>PVKS010000399.1:0-202486 GCA_004027875.1 Aplodontia rufa
AAAAAAAGTAAAAAATAATCTCGCCACTGTCTGATCCAGTCTATCCATTTATGGGTAGGTATCCAAAAGAATTCACAGCAGAATCTCAAAAGTATTTGAAAGTTCATATCCATGAAACACTGTTCCCAAAAGCCCAAATGTAGAAGCAACCCAAGTGTTCATGAGTGGATGAATAAAGTATGGTAAATATATGTACAACATAATGTCACACAGCATTAAAGAGAAAATAAATTCTGTTTTATGCTATAACAGAAGAACTTTAAGGATATCATGATAAGTGAAATAAATCAGTCACACATAGACAACATTTTACTACTCCATTTATACAAGATAGCTAAAGTAGTCAAATTCACAGGGATAGAAAGTTCCAACTATATGATCTCTCATCTGCACAAATTCTCTTGTTTAAGTTAAACAAAATATTCAGGAAAATCCTTAAGAGAGTTTGCATGTTATGTGTCAGGTTTTACATGTTAGATTTACTTTTCATGAAGGCAAATGGCACTGATCCTTATTAGCTGTCAACTACACTAGAAAGGTGGCTGCCAGAGGCCTAGGACAAAGGGAAATGGAAAGCTGCTTAATAGGTACGCAATTCAGTTTTGCCAGACAAAAAACGTTCTGGAAAAAAGTGTGAATATGTTTAACACTGCTAAACTGTACACTTAGAAGTGGTTAATGTTGTAAAATTTACTTTATAGAGTTTTTACAAAAAATAAAATAAAATAAAATAAAACAAATAATACCCAGCTCTTGGAGCTAATACAAATGTTAAATTGTATGTGTAAAAGGTTTAGCACAAAGCCTGAAGCTTTAAACTGTTTAATAATTGTCTACTCTCACTATTACTTCAGATCGGAATCACTGCTCTATCAAGCATCGATGCTGTGGCTCGCTGAACAGTGCAGGGGCAATGGGTGAATTTTACAGGAATTTGCTTTTAGAAACAAAGAGTTCTTCCAGGTTTACTTTATCCAGGATGCTCATAATGGACATAATGTATGGTTTATTTAATTTACACAAAAAGAAACTTCTGGCTCTTCCATGCTTGGATTTTGCTGTGTTATTATTTCACTTACATTATAAACTATAAAAGTCTATTCTAAAATTAGAATTCATATTACATACATTTGCATGATTTTCCAAAATCACACAGTTCAGAATGGGAATTAAATAGGCCACTTGTGTAATGCTATTTGACTATTATTTACAGCAGCATGCTGACAAGAGATATTTTCTTTGGTTCAAATCTCCACTGGAACACATACCACATCATGTCTAATTTATAAAAACATAAAATGGATAAAATCAAGGTTAAGGCATTTTTTTATATTTAGCAAGATATTTTTAAAATTGCAGATATGAAACAGCTGTGATTTGAATTACTATTTTTATATGTAATGGAAGAATTTGTAGTTTTGTCTTGTTTGCAAGCTTCCGGAGATTGCTTTTTGCATATGATTGAGAATTGCTTTGCAATCGATTCCTGCATTACCATTTCCATAAAAGTATGTACGAGCCTGCTGTCAGTAACCAGTCAGTTGCCACAAAATATATACATTGCTCTGAGACATAAATTTCCATCTTCAGTGATATAATGGGATAGAGATGAGTAATCTAAATTTTCAAGATGAAAAAGCAAGTAAAAACCTATTCCCCAAAATGTCATAACATGCTATATACCTGAAAAAAAGAACTCGTAGGAACCCCCTTCATCATCATAGCAGCTGTGGTTGTAATCATTTTTAAATGATGCGCTCCTCTGAAAAGAGTTGAGCACATACTTTATGCAAAGTTAGAATACCCAAATATATCTCCTTGTCTGTTTTGTCATCACATGAATGAAAGCTTATCTGCTGCTCTTTATAAAATCTAAAGGTATTCCATACATTTCACCAGTGTAAAACAGTTTCTACCCTTGAAACCTAGCCCTGAATTACTTACCTATTATATACCTGTTCTATTTCTTCCTTAAAAGTAGCCACCCATCTATACATGTAAAAGACATGTAGCTTCAAAAAAGGAGTGACTCTAAAATATCCTCATTAGTTAACGCAACATTCTGATAGTTAACTTGAATCAATGTGAGAGTGTGTTGTTTCTCCCCTTGAAACATTTCTAGAGAGCTACTAGGTTTTCTTTATCTCTTTACGTATAAATCATAATTAATGAAACTTTTCAGTGGGTTCAGTATGCTACCATTTTGTCATTTTGCAACATTTATCAGAGGCAGTAAAAGTGATGGATCTCCAGCCATCCACTTGACAGAGGCGGAGTGTCAAGCTTCCACACAAAATGCTCCTGCTGCATCCGTAGAATTACAAGTTTCTTCTGAAAGTGTTCACACGCTTAATACAAGCCCCACCCCTAAAAAGGGGGTGTACACTTTTTCCTAGAGAGGCATAAGCATGCACATTCCTGAGTTCAGTACTTCTTACACTGAACCTTATTTAAGCCCTAACCACGTAGATCAGTACAGTTACCTTTAGGCATATTTCTCAGGGTGCATAATTTCCTATAAATACTAAAACACCTTCCTGAGGTATCAAAAACTTGCTGGTATGCTATCACCAGAGTTTGTTTGGCTAAAATTCATATTTGAAACCTCCTCCTGTCATTTTATTTCTCTGTGATATGTATTATGGATTATATTTGATTTCTGTACACTCCCTACTCCAGGCTCCACATTGGTTAAGAAATACTGGTGGAAAGAGTGCATAGAAGTCAATCATTATCTACAATAGCCTTCAGCTTTGAGCTGTCACCCAGGCTGGGTACTAAGCCCTGACTGCTAAGCCTTTGCACACCACAGCTCCCTTTCTGCTGACCCTCCAAGCTCTGCTCTTCCTGCTTCCTAACTTGTTCAGTTATTCCAAATCTGTTTCTAAAGGCAGCTTTACACGGGTCTCCGATCATGCCTTCTCCCTGATGGAGTTGCATTGATATGAATTGCCTAGACACTTTCAGCATAATGCTTGTCTGTTGACATGAGACATAGAAAGAACATATTTGGACTGGACATGGAATTTGAAATTAGGGGTTTAATATATTTTATGCAAAGAGATAATCAGATATTGCCAGTTATAAATTATATATACCATATTAGAATGCTTATTCTAAAAATAATTACTCGAAGTTATGTTAATAAAATAATAACTAAATTCCCAACTTAGATACTGTTTTTATTTGTGTAACTATATAATGAAATTAATATTACTATTATTTTATTGTCAATTAAATCTTTAAGTCCTTTATGGAATAAGTCAGTGCTTTTAGCAAAGCCTCAATTGACCTAGCTTAATTTAGTTACAAATCCCATTTAATCTAGTTCAAAATTATCTGCTTTGTATTGTTTCTAACATCCACAATATAATGCCTTCTCTAAATATGCTTCAGCATTTTCTTGTAGTGTTAGATTGCTTTTATTCTAATCTAAAATAGATATCCATTTATTAAATATGAAGTGGTAATATAAAATTACTTAGTTTCCATACTTTTAGGAGATGGCTCTTAAGTTATTGTGTATCATGAAGAAGCTAAAATTAGAAGGATGAATTTCTTTTCCTGGTTATCAGGTCTCAGGCAGCCAAAGTGGTGATCTTTCAGCTTTCGCATCCCATTTATCATAATCCTGGGCACTTTATCTCTTCTTTGTCCTGTTCTACACATATTATGCTTATTCACAGAGTGACAATTATTTCAAATATATTTAAGACTTATGTAGACATGTACTATGAAAAAGAACAGGGTGGTCATCTGCAGTCACCAGAACCATCAATACAAGCAGAAAGACTTACCCTTGTCTTTCTAAAGTGTCACTCATATTTATCGGATCCCCTTGAAATATAATAATTGTGCTAATAGCTCTATTACTTACATCATAAGAAAACATATGGTTAAAATCAAGTATGTAATTGCATTATACCTTTTAATATTTTTATTACATTAATCTAAGTGGAACATACATACTCTAAAAGTTTCTATAGATTATCATTTTGATTATACACGTTATAAACATGTTAAGTTTATACCTTACAAATATACATCATGATTATATTATAAATATGCACCCCCATACACAACTGTCAATGCAATGCAAGCCATGTGAAAAACTCAATAAAAATAAATTTTCTGTCTCTCTCACTGTCCTTCTCTTAAAAATAAAACAATTTGATTAAGTTGTAGGTGTACATTCTTTAACAATCCAAGAAACTCTCTACTAGAAACCACATTATTTATACAACTTATTTATATATGCATATTATATTGTATATAATTTAAGTACTTTACAATTTAAGTACTTGCACTTAAATTGACTTAAAGGTACATTACAATTTTTGTATCAAAAGTAGTGGGACATTTTATAGAGAAAAATAACATAATCTAGAATCTCTACAATTTAATGTTAAATATTTTGATATAGAAGGAAAGTTCCTTATCATTATTTGGAACCCAATAGTGAAAGAATAAATGCTTTGCACCTAAGATCAAAGACAAGGCAAGTATATGTATTCCAACTACTTCTATTTCATATGAAAATTATCATTAAAAATGCTTAAAATACCTTTAATGAAAGAGGTGAATGAACTGTTTATTGAAAACTGAAAAACAGTACATGAAGAAGTTAAGGAACTTAAAAACAATCAGAAACAATGTTTACGGATGAACAGGTTCTGGAGTGTTGTAATAGTGATATTTCTAAAGCAAAGAAGTCAAATTTAAGAGTACATATTGCATGATACTATTCATATAAAATAACATAGAACCACCAAACAGTAGTGACAGCAAAGCCCACCTATGGCTGTTAAGGATTGGGCACCCAAGGAGGATCAACTATAGGACAGGTAGAGGGAGAGGTAGGGTCTCTTAGTTGTAGCATAACCACATGACTCTATAAAGTCTCACAATTAAAATGAATGAATTTCATCGTTAATTGCTTAATAAGTTAATTTAAAATGATAAACATGGATATTAATAAGATGAAAAGTTTTATGAAGGATTGAATTTAGTATAATTTTTTCCAACAGTTCTAATTATTTTAATGTAACAAAACAAAAGGTGCCTCTTCTTTTAAACACACCCATATTTGATAATTCATGCAGAATCTGAGCCAGTTCTCAAGCACAATAAAAATCAATATTATTGAGTATAAGAATTTAGGAATAATAAAGAATGTTCAATAAATTTTCAATTAGTCATAATCCCACAAAAATGCAAAAAAAATTCAACCATATTGGATTTTTACTTGAATCAATTACTACTATAGAAGTTTAAAAGGTGATTTTTCTCACTCTTCTAATCCTTTCTCATTTTTCATTTTTGCTAAAAAGAGTTTTTCTCCTTCCCCCACTTAATTGTGCATGTATGTACACATTTATATCATTTTAATAGGATGATAGATTAATCGATTATTTTACAATTACCTCATGATCTGCTATTGTCTTACTAATTTAATACTATATATTTATACTTATTTTCTCAGAGTGAACTTCCTCCAATTTGGCTCCTGTATACTTCTAAATTCATTTTACTGATATTTTGTGAACATTTCCTTACCTGCTACAGTAAACATTTCTTTCATATCAATCTGCTATTTTGTTCACCCTAGAATTGTCCTTCAAGGAATAGGGTAAGAAAAGAAACACTATTTATTTCTATTTTAATTTTATTGTAAATTGACAAATTATGGTTGTAGGTATTTATGGGCTACAGAGTAATGTTATGATTTATGAATAGAATGTGAATAATTAAGTAGTTCACATATTCATTTCCTCAAAAATTACCACATTTATGTAGAGACCATTTGAAATTTACTTTCTTAGAAATTTTGATTTCTAAGGTATCACTCATTATTCTTTCCTGAACAGTTGGCCTATATCTGATAACTTGCATCAGATGATACAATTAACTCTGTATCAAAATAACTTTTAAGAAATTGCATTTATACTGAATCCATATAGATTTTTTCTTTGTCACTGTTCCCTAAAAATACAGTGTAACAGCTATATACATAGAATTTACTTTGTATTAAATAGTATACATAATCAAAAGAGCATTTAAAATATATGGGAGGATGTTCATGGGTTATATGTGAATATCATGCAAGTTTTTTAAAAGAGAGAAAGACAGTGAGAGAGAGAGGGGGGGGAGGGAGAGAGAATCCATTTTTACTGAGTTTTTCACATGGTTTTCATTGCTCTGACACTTACTTGTGTATGTGAGTGCTGGGATTTGAACCCATGTACTTGAGCTTGCTGGGCAAGTGCCATAACCGCTGAGCTGCCACTCCAGCCCTAATATCATGCAACTTTATATTAGGAAATGACCATGCACAGATTTGATGTACATCAGGATTCTGGAACCAATGTCCCATGGATTCTCATTGACAATGCCATTTGCTAAGTTGTATATCTCAAAGAAAAAGCATTTCTCCTGTCAAAGTGATGCTTTGTACCTCTTTACTATCATCTCTCCATCCTCCACAAACCCCTTCTGCAGTGTCTAGCCACCGCCATTCTCCTCTCTGCACATGTACGAACATGATATTTATCTTTCTGTGCCTGGCTTACTTAACTTAGCGTAATATTCTCCACTTCAGTCCATGTTGTGGCAAATGACAGAATTTCATTTTTTAAAACTGGAAGATATTCCATCACGATATGTGTCTACCACACATTGTGTGTGTGTGTGTGTGTGTGTGTGTGTGTCTTTTTCTCTATGCACTCATCCATTAATGGACGCTAATATTGAAAAAAAAGATAAAAGTCTTCATCAAAGAAAACCTCAGGACCTGATGGCTTCACTGCTAAATTCTACCAGACATTTTTCTTTTTAAAAGCTAATCCCGATCCTTCACACTTACAAAAAATTGTAATGGAAGGAAGGCCTCCAAACTTTGACCGTAAGGTCAGCATTACCCTGATGCCAATGTCAGACAAGCTTCAAGCTTGTCACCTGACATCTATGTGCCAATATCCTTGATGAACATAAATGCAAATATCATCAGAAAAATACTAGCAAACTTGATTAGACAGTCTTCTACAGTAACAGAATCAACAGGCTAGAAATAAATACATATACATATATAAAAATTATAAAAGTGAATTTATTAGATTAACACAGTCAGAGGCTGGATAGTCCCACACAATGGCCGCCTGCAGGCTGGAGAGCTGGCGGAACCAGTAGCTGCACAGTCCAAGATGCTGAAGCCTCAGAGCAAAGGGATCAACGATGCTACCCCTAGTCTGAGACCAAAGTCCTGGCAACTCCCTGGAGAATCATTGGCTAGACTCTGCTTTGGAAGAAGGAGCTGGAGTCTCATACCTTCAGGTGACCACAGCAGCAATCAAGAACCTGTTCAAGAAGAATCAAGCTTGCATTTGCTGCTGCTTCCTCGTTCTTCCAGCTTTGATGCCATCAAAGCTTCCAACTTATTGGATAGTGCTGTCCATGCTTAGGATGGGTCTCTCTCTGCTTCAATTCACTATCTCACATGCCAATCATTCCTAGAAACACCTTCACTGAAGACTTCATGTTTTCAGAGAGAGAAAGGAAGAGAGACTCAACTTCATTTATTATTTTTTTTTTAATCTGGCCATTGTTTATCTGACACTAAGTTGTGTTTGTGGTGCTAGGGTTTGAATCTGGGTCTTTTTGTACGCCAGGCAATTGCTCCAACTGCTCAGCCACTGCTCCAGCACCCCCAGAAGATTTTAATATTAGGTGCCTCTTAATCTTAGGCATCTATTAATCAAGTGCAGGTAAAAATTTAGCCATTATTCAAGCTAAATATAACAACACATTAAATGGATCATTCATGATGATGAAATTAGATTTATCCCTGGATTTCAACATGGTCTGACATACAGAAATCAATAAATGCTATACAGCATATTAACTTAAGAAAGAACAAAAGCCACATGATCACCTAACTACTTCTAAAGAAAATATTTGACAAAATTCAACATCCTTTCATGACAATATCCTCATGAAGTTGAGTATAGAAGGAATGTATCTCATTACAATAAAGGTCATCTCTGATAAACCAATAGCTAACATCATACTCTATGGTGAGAATCAATGGCTGCCCACATGCATCACTCCTATTCAACACAGCATTGGAATTTCTTGTCAGAGCAATTACACAAGAGGAATAAATGAAAGATATCCAAATAGGAACGGTAAAACTGAAACTATTTTTCTTTGCTGACAACATGCTTTTACATACAGAAAACTGCTAAAGAGCCCCCCAAATTGGAAGAAAGAATGAACAAAGTTGCATGATAAAATTCAACATATCAAAATCATACCATTTCTTTACACTAATAGCAAACTATCCAAAAAAGAAATCAAGAAAGCAATCGAATTTAAAATTCATAACATAAAAAAGAAATAGGAATAAACAGAGCCAAGGAAATAAAAACCTTGTATACTGAAAGCAATGAGGTTCAAACACAGCATTAGGGGACCAGGTATACTCATTGACATTGGGTTTATAGTGTCCAATTTTCAACAAAAAGGCTAGAATATACATTCATGCATATGTGCACACACATTTGTGCATGATTCTTGACTTATCAGGGGGTTAAGTCCCAATAAACCCATCATGAGTTGAAAATACTGTGAGTTAAAAATGCATTTAATGCTCCTAACCTGTGGAATATCACCACGTGGCAACACAGTATGCTATAGGGTATCTGCTGTTTCCCTGAAGCTCTCTGCCTTTGCCCAGCAAAGCAACAAAGTATTGTACCATACATGACTATTCCAAGAAAAGTTCAAAATGTACAATTTTAAGTGCTTCTTCTCCTGAATTCATATCACTTCCATAACATCATAAGAAAATCATAAATTTGATTAAATTTAGTAGAACCTATGTAAATAAATATATGTAGAACCTAAAAATATAAAATATATGTACTTTTGATCCACTATTTCATTCTAAAAAACTCAACATACAATCCAATACAGCAGGTTCTTCCTCTCCTTCCCCATTCCATGACTCTATATCCTTCTCCCTCAATGAAAACACTGAATCTTTTTTTTAAAAAAGAAGACACAGAGAGAGAGAGAGAGAGAGAGAGAGAGAATCAATTTTTATTGAGTTTTTTCACATGGCTTTCATTGCTCTGACACTTAGCTGTGTACGTGGGTGCTGGGGTTTGAACCCATGTACTTGTGCATGCCAGGCAAGCGCCGTAACCACCCAGCCACCGCTCCAGCCCCGAAAACACTGAATCTTAAGAGCAGTAATACATGTTTTTACTCATTAGGTAGACCATATACTATACACACAATGACTTCAGTATATACTAAATAATTTTCAAGATCCTCTATATTTTTTTTCTGTCTTTGGATGGGGCATGCTTGGTGAAAGTATTTAAAATAGTTGATTTTGCCCCACACGTGATCATATTATCATTTTAATATATAATTTCATTTCTTCCTTCTTATTTTAAATTTACATTTGTTACCATTCCTGTTATGTTTATTTTTAAACTAGGTAAGACATTGGCATACCTTGGAAAGTCAACATTATTCAGGAATGTATACACAGTGTATCTATGCTTCCTCCACATTCGTCTTATGCATATAGGCAACAAACTATGTTAGTTTCTAATTTATTTGTCTTGTGTTCATTTTCAAAGTAGGTTTATGTAGGAGCACACAGACACACACTCATTGTGTTAGTCCGTTTTTAATCTCTGTGACACAATACCTTCAGAAAACAACTTAAAAGAGGAAATACTCATTTTGGCTTATGGTTTTGGAGGTTGCAATCCATGGTCAGATGGCTCTGTTGCTTTGGGACTGAGGTGAGGTAAAGTATCATGGCAGAATGTCATGGTGGAAGAAAGTTACTTGCCTCCTGGAAACCAGAAGCAAAGGGGTGGGGAGGGCAGGGGTAAGACACTGTCCCCATTGGCATAGGTATGTTCCCAAGGCCTCACTTCCTTCAACTAGGTCCCATTTCTGACAGTTTCCACCACTCCCAATAATCATTCAAATTATGAATTCATCAATGGATAATTCTACTGAAGAGATTAGAGCCCCCATCATCCAATCTTTTCTAAAAATCTCACTTCTAAATATTGCTTCATTGGGAAGTCCTCAACACATGAACTTTTGGGGAACATTCCATTCCCAACTATAAAACATCAACTAAAAATTTTTGCATCATGTTATATTGCAAAGAAGTAACACTTTTTAAAAATGTTTGATACTAGAGACTGAACCTAGGTCCAGTGCATGCTAGTAATGCATAGCATCACTAAGCTACATTCCTAGGACTTTTATCAATTTTATTTTTTGGGACAGGATTTCACTTAAGTTGCTGAGTCTGGTCTTGGGATTGAGATGCTCTTGCCTCAGCTCCCCAAGCAGCTAGAATTAAGGTATTCTCCCCTACACTCAGCCAATCAAACAATTTTGTGTACATATTTAGTTTTTTCCAGTATATACCCAATGAATAACAGTGTGTATGTGTGTGAATATATTTTGAATTACTGAAGGTATCTCTTTCTGATAAATTTATAGAAGAAACAATAAGTCAGTCTTTTTTCTTACTGTTGTTTGGGTTTTTCCATGATTATATATTTTTTTCCTTTATCTGTTTTGGCAGAGCAACTCTTTTTAAATAAAATATAAATACCATAAATGTTTGCTCAATATAGTTTTTAAAAGTATACACCATTATCCAGTTCATTATAGTGAACATTTCTATCATTTTCAAGTTTTCTTTCAAGCCCCTTTCTGGAAAAATTACCTCCTTCCAAAAGCAACCACTTTCAAATATCACTTAGAATAAAGTTTTTGAAATACAACTATGCTAATATATTAATATCCCATTTTTTTGTTCAACATAGTGAGTGTTATTGAGATCCATCCATTTTGTTTTGTTCATCAGTGATTCATGCCTTTTCAATACTAAGTATTATATAATTGCATAAATATATCACAAGCGGATGACTAAGTTTTCTAAAGGATGGATAATAGAATCATTTCCTATATTTGGCCACTCCACAAAAGGCTAGTGTGAGCATTCTTGTTCAAGACTCTTTAAGGACATATATTATCATTTCTCTTGGATAAATAGATAGAAATGCAATTGGGTGTATAGGTACAGGTAATTACATTACAGAAACATGTTTCACTTACAAGAAGTTACGAGTTTTCCCAAAATGGTGCACTGCTTCACTTTCTTAGCTGCACCTGAGTGTTTTAGCTGCTCCACATTTTTTGTCATTAATTGCTATTTAAAGTCTTTAATTTTAGCTTTTTATGTACTTTCACTAATAATTGATGATAATGAACACTTTTCTTACATGCCTATAAGCTTTTTACCTATCTCTTTTGGAAACATTTATATAAATCTTATCCCTGTTTTTATGGAGTAGTTTCCCTTTAGATTGTCATCTGTAGGGATTCATTGTACAGACTTGATACAAATCTTTTGCCAGATAAATGAAATGCAAAGACATTTTTTTCCAGTCTGTGGGTTGTCTATTTATTTTCTTAATGGTGACTTTTAATTCAATTGTTTGCTTTGTCTATGAAAGTTGGGGTTAGATCTCTCCCTTGGAGTATTCCATAGTGAAGAGATGTTGGCAGTTTCTCAGAAAAAAGGGCAGGTAAGGGCATCCTGACCATGGGTTCACTCTTGATTGATCCTGGTGACACAAAATCACCTACAATCAAGTCAGAGTTGACCTGCTAGAACTGCCCAGGAGGCCCTCAGCATGACTGAGAAATTCAAATATGCTTTCATTACTGTTGAATTAGTGAAATAAACCTGTTAAGGGGCCTGGAGTGGTGGCTCAGCAATTTGAGTGCTTGCCTGGTATGCATGAGAACCCAGCACCGCAGACACAAGGAACTGTCAGAGAAACAAAGGCCAAATTTAAAAAAATGAATAAATATTGTTCTTTCTTCCTCTCTCCCTCTCTCTCTCTCTTTAAGAAAAATAAATAAAAATAAAACACCAGCTACGAATGTGAGATATTTGGCATTTGTTAATGATTATAACCATGTGTTGTATATTATCAAAAGTAGATAAAATCATAAAGAAGTTTGTTTTTCAAAACATTGTTATTTCTTTCAATCACTAAAAAGAATAAAAAGCTGTTTAGGTGTATAATGGTAAGTCATTGTGTTTCTGTGAGATTAGCCTCAGAGACTGAGTTTTCTTTCTTAATCACCCAACCTTTTTTCTTATACAGAGCTCTGGTCACAGATGGATTTGCCCTTGTTGCCCTCTAAGCTGGACTACTGTGAGGAATTCTAATCAAGGATTTCTTGAAGAACTACTCTTAAGTTTCCAGAGTTGCAACCGAGGGAGCACACAGCAGAGAGCTTGTTAACTGCCTCTGATTGCTAACAACGTGTGCCCTGAGGGAGCAGGGGGGAGTTCTGTCTCTGAACAATGCCTCCAGCCATGTCAACCTCCCAAGGTGTTTCATTTGATATTAATGGCTGAGTCAAAACTTATTTACTAAAAATCCTCTTTCAATCACATAAAGATGGAGAATTTTAAAACTTTTTAGAAGGCCTTGTCATATATGGGCCTTTTCCATTTTTCATCCTTTATCTATTTTGGTTTGAAAATCAGGGTCATGCCAGCTTGAAAAACAAGTGTACATACTTATCTGTATTTTTTAAACCATAGCAGATGCTGAGTATCTGTGTATTTTTAATACACTCATAGAAAAATGAATATAGTCTTAGTATAATTAATAGATAATATCCATCATTTTGAAATGTATGTATATATATATATATATATAAATATATACTTATGGCTATGTATAAGAAGTAAATATATGCAGCATATTTAATAACAAAAATTATAACCCTGAGTGGCAGAAATTAATGATGTTAGTTGTAATACATTTGGGCATAGCCATCCCTTTGAAGCCATTTGATGTCATAGAGCACAGACCATAAACTTAAGTATTTATAGCCTCTGTCTTGCTTACCCACTCCATGAATAAGGGTAGGATACATGCAAAAGCAAAGCATTTCCCCTCACAAATATTTTATATGGCTGCTAACAAGAAGCCAAATACTTTACATGGCTGCTAACAAGAAGTCACATATAGAACAGAGTTTTTTCTCAGCTCACATCCCTCACTCAGGCTCACACCCTGATGCTAATGAACACTGCAGATGGCCAGGAGGTCAACAGCAAAGCCAGGACAACAAGAAGCAGAGAGTCCTGAAAGAAGGAAATGCTTAAACAAGTGCTTCTTGAACACTTGAGTTGAGATTTTAGGTTGCTATGCCCCATATTCTGTCTGAAACAAAAAAAAAAAAATGCAGCTTGACTTAACAAAATAATTTATAATAAAAATACACAAGTTTCTCATGCTTTTTATGTATTTTTGCAGAATGCAAAGCATTGTGGTGCATTGATGGATTACTAAGTACTGTATCTCTCATAATTTGTAAAGTAAATTCATATATAAGACATCATTTCATCTGTTTTGCAAATCTTTTTTTCTGTTATTGTTGTAGAAGTAGGCATCAAAAATTCTGCAGGTTTTTTCTTTTCTATTTTATTTATATATTTATTGGTTTATTTAATTTAATTTAATTTTTTTTTTTTTTTTGCAGTGCTGGGTATTGAATTCAGGATTACTCTTTCACTGTATCACTGAGCTACACTCACAGCCAATCCCCAAACTTTTCTTCTTTTTATTTTGAGACAAGGTCTAACTAAGTTGCTGAATCTGGCCTCAAACTTACAATCTTCATATTTCAAACTTCCCAGTAGCTGGGGATACAGGTATTCACCACTATGCAAGGAAAAATTCTATAGTTCTAAACCTTACACAGCTAGCATCTGGTTATCAATTCAAACATGCATTTTAAACTGAATTTATATTAATTGTATATAAATAAACTATTTATAGTAACGATATCATACCAGTAGTGAAGGTTGGATCTTCAATAATTGCATCGCAGATATCTCTATTAGAGATTGGTAAGTTGGGAGTTAAGAGAACTGACCACACAGTTACACTGGAAAAACATGAAAAATGGGCTGAAAATCCTGGACCTGGACTCACAGATATTTCTAAAAAATGTTTACAAGAAAATATGGCTGAGTGACAGCATCATGGGGAAGTGTGATGAGAAGAAAAGATAAATAACTGGAGTCTGGGCCTCACCAGGCTGGGGCTCAGCATGGGTTTCAGATTATATTGATATCAACTGAAAACAAAATAGAAGCCAATTTGTATAAAAGCTGAGTATTGAGAACTAAGAGAAGAGAGTCCACATGCTCAGAATACAAATAGCTCAGAAGTGAAAGCAGTGGGATTTCAGATGTACTAATCGGTAGAGACACATCGTATAGGCACTTAGCTCTCATTGTTGACTCTCCAAAACTTCCAGCAGGAAAACTTGTTAATCAAAGTTAATTTTAATAGATTTACCCAAATAAGGGAGAACAACACTTTTACAGTCTTAGTAGCCTCATAAAGGGAAATCGAGGCAAAATATTTTTAGAATTTTAGGGCTAACCCAAGAATAGAAATGAGTTAGTATACAGTAACTTTTTAGATGTCATAATTTTGGAATACTGGGCACATAGAGCCAAGGAACTCAAATTAAGACTTGATTAGGAAGCCCTTAGCCCTGTTAAGTAATCCATTTAGTTGGCTCATTCTTCTATCTTGTAGAAGCAGGGATTTCCTGGAGCAAGGATCTAAATTATTTTTGCTTGGTTCTAGCATAGTTTATTACAAGAACAGGGAATTATCTCCTTTTTAGTTCCCATAACCTAGAAGAATTCAGTTCCAATGGTGGAGCATGCACAAGCGGATATGTGCATGTGTGCAAATGTGTGTGAGAGAGAGAAAGAGTGTGGGTGGCGGGGGTTGAGAGGGAAGCACTGAGGGAAAATATGTTTCTTAATGTCAGATAGCCATTTATTTCTCGAATTGCTTCTGAGAGTCCTCCAAATGTACAAAGTAATTCTTATAGTCTATCAGTTACATTAGTCTTTGGGGCTGAGCATATCACTCACCTCTTTAAAGTACCTTTCCATAAAATCATTTCTAAACAGAAAGAAATGCATCTGGTGTTCATATAAAGAAATGACAATATCTTCCAATCCTAGAGGATTCAGAGGATTTTCAAACAATCTGACTGTCCATGATTTTTGTATCATTTGTGAACTACAGAACCCCAGCGTTCATACCAACGTGTAGGGCATTGGGGTTCCATTTGCTGTCTGGTGTAGTCAGGGAAGCCCAGGAAGACAATAAGCATGAGCTTGCAGGCATTTGGTCAGGGATTCCAGCTATTCAGATGTGGAAGGAAGAGCTGTCAACTTATAATCAAGAACTCAGAGAGTAAGGGGAACATGCTTTATGGGAAGGCAAACTTAACTGCATTTACAACAGAGGTTTCAGGCAAACTAAAACATCAACCTGTTTTGATAGTCTGGTACTTTTCCCCAGATGCCTTTACTTGCTCTCTAAACCATGCGAAGGAAATTTACTGGAAATTGTAGCAAATACCAGCAGAATACTTACTGATTACTGTAATGATCCAACATCCATATCAAGTTTTTTGACACTTCTCTGCTAATTGCTTGGGTTTCCTGTATTATTCACAGCCTAAGGAAAAAAGAATTAGTCAAATATTTTAAGAATTTTAAAAGTTTGTTTCAAGGTTGCTTCACATGCCTCTAAATCACTAGACTATCTTCTACAAAAGTAAGTTCCGTATGTATGATCCCAAACATAGAAAACCAGTAACTGGAGATATATTAAATTTATTCTGAAATTATAGGTTTAGATTTTTAAATTAATTTTTGATGTATTATAATTATACATAAAATAGAAATAACTGTGACAGTCATACATGTACATAACACAATTGGGTGAACTTCACTACCTACTGCCTCTCCTCGTCCTCCCTTCCTCCATCCCTGGGTCCCCTTCTACTCTACCGTTTTTCCGTCTGTTTTTCATGAGATTTCTCCCATTTTTCACCCTCTTCTTTCTCACTTGTATATAAGAGAGAAAAACAAACCTTGAACTTCCATATCTGGCTTATTTTGCTTACCATAATGCTCCCAATTTTCATCCATTTTCCTGCCAATATGTCTAGATTTTTATGTTATTTCTTATAGGATAGTCAAACTAGAAGGTTTCTAATCAGAAGTCTTCATCTTATAGAAAAGAAGCAATATGGAAATATTTTTCAAGTAAGAATTGTGTAAGGGTAGAATAACTGCTTTTTGAGGTAATGCCTTTAAGTGCCTGAAGAACTGATGAAGAATTTTGCAAATTGCTAACTCTTAAGAGTCAACCAAAGGGGGATTCTTGCATTGAGAGAAAGACTGGAATCAAAGTCATTCAAAGTTCCAAAAATTTCCTGAACTTCTAAGAAATAGCTCTAAATATAGGAACTAGTTCTAAAACATTATTAAATACCTTGGCTTAGCATTACACTTTTTTTTTTTAAGGAGAGAAGGACAGTGAGAGAGAGAGAGGAGAGAGAGAGAGAACACATTTTTATTTAGTTTTTCATGTGGCTTTCGTTGCTCTGACACTTAGTGTGTAAGTGGGTGCTGGGATTTGAACCCTTGTCCTCGCGCATGCCGGGAAAGCGCCCTAACCGCTGAGCCACTGCTCCAGCCCAGCGTTGTACTTTAAAATACAATTTCATACTGCTCAAGATGACTGAATGTTTTCCCCAGCTGGACCAAATTTTAGACAGACTTCTTCTGGCTTCTAAGGTTCTGACCTCCCTCTTTTAAGACTCTTTACTTTAGAAAACTAGTAAAGTAAATGCTGCCATTTTGAGATTTAAGGGCTTTGAAAACCTCTTCCAGCTTTATAATCCAGAACTGTCTTTTTCATGGGCCTGTAGCCATTTCTTTCAAAGGCCACAATTAGGGCTGGAGCAGTGGCTCAGTTGTACGGCACTTGCCTAGGATGCAGGTTCAAACCCCAGCACCACATATGCAATGAACTGCTGCAGCAACAAGGGCCACATGAAAAACTAAATAAAACTGATTATTTCTTTCTCTCTCTCTATCTCTCACTGTCCCTCTCTCTTTTTTATTAAGTGTTGAGTAGTTTTACAATCATAAATGTGTATAAAGTATCAATATGCTATGCATTTGATCATAAACCATAGTTACCCCGACATGGCCCACACCCCAGGCTCTTGACTCTCCTATATTATTCCCCTAACAAATATAATTGACTATATATATATGCGTATATATATATATATATATATATATATATATATATGCGTATATATGTTTAAGATTGTGAATTTTACAGAATTAAATGAGTGTGTAAATAATATTTGACTTCTCAGGGGGGTAAAGAGTATGCTACATTGCCGGTTGTCTCCCTCGATCCCTCCCTATCTTCCCTCCTTCTACCATCACCCTTCTTTTCCAAACTCCCCTCTCTTCCCCTAGATGACTGTGGTTCCCCTAGAACCAGTCCAATACATGAGTTCGACTACTTTTCACCCATGCCTAGGTTTAGCTCCACCTTCACAAATGACAGAAAACAATCAACTTTGACTTTGTAGGTTTTGCAAACTTCCCTTAGCATGATTTCTTCCATTGCCATCCATTTACCTTCAAAGGCCACAATATCATTGTTTCTTATAGCTGAGTATGAGTAGAACTCCATTGTGTGTGTGTGTGTGTGTGTCTCTTTGTGTGTGTGTGTATGCACACAGTGGACACATTCATTCAGTGAGGGGCATATGGGTTGATTCCATAATTTAGCTATTGTAAATTGAGCTGCTATGAACATTGATTTTACTGTGTCACTGCTGTGTCACTGTAACATGCTGGTTCGAACTCTTCTGGGAAAATGCCAGAAGAGGATGCCCCTCTCCTTTAAAAACAGAAAATAAGGAAGAGTGCTTGGGAGTGGATATGAGGTAGAAGTCTAACTTAAGTAGGAGCCTAACCCTTGGTCCAAGTTGTAAAATTACCTTTTGTCATGAAGATACAAGAGACCTGACTTTTCCAGGATGGTCAATTAGCAAAGACAGATGCCTAAGATCTCCTCTGCCACAGATATTAACAACTTTCTTGCCTTCTGTTTCTTCTTGCCATAAAATAAAGTTACTTTATGTATCCACCCATTTATCCATCCAACAAATACAGCCTCAGGACTTCTTGGAGAAGGTGCTAAGGAAATACCTAGATGAGTAAGCTGTTGGATAAGGTCACAGTCAGAAGACAGAACACAGAAATAAAACTAAAGCAAGAAGAAATTTAAAAACTGGTTAATAATAATGAACTCCGGGGCTAGAGCGGTGGCTCAGCGGTTACCACACTTGCCTGGCAGCGGGAGTACACCAGTACAAACCCCAGCACCACGTATACAATGAAGTGTCCGAGCAACAAAAGTCACATGAAAAACTAAATAAAATCGATTCTTTCTTTCTCTCTCTCTCTCTCTTTCTCACTGTCTCCTCTCTTTAAAAAGTAAAAACAAAGTACTCTGAATAATTACAAAAGGTGATCTGATCTGTGCCTGAGAGGTGGCAAGGTGCACCACAGAGGGGACTGATGGAGAAGTCTTTGGGCTAGGCCTTGGGCAGGAAAGGAAAAGTGGGCTCTGGGTAACCAGAGACATGTGAGCAGGGGGACTCAAGGCAAAGGCAGGAGGGCAGGTAGAGTAGTAAGACACGGAGACTTGGGAGTAGAACAATGCATCTGAAACAAGCTTTGCTATAGGAAATAAAACCAGAAATTTAAGCAATGTGTATCTTAGTGGGTCTTAAGCACCATGCGGAGAATTTTGACTTTTATTCTATGAGTAATGAAAATCTGTTGAAATATTTTAAACTAGAGAGAAAAGTGACAAACTTTGCATGCTTAGAAATGCACCTCACTGGATGAATGGATCCAAAAGCTCTGGTGTACACACACACACACACACACACACACACACACAATGGAGTTCTACTCAATTATTAGAAACAAAGATATTGCGGCCTTTGAGGGTGAATGGATGACAATGGAAGAAATCATGCTGAGCAAAGTGAGCCAATGCAGAGACAAGGGTCAAATGTTTTCCCTCATTTGTGAAGACTATGTCTAACCCAGGCTTAGGTGAAAGGTAGTCAAACTCACATATTGGCCCCATCAAGAGCATAGCAACACACAACCTAGGGGAACTATAGACATGTAGGGGGGAGGGGGAAGGGAAGTGGTGGGAGATGGGAGAGGGAGGAACATAGGGAGGGCTCTAAAGAGATAATTAGCATTGTGGCATAATATTTACCCCCAGAAGTCAAATAATATTTATGCAATCATTTAATTCTGGAAAATTCACAATCTTATACATATATGTACATGAACATTTATATTTGCCATGGGGGCATAACATAGAGGAATAAAGAGACTGGGCTGTGGGCAATGTGGGGGTAACTATGATTTAGGATTAAATGCATATCTTATTGTTACTTCGTACACATTTATGTTTGTACAACTACTCAACTCCTTAATAAAAAAGAAATTTAAAAGAAATGCACTTGGCAATTATGTGCTGGCAGTTAAACATTTTTCTATCCATATTACCTAAAAACATTTTGTCCTAAAGCAATAGCAATTCATTGTACCGATGTTTCCTCAAACCAGCATTTTGAATTGCCATAAGTGAGGAGGAAACAGGAAAGAAGCACCAACCTGAAACTCGATCACAGGGACCTTCATCCTCAGACAGTTCTGTTATAGAAAGAGGCTCCTTGAACATGAAAGATCTGGAACCTGGTCTCCTTAAAGTTATATGATCTCAGTATTTCAAGCAAACCTCTGTCACTCCCAGGAATATGGATTCAGCGTTTTAAAGACTGCTGAGAACAATTAATTAGAGAATATAAGACAGGAAACAGAGAGATCAGCAGAATACTTTTACGTTAATACAAGCAAAAATTATTTAGGGCATGAAAAAGGGCAGCAGAATTGGATGTTAGTTTTTGATGCATAATAAATCACTGCCTAACTTACTGGCTTAAAATAATAGTCATTTGCTATTCATGGGTCAGCTGGGTTGTTATGTTTAACTCAAACAAGTCAAGCTGATCTTGCTTTCACTCACTGTTGCATATGCATTGTGCTGGGAGATAGCATGGATTGAAGATGATCTTCAGTGATTGAAGATGGCATCATCCTCATTCACTGGCTGCCTTTCCCCTGGGGATAAGAAGTTAGGTGCAAAGTGTACTTATTATCCACCAGTCTAGTCCAGGTTTGATCACATGGAGATGACAGAATATTCAGAGAGGATAGGGGGAAAAAAGGCATCTTGATGCCTAGACTTGTATCTTCAAGATCATGTATGCTATCTTCTATAAATACAAGGAAGTTCCAAGGTCAGCCCAGAATCAAGGACTAGTTACACAATAACTTCCTGATAAGAATTGTTATAGGAGGCATCACAGAGAACAAAACTGTGTCAGTGTTTGCCCTCAACCACTCTGTAGTGATACAGAGGGCCTCTGAGATTTTAGAGAGGGACTTACTGTTAAATGGATGGCTTTTCAGGGACAGGTAAATTGTATCAATGGAAAGAGAGTCCAGCATCTGGAGAATAATGCAATACAAGGACTGGGTAATCTTGAGTGCTAACATAGACTTAGCACAGAAAGGATAGGGAGGAAAGGAGAAATAATGCACAAGACCAGGTAAATTATTGATTATAGGAAAAGTTCTCACTAATACTTATTGTAATTGAATTTTTCTTAAATATAAATTGAATTAAAACATTTTAATTGAAACTTTCATAATCAAGTATTTGTATTTGAATTTGGTCAGCTTTGTCATAAATTCAGAGAATCATCAAATAGTAGTCTTTGAAAAAGTCTTCACCATCATTTAACATCAGACCCCTTACTTAACAAATGAGGAAACCAAATATATTGGTTATAGATATAAATGATACTCTTCTAACCCACAAATACAGGACATTTTTCATAATACAAATGATTCAAGAACCTATGGAAATAGAGATCAAGCAACTCTCAATTGCATATTCTGAGAAGTAATATCAGGGTATGAGTTAAAAAAACAAACCACAGGCAATATGAAATTCAATTTTTATCATTAACATCAACAATTTTCCAAGTCTTTAATAACTGATATGCATTATGTCCTACATACATTATGCATTTTTAAAATGGAAAACTCCTTAGAGAAAAGGGAGTACAATGCTTTGAAACTTTGTATTTAAAATTTGCAGATACACCCTATAAGTTCTCAAGAGAGCAAAGATCTTGACCACTGATCTCATTTAACCCTGTGCAGTTCTCCTGTTTTCTACCTGACATACAAGGGTTTAGTGTGGTTTTGTATCTTATTTTATTTTCAAGTAAGGTAATTTAAGGGTACAAAGATTTTTTGGTTTGTTTGTTTGTTTGTTTTAAACATGCTTCATAGTGATCTATCCAACACACTGTTATGTTAAACTGTTACAGAAGGAAACTGAATGTATGATAAAATCTTCTGCTGAAGGTGATGGAGCTAGTTGTTGGTCAGGCTGGGATGAAGATCCATTTTCCAAATTCCTGACTCCCTGCCACTGCTTCTTCTTTGAGGCAGGAGGAGAAACTATCCAAGTGAAAGGAACAAGTTTTTAGAGGGTTTTAAGGCCCCCTAAAAAACCCATGTGTTGATGGCTTGGTCCCAATACAGCAATGTCCAGGGATAGGGCTTACAGGAAGTGATTGGATCATGAAGCTTCTGACCTATCACTGGATAAGCTCTTTGATAGCTGAATGGACTATGGGAAGGTAGTGAAAATTGTAGGCAGGTGGGGCATGGTTAGAGAAAGTAGGTCACTGGAGGCATGTCTTATTCCTGGCCCCCTTTCTCTTTCTCTCTGCTCCTGGCTGCCATGCCCTGACCACCATGAACTTCCTCCACCAGGAATTTCCACTATGATCTTGTACCTTACCTCAGGCCCAAGGCAATGGAACTAGCTGACCACAGACTGAGTCCTCTGAAATCATAAACCATATAAAACTTTCCTTCTTCAACTTGTTAATGTCAGGTGTTTTGGTCGCAGCAACACAAAGTTGAGAAATACGGAAGTTATCCCAAAGCAGAATATGGATCTCAGTGACTATCAGGGAGAAATGGAATTGTCAGCAGATAGAACACATATTTTTATGGAAACTAAGTGAGAAATAAAAGTACAAACACAATTATGCATACATGAATGTGGTTCTTCCTGATCTTTGCAAGTACTGTCACTATGAGTTCCAGATACTGACTCATGTAAAAACCATCTGGGAGTCTTTTATTATACCTATGTTTGCCTTGTTCTCTTCACCAGGTATGATATTAGAGTGACTAATCAGAGTTCTATTTAACCAGGTGTTCTGATTAATAGTTGCTATATCAATTTTGCAGATAATTGAGTTTCCAAACATTATAATTCAAGCAAATACCTTTGACATTAAGCCTATTCCCAACAAAATGTAATTGGTCTTTGTTGAATCAATAGACCTAATTGTTCAGGGTTATTATGATGAGCTTCATTATCTTATTGCTGAATTGCAAAAAGCACCGGAACCATGAGATCTCTGAGCTCCTCAGTATTACACAATAAGCAGATTGTTCCAAAGAGAAAAAACTTTCCTTTTTTTCTTTTTTTTTTTTTGCACATCCTGCATAAAATTTCATGTTTCTGTTTATACATTTTACACATTTACAAATGTTCATTTTGGATTGTAAATAAAGACTGAGAAAGAAGCACCCCACAGCATCTTGGTAGTTACGACAGATGGTGTTAACCATGTGGGAATGCTTGGGATTTATCTGTAAGATATAGAAAAATAAATTGTTACACAGTGAGAGCTCTGTCTTAACCAAATTCTTGCTATAATGAATATCATGGTTGCTTGTCGTATTTTTAAACACTATCTAATGAAAATTTTAGTCACTAAGAATCAAAATAGTATTGCAAAGAATTAAGCTAGTAAAATTACAATATCATTTATATGCATACAAATTATGGAATTTAGTAATTATCAATCTTTAAATATTTTTAATCTAAATTTGCAAGGACAGTGTTTCACTAAAACAAATTCACACAAAAAATAAAATGTTGAGCAATTATTAGAATATTAAGATTTTAGGAAGTCCTCAAGGCAAAAGTATTATTCAAATCTCTTTTCTCCATGAAGATAGGTGTAGAAACAATAGGGAAAGTTTTCAAGGCTAAAAAAGAAGAGTTATAGATATATTAAAAACAAAATTATTCTGGGTCTTTGCAAGTTGAAAAATCAGTTTATGTCCTGTAAATTTGTGTGCATTTGTTGCCACACACGTTAAGTTCTGTGTGTATAACTTAAGGCATTCAAAAAAGACCTTAAAGGTTGTCAAAATTTGTATTATTTATTGCATAACCACATTGCATAAAGTACTATACCAAGCACTAGTTTAGAACAATGGTTTCCATTTATGTATCCATGTTATGAATCAGGTACTGGGGGGAACTGTATTGTCGTGTGACTCTGGATAACGTATGTCTCCATATTTTCTTACTATCTCCCAATCATTTCTATAGTTGAATATTGAAAATCAGCCTCAAATTCTAATGATTTTAGAAACAGATTACACAGATCAAACATTGCCCATGAAAGTCCTAAGAAATATCAAATCTTCTGAATACATAAACTGAACTTACAAATTCCATTGGTGGAGCCTGAGGTCTTACTAGAAATTTGGTCTAGGCCATTGACCTTCAAAAACTTTACTCATTATCTCCTTTAAAAGAATTCTAAAATTTTCAATCCCCAGTACTGCAAAAACTATTTTTTTCTAAAGTAACGCATACCAAACTAATTTTAATTTTGAATCCCTAATTCTTATCACATGGTTAAACAGAAGCCCAAATACATTTTTTCTTTGTAGAATTGTAAAAAAATAATTCTAATGGTCCTTTACTACAGAGAACTGGCACCCACAAACAAATATTTGAAAATATACATGAACTTGAAGGATATTATCCTAGATTAAATAAATCGGAGACAGAAAGATAAATGCTGCATGATCTCACATACATGTGAGTTGTGAAAAAAGTTAAACGAGAGAGTAGAAGGGATTGAAAAAGGTTGAGGAGTGGAAGAAATGAGGAGATATTGCTCAAAGGTTACAAATTGGAGTTATAAAATGAATAATTATTTGAAACCTAATGTACACCATGGGGACTGTATATAATATTAATGAACTAGATACCTGAAATTTGCTAAAACAATGTATCTTAAGTATTGCCACCACACACAGAAACAAAGGTAAACATGTGAGGTAATTGGTATGCTAATTAGTTTGATCCTCCAGTCACTTTGCAAATATATACATATTAAAACATCAAGTTGTTTTAACATCTGACATATTATATATGTGTGTGTACATATGTGTATGTACATAGATAGATAGATACAGTATATATAGAACACCCGAAGCTTTAGTCATCACTCAAGTTGAAAATATATGCATATACATATCTATACCTAACCAAGGTTTCCCTTTATGGTCAAAAACTTCACAACATTTCTTTTCCTAGGTCTCATATTAATATTCCATGTCCTTCACAGAATTATTTCTGTATTAATGTAGTGTGTTTCTATTTTTAGCTTTTTCTAATTGCTCACCCTCTCATACCACTGTGTTGCCTAACTCTAGGAGACATTATTAACATAATACATGTTCTTTCTTATATCTCAGAAGGGGAAAAGAATAGAAAATAAAATTTATTTTCATTATGTTCTAAGGTTGTGAATAATTTTCTTGAAGGTGGAGTTATAATTACAACAATCATTAGTGCATTATTAATAAAACAATTTAAATATATAATTATAAAATATGAAAACAGTAATATTTTATTAAAAGAAATGCTAATACCTGTACTTTCTTTTATAATTAATCAGCATGACTAATTAATATTCTTCATCAATAGACTATTAAAGGACCCAGTAACAATGCCATCTTTTTCTGATTTTCACGTTCAGATGTTAGATCTGATAGTCTTGTTTGAAATAGAAGTAGGTTGGCATGGAAAATCCTGCAAATAAATTCTCTGAACTACTGGGTTTTGCACCAAATATCACCTAGACATCTTTCATCAGATTTCATTTTAATTGTTCATAGTAGACAACTTGATTGTTTCCTTCTTTAATTTTGTGGAAATGAAAGAGATATAAATATTTGATTTGGAACATGATTATTAACCTTCATTAGACAAGTATAGTTCCTCCAATGTATGTTTAATGCCTTGGCAGACATCTCCACCCTTTGTACAGTATAAAATAATTGTCTAGGTTTGATCACTGGTAGACTAATCTGTCCAGCCGCTGCCTGCCCTGTTTACTGAGGATGTGCTGACACAATTGCCATAGAAGCACTTAACCCTGTCCTTTCCAATGTGTAAAAGTAGAGAGGATGTGATTTTAATAGAAATGAAGAAAAAGCAACAGAAAAAAGAGAGTTTTTAGAGGCACAACAGATACTACATCATTCTAGAAGGGCAAAATATTCCACAGCAGGAAGCATTCTAGAAAACAAAGTACAAGTAAATCAAGATATGATAGTACCTTATTTTTAATTACCAAGGGACAAAATATGTCAACTTTCTTTAGGTGACCCAAAGCTCATGAATATCCTTTCAGAACCTAAGTCACAATTAATTAGAAAAACTTCTGCATACATAAAGGTGATATAGGAAATAAGGACATGCTCTTTATTTGTCAGAGCTTGCTATTCTCAATGTTGGGCTCTTTGATATTCTGAACTGAACAAATGTTTTAGATATAGTAATCAATGGGTTTCTAACATTTCTCAATTTTTTTTTTAAAGAGAGAGGGACAGTGTGTGAGAGAGAGAGACAGAGAAAGGGAGAAACAACTTTATTTAGTTTTTCACATGGCCTAAGTTGCTCCAACACTTAGTTGTGTACGTGGTGCTGGGGTTTGAACCCGGGTCCTCGTGCTTGCCAGGCAAGCACCGAAACCGCTGAGCCACCGCTCCAGCCCCATATTTCTCAAATTTAAATCTTAATGCTAACAAGAAACCAAGTGCCTAACACCTTGTATGAAAGAATTTTTTTAAATATTGGATTTTTTCAAACTATGCCCAGTGAGATATTTGGACTCAGCTTTTTCAATGGGCCATATCAATTTGGAGAAAGAACCCAAGGTCACCATTGCTCATACCTGGTATTATCCAATGCAAAACAATCCTGTAAATGGAAAATTGCTCTAGCAAATCCTCAATTACTAAATTAGGTGAACACTTCATCCTAATAGTGGGAATGAGAAGGTGTGGAAAGAGCATTTCCCCATAATGTTACACAGTAGATTGATAAACGTCCAAAGAATGTCCAACTTTAGCCATGCCACATATTAGGCCCAGTTGTCAGTCATGATAACTAATATCCACATACAGCTGTTCAAATGAAAATTTAAAAGATAGGTCTTCAGTTCTTCTGCCTCATTTCAAGTAGCCACCCTCATTAGTAGATGTCTTGTTGCACAGTGTAGATACATAACATCATGGCAGAAAGATTGCCTTAGACAAGCAAGGGGCCATTCACCTCCAAATTTTTATAACAGACACATGAATTCTTCATAATATGAGAATTGTCTAACTCGTCTCTAATAAAAACAAAGAACAATTCAACAGATATTTACATCTTTAAACCAGCTGAAATATCATTCACCATACGTTAAAGATGATGTGTGTGAGTTAACACATTTCCAATATTGAGCAATCTATGTTTTCTCAAATAAGAAAAGGCCGGGCCTCCAGAGTTTAAAACAATATTATTACATAAAAATAATTCCTACTAAAGCATTTACAAACATTGAGAAATCCCCAACTAAAATTTAAAGCATTAACAAAAATTGATAAATATCCAATTAAACTTAACATATTAGCAATGATTTTAATCTTGATTTTAAGATTCTAAAATAAATATGTTGTGATTACTATGATGTAATATACATGTAAATGTGTATATGTGTGCATATGTCTTTTTGTGATCTCTGTTTTGTTGTTTAATCAAAATTTATATTTTCTTTAATAACTTATTTAAAGTGTAGAGTCTGATGAATTTTGACAAATGTCTACCCATCCCACAATCAGGTTTTAAAGCCTTTCCATCATCTAAAAATTCCAGCAAAGTCCTTTGAAGCCATTCCCCACCTCAACAACAGCTCCTAGAGACATATGATGTGTTTCAGAGAACTATATATGAAATTCGTCTTTTATAAAGTTTCATATAAAGGGCTTTTTGTACTATGTATTCTCTTATGTCTGTCTTCACTCATTCTGCATATTATAAAGTATAATTTGTATTCTGTGTATTAATAAGGAATTTATTTTTTAATATTTAGTAGTTTGGCTTTGTATTGATATATCTTGGCTGAATAATCATTTATCTTATGATTAAGAATTGAGTTTTTCCAGCTTTGGCCTTTCAAGAACAAAGTTTCTATGAAGATTTGCTTGTTTGTTTTAAGCAGTCATGTTTCACAATGGTTGGGTAAATAATTAAGAGTAGAATTTCAGGATTATGTGATAAATTTATCTTTAAGTAATTTTCTAAGATATTTTATTCCTTATTTGTGCTATTTTAATTTTTGACAACTATACATGACACTTCTGTGTAGTGGTATTTCTTCTGGCTTTATTTTACATTTCCCTAATTCCATAAGAAGAACCTCTCAAGAGATTATCAGCCATTAATATACTTTCTGTGAAGTCTATGGTAAAAATTTATTTGTTTTATTACCAAATCATAAATGTTTTTAAAATATTATTTACATATGCTGAATACATATAAGATATATGTACTGCATAAACATTTTTCCGGCTCATGATCTTTTTAAAAATATTTTCTTTAAAGTTTATTTCAAAGAAGAGATTTTCATATATACTATTTAAAGTAAAAATTTTTTAAATTTCTTTGTAGGGTTTCTTTATGGGATTTATCGTCTGCTTTTTTTATTTAAGAAATCATAACCTATACAAGGTCATGAGGATTTTTCTCTATGTTTTCTTTAAAAGAGTTACAGTTTTTAAGTTTAGGTTTATCATCAATTTTGTGTTAAATTTTGTTTATGGTGTTCATTCATTTTTCCCATTCTCCCAGATGTGAAAAACCTATAAAAATTTCAGGTGAGGGACTGGAGCACTGGCTCAGTGGTTATAACGCTTGCCCAGCATGTGCAAGTAAGCGAGTTCAAACTCCTGCATCGTGTACACAATAAAGTCTTGGAGCGATTAAAGCCATGTGAAAAACTAAATAAAATTGATTCTCTCTCTCACTGTCCCTCTTTAAAAAAAAATAAAAACTTCAGTTGAGCAACCAATATACCTCTTATGATAACTTTGAAATGATTTTATCTTTTAGAGGTCTATTCTTATGAAATAAATAACAGGTGAATGAATAGAGCATTAGAAATAAATATATATATATATAATGTATGTGAAAATACATAAGTTCTATATTATGATTTCCAACCTATTTGTATGCATCTATGCTAATTTCATTGAAATATTCACAGAATTGAGCACTTGAGAAGTAAGGGGTTAAGTAAGAGTCAGAGAACTGTATATTCGGTTGTTAATTGTTCTTGAATACTTAGCTGAAAAGACTACCCTTTCAGTACCATGGGAGAAGAGAGTGGAGTTGTGATTACTAAACTGTAGGAAGAATGAGGAGGAAACAGGAACTTGGATAATGGATACCTAACACAGATAGAAGAAATAAATTCTAATCCTCTATGTCACAGTAGGGTGAATATTTCACAACATCTCATATGTTGAATGAAGGACTTGAACAGAGGAGAGTGAAGACTCCAAACACAAAGAGATGATAAATATGCTAAATCAAAACTACATTAAAATTTCACCTCACTCCATTCAGAATGGCAAAGATGAAAAAGTACGAACAATAAATGATGCTGGAGGAGTTGTGGGGAGAAAGGAAAACTAACACATTGTTGGTGGGACTAAAAACTTGTACAGCCACTCTGGAAAGCAGTGTGGAGACTCTTCAAAAACTTAGGATGGAGCCACCATATGACCCAGATATCTCCTCGCTCCTGGTTATTTTCCCAGAAGAGCTAGAATTATCATATTTACAGTGACACAGCTACATCAATGTTTATAGCAGCTGAATTTACAATAGTGAAATTATGGAATCAAACCAGATGCCCATTATTGAATGAATTGATCCAAAAACTGTGGTGTGTGTGTGCATGTATAATGGAGTTCTACTCAAATAGTAGTAAGAATGATATCTTGGCTTTTGGAGGTAAATGGATGGAAATAGAAAAAAATCATGTGAGTGAAATATGCCAAACACAAAGACTTAAGGGTCAAATGTTTTCTTTCATATGTGGAAGCTAGAATAAAACCTAGGATAGGATGAAAGTCAAATTTAATTAATAGATCAACCAAATTTAGAGTAATATATAATCTGGGGGATCGATAGCTATGAAGAGAGAGAATGAGGAGAAGAAGGGGAACAGGAAGGTCATCAATATTGTATGGTACACTTGACCCCTCTGAGAAGCCAAATAATACTCAGGCAGGCATTTAAATCTAGAAATTTCAAAAATTACTATATATGTATGCAGTAATTTACATCTGTATCAGAGGAAATCAGAGGAGAGAAGAGAATTGGGAGTGGGGAAAGTGGTGGAGATTCTGGACAAGGATCTGGTTTAAGTTACTTTGTCATATATTCATGTATAAATGTGTAGCATCAGATCTCTTCAATGTGTAAGACTATGTTGAACTAATGAAAAAACATGGAAATTCTAAGTACCTGGATTTGTCAATTACATACTGTATACATTCTAAAATTATCATTATCTCCCTCAGCTAAAAGTACAATTATTATGTGCTAATTACATATGAATTGTAAAAAGAAGAAAAAGATATTTTTCTCCCTTGAATTAATTTGGTACATTTTTAAGAATTGATGTCTATGTATCTATAGGTGTATTAATGGACTCTCTATTCTTTTCTACTAATCTTCCTTAGGTAATAATATGCTATAATTAGTGTTGGAATAAAGTAATCTAAATCCTCTAATTTTTTAAATTTTTCTCCAAAGTTGTTTCAATTTTCCTAAGATCATAACATTTCCATATAAGCTTAGAATTAGCTTGCTGAGATTTTGAGTGGCATTGTGTGGAATTCACGAATTAAATTGAGAATATTAGACATCTTAAAGATATCAAATCTTCTTACTAATGAATATGTTTGTTGTTTTATTTTCATTTTTTCTGAGTTAGAATTGGTAGTTTTTAATGTGCAACTTTGCATGTTGTGTTAAAAATTTCATTTAAAAGTTTATGCTTACTGATGGTGTTTAAAATGATATTTTATCCTCAAAGTCTTGTTGTTCTATATTATCACTTACTTTTTCCTTTACATTTTGTAGGTAATTTTAGTCTTCTCTGTGTACAATAATGCTGTATGCCAATAAAGAGAGTCTTTCTAATTGATACATCTCTGTAAATGGTATGTGCCTTATTTTATTTTCTTGCCTTATCACCCTGGCTAGGACTGCCAATATAGTGTTGAAAAGACACACAAAGATTAACAGCCCTGATTTGATATCTGCTTTGCCTGTAGCATCATCGAATATGATTTTAGTCATAGATTTTCCACATATTCTTTTATCAGTTATGGAAGCTTCAATCATATGCTACATAACAGGAAAATAATCCAAATATACCAAACCAGAAATGTTGGAAGCAAAATGATGACAAATTTAAAAGATGAAAATAGCATAAAAAAACTATCAAAGGAGACTGGTATAACTATATGGCACTTTAAAAGGTTTTTTTTTTTTTTAAGTCAGGAAGATCACTATAGACAGAGTAATTTTTCTATAGAAAGATAAAGCAAACTGAAAAAGCATATGCTCAATTGCATAATATTAAGAAATACCAAAGCAGAAAAATATTCAAAGTTAAATATTCTTTGCTACCTCTCCATGCTAATTTCCTTCCAATTATTTCTTCTACACACCTATACAAAAGCTTCCTTCTTATTGTCAACACTTCTTTCTTCAAGTCTTACACTTTTTTTGCTTTGAAAATAATTTAGCTTTATTACTCCCAGAATGAAGCATGCACAGAAACAGCCTTTGATTTAGTTTTTGAACAACAGTAACAAGTTTCAGTAATTTTAAAGCAATTTCAGTAATATTTTATTAAAGAGCCATTATTTTGATTTCTATGTATTTTCTTGGTTTTGAAATGCAGAATTCATTATATTTAAGTTAAATTATTCCTGTAGTCTATAAACATCTGATACAAAAATCTATCAGATAATCAAATAAATGTCAAAGAAAAGAAAAATTAGATACCTTCCCATATTTTTGCCAATCAAATAAATAAAAGGAAAAAAATTACAATCCCAATTGCTTACTGTGGTTCTGTGAAATTCAGAATTCAATTTATGTATTTCTGGCAGGAAGACAGATTTGTTTTCTTCATCTTTCTCTCTGCGATATATGAGATATACATACATATTATAATGCATATGATGTAAAATATATCTTCTCTGAAGAACATATATATGTGTATGTATGTAGCTATATAAACACATACATATATTTATCTTTTAGATCAATAATTCCACTTTTGGAAAATTGTCTTAAAGTAACAATTCTAAATATGGGAGTAGGACAATAGAAATTTTTCAATGCAGAGCATGCTACTTTTTAAACTCATCAAAACAAACAAATACTGGGAAAGATTAAGTACATTTTTAGTGTTTACTTAATGTGTTTAACAGTATTTTATTCAGACACTGAAATAATGGCTTTGAAAAAAAATGTAGTAACATGGGGAAATACAATGACATTCTTAATAGATATAGAAAAATCAATTCTCAAATTCATTTGGAATAACAGGAAACCCAGAATAGCCAAAACATTACTACACAAGAAAGAGGAAGCCGGAGGTGACATAATACCTGACCTGATATTATACTATAGGTATGTAACTACAGGTTATCGTAACAAAAACAGCCTGGTATTGGTATCAAAACAAACATGAAGACCAATGGTACAGACCTGAAGATATCATTTACACTTTCTGACCTCTAATTTCTATTACTTTCTTCCATGTATCTGCCTGGCTCAACCCCTTTCCTTGCTGGAGGCTTCTGCTTAAATATCACTATATCAGAAGAGCTTTTATTAACCATCCTATAAACATGGAACTCCCTCCCCCATTTTTCCTTGTCACTCTTAAACCATTTTATATTTCTTTATAGCACTTATCAGCATCTATCATATTAGATGTAATTTTCCTTATGAATTTATTGTTAGTCTCCCTTGACTAAATGTTCCATTAGGAGAGAGTATACACTTTAATTCATGTTTTACCTCCAGGACCTAGAACAATACCTGGTGCAGTGTAGGAGTTAATTAATTTTGGCTTACTTAAGCAATCAATATCATTGAAAAGGTTTGTGATGTGAAAAATCCTTAAAACTTTTCTTCTTTGGATTTACTTTCTGATATGGAGTTAGTATTTGGAGAATCCTAGGTTTATCTTTCTTATCTGTTTCAAAATCCTATTTACCATTAGGTTCTCTAAATTATTAACTGCTAGGTAAATTATTGTTGTACTGTATTACTAAGAATATAATTGTCATATAAATAACTGTACATGTTCAGTACAAACATCATATAGAATCAAACCATGGTTGTTTAAATCTCTAGGTACATAGAGGACTGACTGTACCCTTAATTTTACTTATTTTAGCCAGAAAATGGTGTGAAAATATCAGGATTCTTGCCCTGTATAGTAATTACTGGAGGAAATCAGTTCTGATCAAATCATATCTAATGTATAGAAAGATTTTACATACCTGTATATATGAAGTCTAAAAGTTTAATTTTCTCTAAAATAAATTTTCTCCTATATAACATTGTTCTTCAGCAATTTTCATGAAATTTTGTACTTAAATATAGCTTTCTATAAACTTTCAAATCATTCCATTCTCATAATTGAGAGAAATTCGTAGTTCATCATAGAAACAATTTTTTTTAAAGAGAGAAGGACAGTGAGAAAGAGAGAGAGACAGAGAAAATAATTTTTTATTGAGTTTTTTACATGGCTTTCATTGCTCTGACACTTAGTTGTATATGTGGTGCTGGGGCTTGAACCCATGTACAAATGCCATAACCACCAAGCCACTGCTCCAGCCCTTCATCTTAGAAATATTATGAATGATTTATATATTCATCATTAAACACAATTGAGCAGTACAGTGGCTCTGAAAATTACTAAATTATCAGTAAGATGATGCAGATATTAGACTTTCAGCATCCCTTAAGGGACATCAAGTTAAAGCATAATAACAATGTAGTTGTTGCAGGATTTTTAGACGTTAAAAGTTTATTGAAACCTTTTTCTTATAAATACTTGTACAGCATCAGTTTGTATGGATAGCCATGCTCTACAACTGTTCAGCTTCATTAAAAAGATATTAAGATCTCTTTAATAGATGTAATTAACTTATGTTCTCACTCGCATCCATTTCTTCAGCAAGATTGGTTAAGACTTGATAACAAGTCAATACTTTTTGGAAAGGCTTAATCAACTCCCATTGGTCACCCAGGGACGAGACCCTGAGCAAACAAAAGCAAAATCAATAACTTCTCATCTTCTGTCATCCAAAGTGCTTGGAGAAGTTAGTGCAGCAAACCCTTCCCCCACTGCCTCTGCTCAGCTAAGAAAGGAGTTAATCACCTGCTTTGATCAATACGCTTTGTATAAATATATTGAAATATGCTGAATCTCATAAATATGCACGATTATTAAATGTTATGAAAATGTTTTTAAATGTTTAAGAAGAAGGAAATACTAACCACCCTAATTTGACAACCAGGCATTGGATACATGTAGCAAATTATCCCACTGCCCACTGCACCCCATGAACATGTGTAATTAAAATATCAATAAAAGAAAGAGTGGGAGTCCTTTATGTGAGATACAAATGTTATTTGAAAAGTAATCTTTTTAGCCATCTATCACTTATTATACCAATTAAAAGCTTGGCAGTACCTCAGAGAATTGCTCTTAGGAGTGATGTGTGTGTATATATGTGTGTGTGTGTGTTTGTGTGTGTTAGTGGTGTCAAGGATTGAACATGAACTCAGGGGTGTTTTACCACTGAGTCACATCTCCAGCCCTTTTTATATTTTAGGAGTGGTAAGTTTTCATAGAAGTAGAAGTAAATACATCCAAGGCATAGTTGGTAAGCATCTTGCGGCACTGTAGTTTTGAAGGCTGAATATTTCGGGCAACTTCACAAAGCTCGTCAGGCAAAGAGAGTAGAAAGCAGAAGAGGATACAGAAGGAAGGAAATTGAGACTTAATGCTAAATTCCACACAGCTTCAAAGCCAGGGCATCTTCTATGGTTACGCAGATGTTATAGAATCTTCTTAGAGATGTTTATAGATTCATCTCTTTAATCTGTGTATGCAGGTCAACAGTAACTGAGCAGTTTGATGTAGCATTTATTCCTGTTTACTTGTCTTTGAGGCAATGTTTGGATCTATGAAACTGCCAGATCACGGAGGGGAACCGGTTTGCTATTTCACTCAACAGGCTGGCTGCCTGAACTCTGCTGAACAAGGGAGCTTTCTGAATGTGCTTTATGCCAATTAATACAGACTGTATGTCTTTGTGGAACATAGAAGAATGAGACACATGAGTCCAAAGTTAGTTTTAGTATTACTAATTTTTTCTGGCCAATCAATTTTTTTCCCTTCCATGCTCTGCACAAAGTTAGAATGTGATTTTGGGAGCAAAGTAGTGTCAAGAAGAGGCAGCTACCTTTGTCTCATCTCTATTCTCACAGTGAGGCTGAAACTCATACGATTTCATCAGAGGCCAGGACTGCCCCAGGCAAAATCATCTAATTAAGGGCATTAACATGCTTTAGCTGACTGCTCAGAACTCACTCCTGACCGCATCCTTCTCGCTCTCTCTCTCTCTCTTTTTTTTTTAAGGGAGAGGGACAGTGAATGAAAAAGAGTAAGAGAGAGAGAGACTGAATCAACTTTATTATGAGTTTTTCATGTTGCTTTTATTGTTCCAACACTTCACTGTGTACATAGTGCAAGGGTTCAAACTCACGTCCTCATGCATGCTGGGTAAGCGCTGTAACCACTGAACCACTGCTCCATCCCCCATGTTCTTCTCTTTTGAAGTAAAATGGAAGCAGTTGGAGTCACCGTGCCACATTCAATGAATGTGTTCTCCTGACCTGGGCAGGGATCCATATGTCTCCTCCCAGTGTCAAAGGAAATCCATAAAGACGAACATTTTGTATGGTTTGGGGAGTAGTTAATCTGCATCAATAACATGTCAATAATTCTAATAACTTTATACAAATCATTACACTTTCTGACTAATTGAATTTTGACGTAGTCAGAAGGTAAAACAATGTTTCACATTTTTTATTCCTGAAGGAATCTGCTATTACAGTCACAGTCAATGGTAATAAATGAGATTCTATAAATCTTTGGAAGAAATGGATAACTTTGAAAGAAAATTGTTTATCTGAGACATTTACTAAAGTACCCATGTGTTATGGTTTGTATCTCAATGGTTCATCTCCCAAAGTCTCATTTGTTGAAGCTTGGTCCTCAATGCAAACATGTTCGGAGGTGGGAATTTCAGGAAATGATTGGATCATGAGGGTTCTGACCTCTTCAGTGGATTAATTTATTTGATAGCTTCATCATTTTAATGTACTGCTTACTGGGAGGTGATGGAAACTAGGTAGGCAGGGCATGACTGCAGGAAGTAGGTCACAGGAGGTATGCTCTTGGGGACTCAGTCTTATTGATGCTCCTGTTCTCCTCCCACCTCTGCTGACGTGGGACAGGAGCTGAGCAGCTTTCCTCCACCATGCCTTTCCATCATGACGTTTTGTTTCACTTCAGGCCCAAAGCAATAGGGCTAGTTGATCACAGACTGAAAGCTCCAAAACCCTGAGCCAAAATAAATCTTTCCCCTTTTTGAGTTGCTATTCTCAGATATCAGCTACAGCAAAATTCTGACTGACATATCATGAGAGTTATATATACAACATTAAAGCAAATAACCAACCAGGTACATTGGCTCATGCCTGTAATCACAGCAACTCAGGAGGCTGCCGCAGGAGGATCACCAAGCACGAGGACAGCCACAACTTAAGAAGATCCTGTCTCAAGAAAACAAAGCTAGAAAATAGTTGGGGATGTAGCTCATTGTTAAGGTGCCCCTGGGCTCAATCCCATTACTGGAATCAATCAATTAATAAAGAAATCAATACAATTCAAAAATAAACAAAAAAGCCTAAAACATGATTTTTTTTTCCCTCTGCCTGGGTACACAATTGGAGGATGAGACAAAAGTTCCCTTCAGAGTGGGACTGTAAATCAAAGAGCAAATGTTATTCACAGGAAAACAACAAAAATGTTGTCAATCATACAAACAAAACATTATACCAATAAAACGGCCAGGCTGACAACGAAAATTGATTTAGAAAATACCCTCTGAGAGCCTTTATTAAGTGTTCATAATTATTTTAGAAATGCTCTAGCCTCACTAAACACTGCCATGTGTGCTTAAAACCTGGTCCCATAGACTGTACTATGCCATCTTAACACTTTTTATTTTGTATGTATGATATAGCATTTTGTTCTAAGAACTTTACATTCATTACTCATTTAATTTTTATAACAACCCTCCTAGATAGACATGGTCAGTTAGCTCATTTTATAAGGAAGAGGTCTTAACAATAGATTTAACAACTAATTTTTTTCGAATCACCCAATTTGTAAGTGTGATGCTGGCCGTGTAACCAAAGATTATTTGAATCTCATTTCCTATGCTTTTCTGACTTTTCAGTACCAGCCTACAATGGACCAAAGCCATGTGAATGGAAGAAATATTACTGTAGTATATTCTAAAAACCTTATGGGAAACAGATGGTATTTGTTCACATGACAATAGAACAAAAGATATGTCAAAACAGAGACTTTTGAAAGGGATCAAAAATAAAGACACTGAGGGCTTGGAGTATAATTCAGTCTCACAGTGAGTGACTAGCATGCACCAGGTTAGGGGTTTGATATCCAATACCATCACAAAAAACCCCCACAAACTCAAAAATAAAGGTATTGCAATTTGATTTTCCAATTGGGACTTCAGTACAGTAATTCTCAAAAAAATTAAATGAAAAAGTGAAATAATAGATGAAAACCTCTTTAATAATAAGAATATATTTTAATAGAATATTCTTCTATATGCACGAGTTACTTTAGATTAGAGAGCCCACAAAAGCTTAGTTTTAGACTATGGTCTAAAATCTGGGATATGGCTCAAGTGAACATATGTTTAGCATGAGATGGCATGTTGGTTAGCATGAAGTTGGCATTTGGCATAATAAATTGTGTTATGCAAGCCAGAAAATATCTATAGAGATAAGACACATTAGCATACAGAATACATTTATCCGTGGATGACTGCTCTTATAAAGATGGAGTAGTTCACTGCGCTAACCTAATTTTTAATTTTACTCAAAAATCTCTCTCTGAGAATGAATGGCTGTGTAGGTTGCATGTCTATTTTGGTGATTTGGGGATTTTTTGGTTTTTTGTTTTTTCTCTTCCTAAAATTCGGTCTGCCTGGATACTCTTCACTACTCATGCAAAGAATTATGGCCAAAGCAGAGCTATACCATAATTAAAGTAAAAATTGAATCTCAGAATCCATATGAATAAACAAATTATAGATCAACTAGACTTCGATCTTTTAAAATGTGCTCCCTAAAGTAACCTCAAATAGTGAAATTTTTAGAGTAGAAAATAATTATATGATAGTTTTTATATCACATGCTGCCTCAAAAAGAGCCAAACTTTTTGCAAATTTTGAGTACATTTCATAGACGCTGACATATAACTGATAGGGAATTAAGGGTAAAAAGTGATATTCTGGCCTTTAGCCACCTTAAAAACAATTAAAATAAGTTATTTGACTTCAAATCCATAATTCTGCCCTGAAATTGATAATATTTAGCATCACTCCAGTCTTTAAATACTACCCTTTTCATTTTCATATGTTCTTAAATTGGTACTTAAACAATCTTCATTATTTTTAGGGACCATTAGATATTTTATGCAACCTCTCCTGGCCAGTTTTCTTTCTCAAAACTCATAAATATAAATGGCCACAGATAATTAATTCTTAGATCTAAACTCTCGAACTTCCTCTATTTTCTATTTATAATGTATAATGATAATGAGACAAATATTCCTCACTTACGGTTTTTCTTTCCACAGGGAAAGAGGTCATTCATATTCCACTGTTCTTTCTCTATCTCTATCACTCCTTCTTTGAATTTGCCATGTTCCTTATTGATAAGACTAGAGACTTAGGACAAGGAAATGGTCTCCCTTTTCATGACCCCTTTCACTCTTCTCTGTGAAGAATGGTCTGTCCTACTTATTCAGACTTTTATTTTCAAGACAGTGTATCATTGATTGAATGCATTGACTCAGGAAGAAATAAGGTTCACATGAAGACTTAGCAAGAATCATTTAAAAAAAAGTCTTCAATTCCTCATTGATCACCTTTGCAAAAAATAATGCAAATCTTACAATTGAATGATTATCATAGAGTCAGTTTCGGAACTCTCTTGTGATCCATTAGACATTTGCACACTGTGCCTGTTATAAATGTTTTAGCACCTGGCATTCTCTTTGCAGAAGGTAACATCTCTGGTAATTGAAGCATTTTTTGCTAGGTACTTATTTTGCCATCTTCTCTATTCCTGTACTTTGAGTAACATTTCACAGTCCCTGCGGTTCTCTGTGGCCAGTTCTCAGTTTTAATCTACCTCAGAACTCATGCCAACAGCTAGACTGTCATAAATTAGCTGCATTTATTTTACCATCCAAAGATTTACAAGAGTTTGAACCCTTTATAGAACAAGAGTTCAACATTCAAACCAACTCCACAGAATTGGAGGCCAATGCCATAAAGTTGTCTTTCCCCAACAGCATTTTCATTCCAACAATATCTATATTCCAAACTCTTAAATTTACGTACGTTAAATTGTTAAATTAGCAGGTTAAATGTGCATGTTCTAGATCATTGAACAAATGACTTTAATTTGTTCAGTATCTTATGCGAAAATTAAACCTGATAAAATTTGATAGAAACTATTAATCTTGTCCTTGTCAATGAAATCCAAGCAAAGAAAGAAGAAATCATTTTCAAAGATCCCTAGAAAGCTACTAAAGCAGAGATAGAATTCAGACACCTTTCATTAATGGACACCTTCTCAAAGTATTTTACACATTGTTTAAAATGTTGTTATCCCTATTAATAGAGTAATAAGCATGGCATAATTTAGTTCCTCCTCTTTGGAAGAAAAGTCTCTTCTGAATACATACATATAAACATTTTTTATATTTTAGATATCATTCAATTTTAAATATTTAAATTTTTAATGTTAAATACATGTAAATTTATTTCATTAAGACTCTTGATTTGTGTTTCAGCATATCAGCCTGATGGAGGAAGCATGCCTGTACAGAAAACTATAGCAAGGAACTCTAAAACTCAAGGGAAAAATAACAAGAAACAAACAACAACCAAAAGAAAACCAGTAGAAGTCAAGAAACAGGGAAAGCAGAAAGAAAATTATCACAGTAATTAATACCTAAATAAGAAGTCACAGGAGAAAAACAGTGCTAAAGATCACAAAGACAAGGAAAGCAAGCTTCAGAGAAAATGACATAAAAATGCACTGGAAAAGAAGGTGATGGTTTAAAAGACTACATTGATAGAAATTATTAGAGAAAATAATGACAGGTAGCCAACTTTTAACAGGTATTACTAGTGAAGTAAACTAAGCAAATGAAGGAAAAATATTCCAAAGTCCAATTAGGTGAAATTTTCCTGAATTTGTACTTAGAAAATTGAAAGAATGTAAAACGTCCAAAGCAAAAGTGACATTGAGAAATCAAGCTAAGGTGCAAAATAATGAAGATGTGGTGCTTCAAAGAGCAAGTAAATCTTTGCAAATTAATTAAAATAATCAAATTTTGCAAAAAAAAAACTGGAAAATGGTAATTATTGCAAAATTCTAAGGAAAGAAAACCTTAGTCTCTCTATATCTTTTATCCTGATGCTAAAGAAGGGCAAGAGAAAATATTTTTACCAAGATGCAATGAAATGTGATGAACATAAACTCTTGGAAAGATCTTCAAAATGACAAGCCAGACCTGTAGATATGAATGAAAATCTGGGTCCAATAATTGGCAGTGAGCCTCAAATCCATTTAGACATAGAGTTAGACCTAAATATCAACATACATTTTTTCTTAAATGCCAAAAAATTATAAATTGTAGATTTATAGACTTTATAGTTATACTCTGAGAATACCAAAAGGGTAAGAGGGAGAGAGTAAGAACAGAGCAGAGCAAATACAATATTAAAAATTGATAAATTGGCCAGCAGAAATATAAACAAATATTTTTCACTCTACAGGAAATCAGTAGGGGTCTGAAAAAAGAACTATCTGAAAATGTAACAAACTAGCCTCAGGAAGAGGAGATGGGAGGTAAAAGTATATTAATGATGTTTTCATCTAAAATGAAGAATCAATAACACTTTCAAGAAATAATTATACACTATAATGTTACCATTATAGAGTTAGCCACAAAAAGGATAGACTAAAATTGTCTGAAGGAGCATATGGAAAAATATAAAATAAATGCCATCCTGTGGGGGAAGAAAGAAGAAGGGAAGAATGGAACAAGGAGGAAAACAACAATTGCAGAAGACAGCAGCGTAGGAGTAAGACCAGCAAGACACGGAACAGGAAATGCCTGGCTCATCTGACTCCGTAGCAAAGACATGGCAGCCATGCAGACAAGACCCTCCACAAAAGCTTAAGTATGGACAGGAGAGTACAGAACCCCAGTGGAACCTAAAACTGAGGAGGACAGACTCGAGAAGAATCTCCCCTCAAACTGATCTACAGTAAAATTAATCAGAAAGCTAAAAATCAAAGGGTGAGCCTGTAGAACAGATCAAGAGCAAGATCAATTACCATACACCTTAGAATCTTACCCAGGGATAACTTAGTGCAAAACATATTCATAAATTCATAAAACTCATTACAGTAAATGGATAATCTATAATATCTTTGTAACACTTATATTCCAGCATACTAAAACATTCATAAAAATCAACCTCATACAAAGTTATGAGTAAATTAATTGTCAATTAATTCATCAAAGTGGAAACATCAAATGACATTATGTAGTCATCATGTGAGTAAAGTAGAAATTGATAACATAATTAGAGATTAAAGAAAATTAGTAAATTTTAAAACTCTGACAACTGGCAATGACAATAATAACATCAACAACAATCCCTGCATCTTAGAATTCTAGGTGGAAGAAAACTAAAATAAAATTGCGAAATATTGAGAAAGGTTTGCCACTATTTGGTTTATGGATGTAGATATGAAAATAAAAGTCATCAAGAAATGTCTGGCACTTAGTAATTTCTCTATCAGTGCCAGTTCTTATTAATTTTTAATGATGGCAATGATGACTGTTATTATGATATAACTGACAATCTTTTATAGATATTGCACTGTGTGCTTCTTTGGGCAATTTTTCTTCAATGTTAGGAATCAGAAATATTTGATAATCTTTCCAGAATCTTGAATGTGCCCAGAAACTGAGAGTCCATCCTACTAAAAGACCAATTGTTGAAAAGCAAGCATGAGCCAAAGCAAAGTAATTGATAGGAAATGAAATTTGCCTCTTTTATAGTGTTTTAATTACCTAACCAAAATATTTTCAGTCATACATACATATCATATCAGATATGAGTCTGTGCATTAAGTAAAGTGCATGAAAGCAAAGTTAGTTTATTTTTAATTTTTTTTTATCTCCCAAGGTTAAACTAGCATCCAATTGGTAGGAAAAATATGTCGCACATATTTTTAAAATGTATAACAAATTTTAGTATCAAGGAAAACTATAAGATGAGGGACTTATTTACTGTCAATAAAAAAGATAAACATTCAGATTTGCTCTATTGGCTTAGGCTCTGGAAGGAAATTCCCCATGTCAGGAAGAGTGGAACAATAATCACCTTAGATGTAATCCAGAAGGGCATGGTACTCAGGCTTTCCCAGATCATAACTTCCACCATCATGGACACAGAGAATCAGGAAGATTCAAAAGGCCAGGTACCTTCATGTCTTGTCTTCTTCTTTTTTTTTTTTTCCTTGTGCTGGGGATTGAACCCAAGAGTGCTCTACAAAGGAGCCACATTTCTTTTTATTTTTGATTTTGATGACAGAGCATCATTTAATTTACCAAGCTAATCTCCAACTTGCCATTCCCCATCCAAGCAACTGGGATAACAAGCATGCACCACTCTGTGGACCATGTTTATTCTGATCTACTCATACCACCCAACATAGTGCCAGGCACCTAACAGGAGTTTGGTAAATTTTAATAAGAAAATTGAAAAAAGAAATATATTCTGACTTTAGCACATGCATGCCAGTTTTAAGGTCTCAAAATGGATTGTATGCCACTAATTCTTTTATGAAAGAAGTAACTTTGTAACTAACTAAAGTTTGGAAATCTAACTAATGATGTGAAATTTACATTAAAATCACAATTAAAAGTTTTTTAAATTCATTGTTCATACATTATGAAACCAACTAAGCTGGTCAAGTTTCTCCCCTATTTTAGAGTAATCAAGAGCTCCCCAATACCATCATCCCTTAAACTGACCCAAAGGTCCTCCCATATTGGGGTCACTGGTCACTTCCTTAATTTCCCTTAGTTTTTCATGTTTATCATTAGTTCTTGCAGCTGATGATCTCTCTACCTGTAATTAAAACAAATATTTGTTGAATGAAGTAATGAAAGAATGAATCTGTTTTCTGTTTAAAAATAAATTTGATAATTTTTGTTTAAATTTGAAATATACCTCTCTTATGTTTGCTTATTAACAACTTTACTGTTTATAAAGCAACTTAGAGCTTCTTTTAAGGTTAATATTGCAAGCTCCAACTTTAGTCCCATTATATTATAGTGTGATTTCCATTTTTCTTCACAAGTTCACACTACAAGTGAGTAATATTTCAATGCAATTATCAGGAAATGTGAGAAAAAGAAGTAACCATCTGATTAGGCAGCTGTGTGGAGTGGAAGGGGTCTCCTGGGACTGTGACTGTGACAAACCACTTCTGGGATGCTGTTGTGTTCATGTCGCTTACCCATGCAACTTTCCTCCATAATTTTAGTGCAGAAATATGTGAATAATTAGGACACCAAAGCATTAAAACATAAACATTCTGACTTAAATCTATCACTTAGGGGAAGAAATGAACTAATTTTGCAAAGGACTGAAATCCTTTTTTTGGCATTTATTGAGATAAACATCCTCAATTAAATCTTGAAATATAGAATTACCTCCTACCTAACTGCCAAAACTTAAAGCAAATTTTCTCAATTTTTATTGTGACACAATACTCAGCCAATGCCAGTCTCATGGAAATGGCCCCAGATAATGATGCAATGAGCTTTTCCCTTGCTCTGCTTTGTTGTTCTAATTGTAGGGGGAGGGAAAAAACACAATGCACGGGAGGATGCCAAAGCAGAAAGCTTAGATTATGGAACCAAAAACATATGTCACTGCGCAATTAAGTATTGGAATAAGTTATAATGTGCACGTATCTATTCAATTGTTTGAACCAGGCCAAACCAGCCACTTAATAACTGTGTGAGCAGCAAAAGCACACATATTGGTTTCTATCAAAGCACAGATATCATTCTATCCCAAAATGTCAATAATTTATGCATTGGTAAGATTAAAAGGCTGTTTAGGTAAGAATCATCCAAGCTTAAGTGTTTTGCTTATAGTAAATAGATGGGCAAAATTAGATGGTAATAGTAGCATTAATAAAAGCAGTAGCAGTTACATATTTATCAAGTTCTTGCCATGCACCAGGCCCGTTCCTAAGAATTTTACACATACTAACATTTCTTCTGCTGTTTTCACTACAATCTCTTGAGATATGTATTAGTACCCCTCTGTTCCAGATAAAGAAACTGTCTTAATTTGTCCAAGATAACATAGCTAGTGAATAGACTCTTACTACAGAAAACCAGACTCTGAGGGTCTGCGCTGTCGCTTTGAACACTGCACTTGATTGAACAAGTACACACCGTGTGCAGAGAGTATAAGAAGCTAACTTAAGGCTGAATCATGATCATTGCTCTGTGAATAAAGAGAACAATAGAGGCTTAGTATTGTTATAGGATATTTCCATCAGATTTTAATAGTACAATAAATAGGCTATTACTTGGGATATTTTTGCAAAGAAAGCACTGTTAATCTACAGTTATTTTTGGATGATGCTTTTATAAATATCATAATATCTCCCCTCTTACACTAATGCATTTGTTGCTTATGACCCCCTTAATGATTAATATTTATTTTTTTCTTTCTCATTTAAATGCTTTCCACTTATGGCAACATAATCGTTCATAGTTACTAACAATAGTTTTAAGTATTATATTTTGAATTTTTGTCTTAAAATTGCAGGTAAAGCTACACATATTTACATGTATGTGTAGTTTATAATGTGCAATATCATGTTTTGACATATATACACATCACAAAATGGCTAAATCTAGCTAATTAACAAGTACATTACTTCACATAGTTATTATTTTGTGGTGAAAGCACTTAACATCCACTCCTTGCATTTTTCAACAATAAGATATATCATCAGTGAGTATAATCGCCTTGACTTTACTTTTTTTTTTTTACGAGAGTGAAAGACACAAAGAGAGAGTCAACTTTATTTAGTTTTTCTTCTGGACTTTGTTTCTCTAACACTTAGTTGTGTACACAATGCTGGGGTTTCAACCTTGGTCTTCATGGCGGACATGCACTCCAACCGCTGAGTCACAGCTCCAGCCCCCACTTTACTTTTTATAGAACAGAAAAACTCAATTTGTTTTCTTTCATACTTAGAAAGTCAATGTAATCCTCTTTGTAAATGAAATTCAGAAAATACTGAATCTGAAGGACATTCAAAATGTATCCTGAAATATCAAGGTAAGCATCTGTTAATGACTCACAGCCTCAAACTTTCCTCAAAAATTAATTAACACAAATTACAGAAATGCATAACAATAACAAGAATCAGAAACATAGAAAATATTTTTTTTTACCAGAACAAATCAATCACATAAAAAGGGGTAAGGAGGGCCTAGAGTGGTAGCTCAGCAGTTATGGCACTTGCCTTGCATGCACAAGTCTATGGGTTCAAACTCCAGCACCACCTACACAGTGAAGTGTTGGAGTCATGAGGACCAAATGAAAAACTAATAAAATTGATTCTCCCTCTCTCTTTCAGTGTCCCTCACTCTTTAATAAAAAAAAGTGGGGAGGGTGGTTAAGGATATAACATAGTTATAGAGCATTTGCCTAGCATGGGAAAGACCGAGGGCATCAATCCCCGCTACTGGAAGAATGACAATAAATGTAATGCTACTACTAGTGATGATGATAGTATCAATAGTTCATTAAAATTTTAAATCTTATGAGTATGAGGCTGGAGCGTTGGCTCAGTGGTTACAGTGCTTGCCTGACATGCACAAGGATTTGAGTTCGAACCCCAGCACCATGTACACAACCAAGTGTCAGAGCAACGAAAGCTGCATAAAAATTTAAATAAAATTGATTCTCTCTTCCTCTCTTTCTCAGTGTCCCTCTATCTCTTAAAAAAAAAAAAACTCATGCCAGATTTTTGAATCACCAATGAAATTGTGAGCATGTGGTCTAGGAAAAAGAATGCAAGAAACAGCCACAGAAGGACAAAGGTAAGTCACATTCATAAGATTACTGTTACTCTTTCTTCCTTCCAAATCTAGATACACTTTTCATAAGTCTATGGGCTTCCAGGAACATCTTTTAATAACCCTAGCTGTCCCCACAACAGTCCTCTCAATTGTTTCTTATCATCATCAACTTCAATCAACTTTATTTCCATTGTCAAGACTGTGTCCTATTTTAAACAACATTTTTTCATTTTATGAAAGACCATACATACCCTTTGTTTAAATTGAAAAAATATTGTATTCCAAGCTGATTTAAACTATTCATATTTCTTTAACCAACATAAAGTAACTTCAAATTTTAATAAATTTCTTCTTTCATATTTTAGTTATCCTTCTTATATTATAGCATATTATGTTTCATTTTAACACTATTTTCTGAGTGATTTTTCATGCAAAAAAATCATCCAAAATAAAATGTATATATATGCCTGCATAAGCTTCTCTTTGAAATATAAAGACCATTTTTTGAGAATTTTCTTATTATTGGGTATTTTGTTTGAACAGAAATTTCTTATATTTAGCTAATAATGTAGTGGTCTTATTTTTACATCCATCTTTTTTTACATATTTTAGATTATTGTTTTAGCACTGAATTAAAATTAATAACTGCCTGTATTTAAAAGTGCACATATTTAGAAATTTTGCTTCTTAATCACCTTTTGAAAAATTTATTATTTTATATATTGTGCTTGACAATGTCCAGTTTTATCAGTAGTATTTCTTAATTTTGTTTATTTCTTTTTTCATATTCTAAATAAATGCATGAAAATGGATCCTTTATTGCTTTCAATTTTTATATAGATTCTATTTTAGATACTTATTAGAATTTTTCTCATTTCAGCCTAGACTTTTATTCTCTTGAAGTGTTAGTGTCCTATTTATTAACACACCATTTTCTAAAACTAGCATAAACAGGGGATTGGCAAGATGGTTGAATAAAGGGCCCCAGCACTATCTGCTCCTCCACAAACAAGAACCAAAACAGTGAGTGTGTTTTTGTCTATTTATGTGAGTAACCATGGGAGAACTCAGGAATTCAACAGTAGAAAAACAGAAACCTTGTAAATCCTGTAGACCTTGGATAGCAGTACAGCTGAGAAACAAAATATCCCAGCACTTTACCTGGGCTCTGCAGCCAGGGGATAAGGTAAAAGAGAGAGTACCAGCAAAGTCCATCAGCTCAGATACTGGCAACCCTACTTACTGGAAGGTTTCCAACTCTTATAGGCTTAAATGGATATCTAATCTAAAATCTTTACAGTAGCCTGGCTTTGGAACAGATACCTCCTTCATTCCCCAGCAAACACCCAGAGTGCTATAGCCAGGAACCATCTTGAAAAAGGACCTAAGTTTGAATGGTCTGTTCTGTGGGTAAGTAACTCCTTTGTGTTTCCATCTCTGGGACACTGCAGTCATTCTGTTGCACTAGGCCAATAGGTAGTTGCCTCACAAACCAAGCTTGGCTCCATAGAGTGACTGACACAAACCTGCTTGAGAGTGCTTTGCTGTTGAGAAGAAGGATTCCAACACCAAAGGAAGCGGAGCATCCTGATATCAAGGCCTGGAAGATGATGGACAGAGACCTGCCTGCCAGAGCTGAGGGGCCCGGTCAGTTATGGGCATTTCACATGGATGCCAGGACTAAAGGTCACTGCCCCTATGGTTCCATCCATCCCTCTCCCACATGTGGGTACCTACGGAACTGTTCAGAAGTGGGAAGTGATTGGATCACTAGGGCTCTAACTTTAACGAATCAAAACCCAACACTGACAACTTCACTAATGAAAGGTACCAAACTTTAAAGATGAACTAACACCAATTTTCCAAAATTATTCCATAGACTTGGAAAGGAGGTAGCCCTTCCAGATTCCTTCTGAGGCCAACATTACCCTTTTACTGAAACCTAACAATGAAACAATGAAAGAGCCATGATATAGACATATATCTCTGTAAACAGATTCAAAAATCATCAAGAAAATACTAACAGATAGAATTCAACAAAATATCAGAAAAAAATTAGTATACCATAATCAAGTCAGTTTCATTCTGGGGATGCAAAATGATCAACATACACAAATCAATAAACATGATACAACACATAAATAGAGCCAAGGGAAGAAATCACATAACAATTTCAATAGAGGATGAAAACATTTTAATGAAAAGCAACATTATGATAAAAGTTCTGAACAAATAAGCTATAGAATTATCAAGCTTCAACATAATTAAGGCTATATATGATGAACTCTAGGCCAACATCATACTAATTGAGGAAAAATTGAAAGCATTTCCTCTAAGATCATAAAAAAGAGTTCCATTTTCCATTTTCACCACTATTATTCAGATAGAATTAAAAATTTTAACCAGAGCAATTAGACATGAGAAAGAAAGAAATGGCATACCAGAAGAAAAGGAGAAAGTCAAATTATCAACATTTACAGATAATATGGTTCTGTACGTAGAAAAATCTAAAGATTCCACCAAAAGACTATTAGAAGTGATCAATCAATTCAAAAAAATAGCAGAATACAAAATCAACAAAAATCAATGATTTTCTATAACAATAATGTTTATGGAATGTTAATTGATTATATTTTAAGTAGGGCTGTGCTAAAGAAAGTTATCTTCATTCCATCTAAACATTGTAGGATGAGTCATGTTTGGTTATTTGTGATGGTAGTTCATTCTTATTATAGAGTATGGGGTGGTGTTTTTTATGTGTCAGAGTTATTTTGTGAGATTTAATTGGTATTGACAGTAGCTTTGTTTAAATTCAGCTCTAATATGTTTATCTGCTTATTTGTGTTCTCTGACATCCACGTCACACAAGCTACTTTCAGTGCAGACCAAAGTCAATGAAAGCAAAAAAGAGAGAGCGTACATTGGTGTTTGGCACAGCTATTTGGAGGGCACATACAGTTCAAATACTCATAAGAAATATGCAGTGAATAAATTCAGATCTCCAACTGACACTTAGCAACACTATTAATCCACTTCCCCTACAACTCATGTGTTCTAATCAAGGAACAGATAGAAATTCTCTCAAAAAAACATACTTCCCTATCTTATTCAAAAAATTATGTGCAGAATACATGATAGCATGTATTTTATGAAAAAAAACCCAAATAAATAAATTACAGGTAATTCCTACAGTTTTGCCTGTGAACTCTACATTTCTCCCCATGTCTATATGTTTGTGGTTTTATACTATAAACCACATGTGTTTGATTATCTGCATTCATATGTATAATTTGCTTTTGTTGTTGCAGTAAAATTCCTGGTATGGATCAGTAGACAGTGTTTACAACACTGTAAAGTGCAGTCAGTGAGACATCACTGGGATTGTCGTTATAAAATGGTCAGTGTTTCGTGGTATTTATCCTATTCATTTTCCACAGCCTGCGCTGAACTCTCTGGAGTCACTGCAAAGGAGACATTTTTCATCGCAGAGCCTTAATGAAATCTAGGAAAGGACAAGCTTCTTCAGAGACAACAAAGTATACCTAGTCTCAAGGGACTTGTGGGATTACATGACAGGTTACTCATGGAACTTCACTTTACAAAAAGGAAAGATGACCTTAAGAATGGGTTTTAATTTTTCCTATCATTTTGAATATTTGCCTTGTCGTACAGAAAATTATATGTCATACTCAATGGTTGTTTAAATCAAGTGCTTAGGCTCTTTAATACTTCACTGATACAGTCCATCCCATTAAATACCTGAAAGTAACACACAAGAAAATTATTTTCATTTAATAGATAATCCAAGACAACTTTAAACATTTCCTTGATGTTACATATAAGAAGGTCAAAAACCAAGTTGCCAGATTTTATGTTACCTTTCTATATAAAGCTAAGTGTTACTATAGAGAAGCCCTTGTGTGTAATGAGAGGTTATTAAGGTGGCATGAACTGATGTTGCCAGGATGTGATGCTGTAATAAAACATATCCCCATTTCATCAATGCCTGACTCTTAAGAATGAGATCTCTGCACTTTGCTTCTTTTTTAGTTTTAATGAGATAAATGCTTCCTGCTGCTTTCAAATGAAGTTTCAATCTCTGGCTTTAACATCTGATGTACTCACAGTCCAGACCCTGTCTAGCTCTTTAATCTCATTGTCCATCTTGCTCACATTTATTTCCATGCTGAATGTGATTATACAATATATTGTGCAAACCTGGACATTTGATAAAAAAACAACACGTGTAAACAAGTTTGGTTCCAGAAAAGTCAGGAGGCATTGCTACCATGCTTTCCTCCAGATTTAACAAATCAATTATAATTCTATGCATCATGCTCTTTCCATATCTCCAACTGCATTTCCATTCAAACACACTCATGTAGAAAATTTGCTTCAAGTTCTGTTCAAGTGAAGCCATTTATATGCCATTATTGTGCCCAGTACAGACTTCTCAACACAAACATGGCATGGTAAATACATTGGTGAACACATGATATTAATAAATAAAATAGATGAAAATATACCTCACGCATTTATAATTGCAAGTCATCTATCTCAAATTATCAATGAATGGATCTGGTCTTCCTCACAAATGACTTCAATGAAGATATGATAAGAAATGTGGATACTAGGTGACAAGCAGGAAAAGGGAAAGGAATGTTGTCTTAGAGCAGAAAAGAGTTTAGTAGAATTTTAATCCCAATGAGACTTCCCTTCTTCATAGTTTCTCAAAGGTCCCGGAAATTGGTTTGTTTTCAGAATGAAGTATTTTGTTCTGTTTGAATCCAGTACTCATTCTGCATTTAGAATAGATTTCTAAATTAATTTTTCACTCCCTCTTGTCATCTGAAAGCATCTAAGGTAACACAATTTCCAATACTTTAAAAACAAATGACTTCAATTGAACTGGCCTATATTTTATGCCTTTTAAAAAATTAACTGTTATCACAGCTCAATGTGCCAAGTGTCAACCTTATCAAATTTCTCAGTGCCCGAGAAAATGAATGTAATTGCTTCTTCTGTATGATATAGTGTACATAATTGGCTTCCTATCACAAAGCAGCTGGAAAATATTCACAAAATCTGAAAAAAAGTCTGCATTTGTATGCAGATCACAGACTCAAAATGTGTATTTTCACTGAAATGTAAGTTGTGACAAAAGCAACAATAAAGTTTCTGTTGCTATGAGGAAATTAACACAAATAAATAGAAAAAGCCATCCATTTTTCTAAAGGTTTTATTTTTTCGTAAACAAAGCTATTGAGGTTGACTCTATAATGTACTTTGACATTTTATAATAATATTAATGTAATTACAATTTTTTTATCACTACAAATCCTTTAACATAAATATTTTATTAGGCTGTATAACATTACACCTTATAAAAGGAAAAAAACATAAATATTTTACCATAAGTAAGTGCATTGGTATTGCAGTTTAAATGCATTCTGAACCAATTAGAAAGCTATGGGAAAAGCAACAATACTGATATCATTTCTTCAATTGAAATTTATTGAACACTTGTAGTTTTTCAAGTTTCCTGAGTGAGAGCTCTTATCTTTTATTTGCTTAACTATACATGCTGATAAGTAGTATGTTCAAGGTACTCCAGACATAGCAGGACCAGATGAATTCCCATGTCAGTCATGAAAACTAACAATTTGTACCTGCTACCGGTACCTCAAAGATACTTTCCTAATGTTGATAATTATACTGCAGTTATATGAAAGAACATAAGTTTGTAGGGAAACACTCATGTGGATAGGTACAAGGGACATCGTGTCTGCAACTTACTCTCAAAAAGTCCATTAAAATATACACACACATACATGTCCAGAAACAAAGAGGGGGTGTGATAGAGAGATAAGAATACTGAAAATATAAAATGTTAACATTTGAGAGATCCTGGTAAAGTCTCCATAGGAATTCTTAGTAATCTTGTAGCTTTCTATAAATCCTCAATTTTTAAAAAGAAAAAATTTAAAAAATGAACCCCAAGTTATATCATATATATATATATATAGATAGATAGATAGATATAGATATAGATATAGATATAGACATTACCATTTAATTTTAAATGTAATGGACAAATTACCTTCATTCATGACCTTGGCTGAAAATATACATTAAAATATTGTTATTATAGTTTAGGTTTTAATTGATGAATTAACAAATACCACTATATAAATATTTATAATTTAAAAAATTACAAACTAAAATAGTCATTAAAACAGATGCTAAAGGTAAATAAATCCACAAATTAAAGAATTGATAATGGTAATTAAACTTAGATAATTAAAAATTCTAACTACCAGACTAGACTTTAATCAATACGGGTATCTGGATGCAGACAAATATATGTTTGTGTCTGTGTGTTGAATATAATAAAACACAGACTTTATGACTACACTCTAATCATTTTCTTTTATTTTGGTTTGGTTTGGTTTTAGTTTTTGTACTTGTGGCTTTTAGCAATAGCCCCTGGCACCAGGAATATATCTCTGGAATCCTTCGCATATTTGGCATTCACAAAACAGATGAGTATCCAAATTACATAAATTAGAACCAGAATAGAGAAAGGGTATTATGGTTTGATTATGAAGTGCTCACCAAAAACTCATATGTACGACAATGTAAGAAGGCTTAGAAGTGAAGTGATCAAGTTATGGAATCCTTAACCTAATCAATGATTTAATCCACTGATTGACAGATGTGCTCAGGTACTTTATATGCAAAAAGACCATGAGGCTCACCTGTGGGAGCAACTCCTTTGTCAGGGGATGGACTAAGAAGTGAGGGTGGACACAGAAGGGAGCTAGGAAAGAGTTGCTTCCTGTTTTGCATAGATTTTAACCAATGACTTCGGTGCTTAGTTTCAATGCCTGTTTTACATAGAGTTTAACCAACGATGTTGGTGCCTTTCTCAATGCCTGCTTTACACGAATCTTAATCAAGGCTCATTCCCAAACCAATGCAACCCCTGGCTTAATGTACATTAGACAGTGTCTTGCTTCCAGGTACCACTCTGCCTTGTAGAGTCTCTGCTCTCCTTCTTTAATAAACCCTACTCCTTTTACTCTTCTCTTCCGCGGGTCCATAGATTTTATTCTTCAAATTCGAGAGCAAGACAAGAAAGAACCCAGAAAAAGATAGGCTCTGAATTCCTGGGGTGACTTTCCAAACCAAGAGCTGCAACACACCACCCAACACTAGTGGGGAAAACCCCAACTCTTAGCTGGGAAGCTGCTAACACTATTTCAGCTGCAGAAAGCTGCAGCCAGGCCAAATTCCCAGTTTTAACTGGGAATAGCTGCAAACACTAGAAATGGGCTATTTTGACTGCTGTAATTTGTAGTTGGCCCAGACTCCATTTGCCAATGGGAGCAGAGAATTCTGCTTCATTTCAAAGACCCCTCATCACCATGATATTCTGTCTCACCCCAAGCCCTGAGGAAGGGAGCCTGCTGTCCCTGGACTGAGACCTTTGAAACTGTGAGCCCCCAGTTAAACTGTTCCTCCTTTAAATTGTTCTTGTTACGTCTTTTAGTCACAGGGTTGTAAAAGCTGACTAAAACAAAGAAAGAGGCCAAAATTGTTTAAGAAACAAAGATTGCAAAATTTGGCAAGCACACCATGTGCTACATAGCATAACCTAATATCAGAGAGCAATATAGAAGAAGTGCCTACAAAAGAAGATTTGAATCTGGATTTCTTTCTTTTTTTTTTTTTTAAAGAAAGAAGGACAGTGAGAGAGAGAGAGAGAGAGAGAGAGAATCAATTTTTATTGAGTTTTTCACATGGCTTTAGTTGCTGTGACACTTATGTGGGTTGCTGGGGTTTGAACCCGTGTACTTGTGCATGCTGGGCAAGCACTGTAACCACCAAGCCACCACTCCAGCCCCTTGAATCTGGATTTCTGTTTAATTAATGGTACAAAAAGACTCCCTGAATTCTAACTAAGGCTGCTTGAGAAATTAAAATTTGAAGTGGAGAATTACAATTTTTATAGACAGAATTATACAGTGGCACACTGCTCCATGCTCCAAATATAAAATATACCCTCCATTCTCGTTGTATACTATGCAGAACTGAGGCTTCCCAGAACTTTTGCATGGATTTGTGAGATAACTAACGTGGGGAAAATTTTTTTATTAGTCTTCGATGCAGGGAATCCATGGCATCTGTGAAAATAATCCAGAGCTTACAAAATGGGGACAAAAAGTAGAGGATTCTTTATAAAAGCAAAAATCTCTTAAACAGTATGGATTAGTAGATGCTGTGTTGTGCCATCCGGAGCCTCCTTTCAGACCAAAGTACACATCCTCTCAGCTGCAGGCTAATAAATCATAGATGTCAGTCCCCTCAGCGTATTGCCCTCTACTGAAAGGAGTCAATTTCCTCAAAGAAACACGCTCTTCCTAGGGACACTCTGCATCTATGACTGATTGGTGTAAGGTATAAAGATTCATCCTCATTCCTCTCTCATGGGAAAAAACTCCAAACCACCAATTAAGTCTCATGGTTCCGATAGGTCAGTTGACAACTTGTGACCACACCAGTGCCCAATTTTTAGACCATCCATTTTCTTCATAGATATTGATTCAAAGAGCATTCACTAATAAACTTCCTGCAGGGTGTTGTCTTGGAATCTCTTTGCCTGGAAACCCAAGCTACAATAGCTGTTGCCAAAAATTGTTAGAAAGCAGATCCCAATAGAGAAATTTTGAGCTAGAGTACCTGTGGACCAACTAATAATGAAGGCCCTTTGCTAGTGCTAGATAGAGCAGGATACCTCCTAGAAACAGATAGTGGTGGTACTTCTAGCATTTTTCTACTGATTTTACACTGGGATGGAGTAGGAATAAAAACAGGTGGCTAAAATGTCTAGGTGTTTGAGAAATCTGCCATCCAGAGATGAGAGGAGTTGGTTAAGAGAGAAATGAAATGAGACACTGAAGGACTTGCAGATTCCAACCAAACTGTGAAGACAGGAAATTATGTGTATGGCTCAGAAAGCAAGAAGGTGCTGGATAAAGAGGGAAGGAAGGAAAATAGAGTTAGACAAGGGAGAATCCATCAAAATGGACACATGTCCCAGGGTACAGGTTATAATATCCTGCAAGGACCCTCGAGGACACTGCAAGCATTCTGTGAGGAAGTCTGGCTCTGGGCAGCTTGAACAAATTCATGACCACACCTGGTGAAGAAGAAGCTCCATAACTGCTGTGATGGACCATGGGAAAAACCAGATCAGCCTCTGAATTTTCTTCCTTTGATTGCATGAGTTCATAAAGATGCAGGAATCAGGGAGACTAACACTATTTTATATACATCTCAAATATGAATTACTGAGCATGTTTGAAAATAAAGTTAGAAAGTATATCCTATACTGAAATTCTCGTGCTATAGCGAAAAAAAAAACGCTGTGTTCAAAATATTTCTTTTGCCAGGTGCAGTGGTGCACGTGTGTAATCCCAGCAGCTTGGGGGGCTGAAGTAGGAGTGTTCAAAGTTCAAAACAAGACTCAGCAATTTAGTGAAATTTAGTGAGAACCCATCTCAAAATAAAGAGTAAAAGAGGGCTGGGGATGTGTTCAGTGGTTAAGTGTCCCTGGGTTCAATCCCTAGTACCAAAATAATAATAATAATTATTATTATTATTAATTTATTTCTAGGTATAATATGTTAAGAAACTCTTGGTGAATTGGATATCCAACCAATAAACCAATATGCTGTTTAAATTAAGATTTACCATGCACACATACAGGCATATGTGCACGCATGTGTACACACACACACACACACACACACACACACAAAGGTGTTTCTCAAGAACTTAAGACAGTTATTTTCCTAGCAGGAAAAAAAAGTGTTCCAGGGCAAAAACCTTTTCCTATAGTTTGTGAGCCAGAAAGCAATACGTATCAATGTCTTATTAGAGGCGGAATTACGGTGAATACAAATAGAACTGAGGAATCTCTATTTCTTCCATACATCCATGTATCTTATCTCGTGACATTTTGGAACCCTTCAGTAAGAGCTACTGAATATGAAAGTAGAAGTGATGATTGAAAGACCTAAGTGCAAGATGGTGCCAGAAATAAAGGAAAGCTACAAGTTGTGAGGTGATAAGGGATTTGGGGAGACGCATATCTCTTACCTCCAGCAGCTTAATGGACAGAAGTATAATCAGTCATCAGATTCATCAGCCTTAGGTCAGACAGAAGATTTCTTCAGGCCAATGACAGAAGAAGTTTGAGAGAATCACCAGACCCATGAGAGCTTAAGAGCTTCAAGACCAGCCCCTGACTTCCAACAGCCTCATACATGCAAGTGCACTGCTGACCACAGGAAGGTGCATGGCTACACCATTCAGAGAAAACCGTCCTCTCGGGCATACACTTGATGCACTGTTGTCTTCCTGTAGTTATTTTCCCTATACATTTAATTTCTTGTTATTAAGAAGTGTGTTCTTTTTTCTAAAAAAAAAAATGTTAAGCATTTTCAAGTCTCAGGTTATATATCGAGACAACTTGGGAATAATGAGACTGAATTTACTAATCAAACATCTCTGATTCCAGAGAAGTCCATGCTGTTACCTACTTTTCAGGCAACTGGAGAGGAGTAGAAGCCACTGGATTATCAGGAAATCAACACAGTTCTAGAGCTATCATGTGTAATTAGGATTTTTTTGTCTCTCTTTTGAGTTAATTTTCTCCCATATCCTATCAATAATAGTTCACTAAAATGTAATCAGTTTGAGAATATTTTAATAAATTATTGCATTATTTTGGGTGGAAATGGATCCTTAAAATTTTATATATTATTGATTTGAAAGCAATGTTTGGATTTGAGGCTTTATAAAGAGATTTACAATCCAATGAATAATAGCAAAAATAAGATGGAGAGGGCTAGAGCATTGGCTCAGCAGTTATGGCCATTGCCTGGCACGCTTGAGGATGCAAGCACCACATACACAATAAAGTATAGGAGCAACAAAAGTCACATGGAAAACTAAATGAAAATTGATTATCTCTTTATCTCTCTCTGTCTCTCTCTTTCACTGTACTTCTCTCTTTAAAAAAAATATCTAAAAAAAAGATGAAAAAGCAGGGCATTGGTGTGCAATCTCAGGCAAATTACTGAAAATCTACATGCTTCATTTTCTTTGATTATAAAATAGAGATCATCATAGTTCTTATTTCATAAAGTTGTTATAAAAATGAAATGGGTTCATGTATGTAAGCACTTAGCCCCAGTGCCAGGAACAGTGAATATTCAATAATATCATCATTCATTACATAGTTTAAAGAATGTGAAGATTAAAGATCATGCTCGTGTCTGTTTAACAGAAAGGTACAAATAAGTATTGAGAAGCTAGTTAGGCTAACTTAGTTAGGGTATATTTAGACTAGACCCCACCCTCCTCTATATTCAGGATTCATTAGTGCCTTAATTTAGATGAAGAAACTGATTAAACAAAAAGGCTCAGAAATCCTTCAAAATATCACAGAGAGTAGGTAGACCAATGAGAGCTCAAGCTCAGGGGTTTCATGCACCAAAATCTTTACCTTTCCACCATTTAAAATTACCTTTCAAATTATGTTTGCAGTGGGGGGAAAAACTACCATGAACCATGGCCCTTTCAGTGTCATGATTTCCTGGATATGAATTTTAAAGTCATATGTGTATTTTTTAAATGTCTTCTTCTAGTAGGACAGTTTAGCTGCAGGGATCAATTAAAATATAACAATGATCCAAGATGGAAGTGTTGTGGCTTCTTTAACGTTTCATTATCATTTGTTCTCCTTCTCACCCTGACCCCCCACAAAAACTAACAATACAAGAAGGAAAATGAAAGGGGTGGGAGATAGAGGAATAAAGATTCTGCAGCTACTCTCTGCTAGTGACTGAGAAAGAGAGATTTCACAGGAATTGCTGGATACTAGGCAATTAGGAGTGGTCAGAGAGAGAACTGGATACGAAGATCCTCTTGTATAAATTTCAGGATGAAAATGGTTTATTAAGATTTTCATCCAAAGCATTGGAGTAGGGTGGGTTTCGCCATACTCTCCTTGTTGAAAATCACAGTTTCCCCTGATCCTCTATGCTTTTGGGAATACCCCAACCATCTTCTTCATGGTCTGGACCTCCAACATGGACAGATGGCTCCTGCTGTCCTCCAGTCCATCTGTTAAGAATGAGACTCCATGTAGATTAATAAACTGAACAAATGAATGAGATAATCCATATGTTTGTGATGTCATATACAGCACACATGTGTATGCATACACTCAGCATACAATAAGGGATATTTGTATGTGTATTTGTAAAGATCATACTGGTGTCGTGTGTCACTCCGAAATCTTTTTCTAAGAACAGTACAAACTGGAAAAGAATTCTGAAAAATTCTTTGCAGCATTTTTGGGAGTTTCAAGCATAATGAAATATATCCCAAGGGTAAAATAAAAATCAAGTTTCTGTCTCTTTCAACTTGAAACATCTGGATGGATAATTACCAAATTTTATGGCATGTTTATAGAATAGGATGTATAGGGAGATCATAATTCTGTCTCAGGTTATCCTAGCAGGAGCCTTGGACAAATACACAGTAAGTTTCTAGGAGAGAGGAAATGTGTGGCTGAGTTGCGCCTCCTACCTTAGAATGAAGTTCATGTGAGTCACAACATCAAAAACGAAGAATGCTAACATCATTTTCAACTACCAGCTGCAGACTGGAAACTCAGTGGCTGACTCTCTACATGACATGGCTGATTTGTGAATGAACTGCACTCCAAAGATTGTGGCAACACAGACTTATTTATTTAATAATTGTGAATAATGTCCTCATTTAAATCAGATAACCTAGTTAAGTGGATAATATGAGTGAAATTTTAATCCAAATAGATCATGTCATGTTATATATGTATGCTAGTTTTTTTTTCTTTCTTTTCTGTTTGTTTTTTTGTTTGTTTCTTGGTTGGTTGGTTTTTTTTAGAGATAGAGTGAGAGAAAAAGAATCAGTTTTATTTATTCATCTGGGTTTTTTTGTTTGTTTCTCCAACACATAATTGGGTATGTGATGCTTGTAAGGAAAGAGGCGAATACAGGAAATAGAGAGGAGAGTGGCAACTCAAAAGTAACGCAATTTTATTCAGGAGAAACCTGCAGAGGGGGACCCATTGGAGTCTGGGACAAACCTGCTGCTTACAGCCTGGGGTAGATATAGAGGGAAGGAGGTGGGGAGGGGGCAAGGCTTGAGTTTTCTAGTTAAAATCAGAGTTTTGGTAGAGTATGATTTTTCTGATAAGGGCCCAGAGCCAATATATTCTGATAAGAGCCCCAGTCAGTAGATTTCAAAACAGTGAATAGGGAGTTTGCCATCTGGATCAAATGAGTGGTTTCTTGTAATTTTCTGTATCCATCTTTCCAGACTCTAAAGGGATACAATGAGTTGGGTCAATGATATCAAGTTTTTATCCAGTTAGTAAGTAAACAGACATAAGCATTAATTCTGCCTAGGAAGCAGATACCCTGGTTATAATTAAGCAGCCAGAGAGGTGGTAGGAGATAACTTGGTTTACCTGGATGCAGGGTCTTGAAGGGAAATTTAAATGGGAGTGTGGTGGGTGGTCACAGTGGGCTTGGAGATATCCCACACTGTGGCCGACACCTCAGGGAGGAGAGCTGACAGGGATGTTAGAGGGGAAGGAAAGGCTTCTGATGGGCACAAGAAGATAAGGGAATATAGGGAGCTAAAGTGGGTATTAAAACAAAGGAGGCATTGAATTTGGTTAAGATACTCTTGCTAGTGAGACAGATTAGGAGAGACAGTGAAATGGCTAGGTAGTCAGGACAGAGGGCCCCCATCCAAGAGCTAGCTGGTAGAGGCAGACAGTGATTGGCAGGGCATGCTCAGGCCTTTAAATGCAAAATGCAAAAAGAGGCTCACCTTTGTCCCAACTAAGGTGGGGGTGGTCACAGGCACGCCCAGGGCCTTCAAATGCAAAAAGATCTTAAGGCTCACCCTAGTCCTGACTAAGAGATGGGGGTGGTCACAGGTGGGTACTAGGAAGTATTTGCCACCTTTTCTTTTAACCAATGGTGCTCTTGAACAGTTTCAATGCCTGCTTTACATAGATTTTAACCAATGGAGTTGATGCATTTCTCAATGCCTGCTTTGCATGAATGTTAATTATACTCATACCCCAAATCTATATAACCTCTGGCCTAACCTCCATTAGACGGTGTCCTGCTTCTAGTCCTGCAATACTCCGCCTTGCAGAGTCTCTGCTCTTCTTCCTAAATAAATCCTACTCCTTTTACTCCTCCTTCTGTGATTGTCCGTGGATTTTATTCTTCAAATTCATGAGACAAGAACCCAGAAGATTGGCGCCGAATTCCCCGGTTGAATTTCCACCACACCAAGAGCTGCAACACCCAGCTTTTAGATGGAGAATTGCCAACACTTTCGGCTGCAGACACCTGCAATCAGCCCAAATTCCCAGTTTTATCTGGGAATCACTGAAAACACTAGAAGCAGGCTGTTTTGGCTGCTGGAATTTGTAGTGGCCCAGACTCCATTCACCAGTGGAGCAGGGAATCTGGCCCCATCTCAAAAACCCTGCATCACTAGGAATAGGAGTAGATGGTAGGATCCTCTTCTCCTAGGTCCCCAGCTTCTATCTGCCTGAATATGATCTATCTTCCATCTTAATTCCCTTCTGAAGAGGTCTTTGCTGATGGGGTGGGGAGTGAAGGGCAATGACCCTCTGGTTTCGTGTTGACAGTGGCTGTGGCAGTCAGGGACACTCTCCAGAGGTTCTATCTTGGGGGGACTCAGTAGAAGTTTGGAGACAGCTGCACAGAAGGTCATATTTCCATGACTATCTGGCACTTAATGGACACTAGACATCTTGTGTCTCGTGTATCAGGGCAGTTCAGAGGTGATGATGGTGGCAGTTGGCAGGTGACCAGACATGGTGTATACATGGGGCAGGGATCATGCTTGAGACAATAAACAATAAAACATTGTCTGCAAGCGATTAGTACAAAACAGTTAACAGCCAGCCTTTGAAGACTAAGAAGATAGTGACTTACTAGAGTTTAGAGTGTGATCTGACGTTTCATTTATTTATGAGTGAAGGTCATTCACAGCTTCAGAAAACTTAGTAGAGTTGCTAAGAACACATTTAACTTTTATAATGGCATAGGTGTCCCCTTGAGGTGGGAATGCCTTCTGATTTACGTAATGTAGCTTTTTATTGGTGTAGGAGCCTTTATGTGCCACATTGTGTCTTTTAGATTGATCTCAGAGATAAATATTAGAACAAAGTAATCATACCAGTGAAAAACAGATGAAGTTTACCCATATATGAAGTTAAAGAAATTTGTGGATATCAAACTGACTTGGAACAAACTTGTGATTTTGGTAGTATCTTCTGTAAACCTTTCTTTATAATCTCCCAGTTTTATTTACTTGTGGGAGGATTAACTAAGTGCACATTTTGAGTTACATTGAAAGAATCAGTATCTTTCCGTTTAAATGTCCATGTGTGGCTGAGCTTTGATTATAACTCTCCTGCCAGGTGTATAAGACCTAGTTGATCAAAATTGACTTTTGTTACATATCTATTCCTGGGTCAGCTGAGATTCCTCAGGTGGCTACTTTCAGGGACACGTGAGAGCCTCTTGGCTCCTTTAGCCTTCCTCTACCAGTGGTGCCAACTGCCAGGATGGGTCAGGATCTTGCTGACCACATGTGCCTTCCCTTGGAAGCATCAGGGACAATTCCCTTTCCAATGACCACCCTCTTTGCAGACTGTGTTCTGGTTGGCTTAGAGAAGACCCATTGTCCCCTCTGAGTTTCGGCTGACCAAATAGGACAAGGACCAAAATATTGACTTTTCCCTTAACTCTAACTTCCTTAACTTTGTTATCCTCATTTTGGTATTAAACATTTAGCAGGCCAGTTTCCCCAGTCTTTAAGTGAGAAAACTATGTTACATTTTAATTTAGTTACCCCTTTTTTTAATTAGGATCAATAACAATACTTGACTTAGTTTTATATATTATCTGTCCAGCGGGTGATGGCATTTCTTAACAGCTGTACGTATGCAAAATGCTAATAGGCAACAGTTCTAAAGTTTTATAAGGAAAATGCAAAATGGAATTAACAAGAGTAGAAACACATTCAGCTTGTATAATAGCTATGAACCAAGAAATATATTTTCATATACCCTGTTTATTTTGAGATTACAGTAATGTTTACAACAAAAAATCTATCTTTTGAACTTAACATTAAATAAACTTAATTCTAGAATACTTTGGAACCATAAGTTGAGAGACTGAGCCTTAACTCAGATGAGGCAGAGCTTTTGACAAATATTAAGTGTTTTATTTCTGAAGCTGATCTTTGCCTCTTAACAGTATCATTTTACAGAATTTTCATGTGCTATTTCCCAAGTCTATGTGAATATACATTTATGAACCAGTGTTAATGATCAGAAAAAGACTTCGTCAAAGCAAAGAGATATAACCCAGGGAAATGACAGTGTGGTCCTTCTATGTCAGATACATTATATAAAAGAGAACATTTATTAGTTGCATTGCCTGTAAACCTACATACACTTTCATTTTATAAACTTTTACATAAAATTTAAACAAAGCATGAATATTTATTTGACCTTAAGAGAAATCTTAAATAACTAACTGATTGTGCCGATTATATTCAACTTAATCACACACTGACTTCTGAGATTTACTCTGCACAAACCTCCTGCAACTTACTTAGTCACTCTATACTTTTTCATCCAGAAAAATTTCTTTCACTATCAATTCCATAACAAAGTATATTTCTATGCCTATAACCTTTTATATTTCTTTCCTAGTTGCTGATCCTTTCTTAAATCTGCATTCTGACATAATCCTTATAAAATGTCTGACTTTTTCAATTACCCCTCTCAATAAGATCTATTTTATGATATTTACAGTACTTTAATTGAAACACAGCTGAAAACTTTTGTACTCTTTGTATATAGAATTGCACCTGTTAGAATTTTAATTCAGTAGTCTTGCTTTTGGTGAAGATCCAGAAACAAAACAATCTTAAACTCCTTTTACCATTTACTAACAATTTATATAAAAATGCATTTAAAAGACTCAAATAGTGGTTTTGGAGATAAACAAAAGATATTCAGATATTGCCTCTTTGTACTTCCAGTTTTACTAAAAATCCCAGAGAAATTTACAGAGAGTCTCACCCATGTCCACTTTAACTTTTGACTGACAGTAAGATGACATCAGACTTCAAGGTCCTTACTGCCATGGCAACTCTAGGTTACCTTGGCCCATGCTGACTGGTTCTAATTGGATTCTGGTTAGGAGGGATTGTCATTATCTCCCTGAGTTTCAGGATCTGATCTCAAAAGTCTTCTCTTTCTCCTTCAGGGTAAATTGCGTTCCTCCTATTAACATTTGGGTCCTGCATTTCCTCTGCAGATAACAGGGAGTTTGCTGAGGAATGTGACACAGCCTGGTTGCTCTGATCAGGCAGGCTCCCTGACAGATAAATTGGCTTTTGGAAAAGGAAACATGTGAGGTAAGCACAGTGGGCCCATTTGATAGAATTATTCTCTTTATTGTTCCCAACACTCACATCTATCTGTTCCCTAACATTGGGGAACAAAGAAAGAGAAAGAGAAATTACTCACTGGTAGATTGACATGTAAGATTCTTCTTTAGGAGTCCTTAGATCACCCTAAGAAGTTATCTCAGCCTGTTATTCAAGGAGCTGCCCAGGCCCTCCCTCTACCATCAGATGAGAAGCTGTGAAAGGATACTGAAGTGGAGATGGAGCTTCCATGTGCAATTGATTGGTTTTTGGCCATTTCTAGAGACCCTGAATTCACACCAGGGACTAACCCTGGCCAGATAATTAGCAAGACCTCAGTTTCTTGATTGAGTGGATTGTCCTGAAAGGAAACTAAAGCAAGATCAAATTAACATTCTCTATTGCTAAGGTAGAAAATGATTGATTAGTCTCACTCCAGCAAATCTTTCCACTGAATCTTGAGTGTAGCAGCCATTTGGTTGACCGGGTCCTGGCATTTTTGGTAGTGTACAAAATGGAGTAGAAAACTCCTAGAAGAAAAGTGATAGAGCAATTTTCCATTTCACTCACCCTGCTGAAGATCCCAGGTGAATCCATATAAATGTTACACAGAGAGTGGCTGGGTGGGTTCTGTTTTGTAAATTTGAGGGATGAAATTCATGGACATAGGATCAGACAGAGCAAAGTAACAGGATTTAGAGTAATAGAAAGAAAGCAGAACTCCTAAAGAGAGAGGGGTCCCAAAAGAGGTATTCCTTGAGGGGTTTTTCATTGAAAAGAAACATGTGAAAAGTTGAGCAATTTGGGCAGAGAGAAGGTCTTGAATAGTGGGACCAGGGCTGAAGTGGAGGCCTGGACATAGTGAACCTCAGACCATTTGCCATTGCAGTGGAGAATTTGTAAATATCTCTGTGGATTTTTAAGTCAAATGTGCCATTTTTAAGCTATTGATTGCTATTGTCCAGCTTGTAACACCAGTCTTTCAGGTTTAACAGTGTCTTGGAGACCAAGGGTCTAGATATGCTTGGGAAGGCACCCCAAGGGGGTGACTCATGGTAGCTTTGGTGGAATATGGCCTATAGTGGACAAGATGGGTTGATAAGGGTGCCCAAGGACTCTAGTGGAGAGAAAGCTAGGAATCCAGCAGAGTTAGAGGGAATTACTCACCCAGTAGGTTATGGCCAGTGGTAGAAGAATGTCCAACAATGTGAAAATGTGAATGGTCCTTACTGGAGCTGCCAGAGGGAGAGGTGGTGGAGAGAAATATTATATATATATATATATATATATAGAGAGAGAGAGAGAGAGAGAGATCAAGGGAAGGCCTGCCCAGAGAAGCCATCCTTGGTGATAACCTTGAAACATTGGTCCCAGTTCAGACCATTTGCCATTTTGTTGTACAAAGTTATCAATATCTGTTAGTATTTTTGGATCAAAGGTCCCAAATTCCAAACTTGGGCCATTCAGTAATGGAGAGGTGTGTCAGAGGTGACAGGAAAAAACAAAAAATCCTCCGTTTACTCCTTGCCACCTGGTGGCAGAACCAGATCACTTGGGAGCAAGTGGGCATCCTCAACTCCAGTCCCAAGGTGAGGAACCCTTTGGGTCCAGAAATGAGGGAGTCTCTAGCAGGGTGCTTCTGCAAGAGACCCAGAGTTTTACCTCTCCGGTGAGATGACCAGTATGACTGGTGTTGCATGTGGAAACAAAATGGAAAATAGGTCTGTGATCTGGAGATCTGAGCAGACAGAAAGAAGGGAGAGACAAGAATGAATTTTCCAGAGGACACCAATAAAGAGCTCAGAAAAGTCTTGCTCCATCAGCGTAGCAATAAAGCTGCAAAAATTTTGCCTCTGGAGGGGTTGATTTCGGATCATGTTTAGCTACAGTGAACTTGGAGAGTGCTCTGAATCTCAAATCTTGTATGAAGGGAAAATAAAGAGAGATACAGAAAGAGTAAGGCAGAATTGGAAGGAGGAAGAAGGGCGGGAGCATAAGAGCTCTATTTTCTGTCCCAAGTTTCGGCACCATTATGAAAGCAAAGAGGCAAATGAAGAAAAGAGAAAGAAGAGAACATCAGCTCAACAATAACACAGGTTTTTCAGGAGAAACCTGCAGAGAGGGCCCAGTGGAGTCTGGGACCTACCTGCCACTTATAGCCAGGGGTAGATATAGAGGGAATGAGAGGGGTGGGGGCCAAGGTTTGTGTTTTTTGGTTAAAACAGGAGTTTCAATAGAGTGTGATTGAATCAAAAGATTCTGATAAGGACCTGAGTCAATAGTATCAAAACAGTGATCAGGGGTTTACTTTCTGGATTATAGAAGTGATTTCTGGTAATTTTCCTTATCCATCAGTGCTAGGGTTTGAAGCTGGGTCCTTGCACATGGCAAGCAAATGCTCTACCACTTCAGCCCCTGTATGCAAGTTTTTATTTTTTCTGCTCTGCTATAAAATATCAGTTTTGCCAAATAGTTTTCTCAAGTCACTGAGTATCTCCCTCTTTCCTCCTCACTTCTCCCAGGGAGAATATCTAGCTTACCTGTTTCAGACAGGATAAATATCATTAGGAAAAGTCCTGATCAGAGAAAGGACAAAGATAAACTTTGGGTAATGGTAGTTTGTAATTCTGAGTGTGAACAAAACTAAGACACTATCCAGCTCCCTCCTGGAGTAGGATGTTCTAGATTTACAGCAATGAAACAAGAACTTATTGACTTTTCCAGAATCCTCAGGACTTTTTGAGAAATGATGTAAATATTCAAAACTCAGAAAAAAATCCTCTTCAGATTTGTCTTCCTCTCCAAAAGTTTACCCCCTAGAGCTGCTTTAAAATACTTGGAACTTCTCCCTTCTTTCAGCACTGTAAGAACTGAGATCTTACTCTCAGTTCCTGCTCCCTGGGAAGAGCTCTTCTTCTGCTTGGTCTATTTATCTAATAAAAAGTAGTTTCCTGCTGTCAACCATTTGTCTACTTCTTTTCAAAGACCTAAGTAAGTACGTAGCATTCTTTCTTCTATGTTTTTCTTTTAATTGCGGTAAAGAACACCTAGCATGAACTCAACCTTCTCAACAGATTTTCCAGTGTGAATTACCATATTCTTAACTGTAGACACAGCAGATTTCTAAGGCTTACTCCACTTGAATAACTGCAACTTTATTCTTATCTCTCCTCTGTGGTGCCCCCAGTCAGCACCATTCTGCTGTCTCCTATGAGTTTGATTTTTGTAGATTTCTCAAACAAATGGAAGCATGGCAGTATTTGTCTTTCCTTCTCTGGTATATTTTATTGGGTTCTCAAGGTTGCCACATGTTGCAGAACTCCTTTTCTTTTTAAATTTCATAATAGTCCATTGTAAGTAAATGTTACATTTTCTTTATCCATTCATCTCTCAATGGTATTTATTTTGCTTCCCTGTCTTGGCTATTGTGAATAATGCTGTGGTGTACATGGAGGTGCTAACATCTCTTCGAGACCCTGATTTCAATTTCTTTCAGACAATACCCAGAAGTATGATTACTGAATTGATCTAGTTCTAATTCTGGTTTTAATTTTGTGAGGAACCACCAAGCTATTTTTCATAACAGCTAACATTAACTTTCTTCCCTTCTCTCTCATATATTTCTTATTCCCAACATTTTTTTTTTACCCTGGGTCTTTCTTTCACTGGATAACTATCAATTCCAAGGTTCCTTGTTCTATACAGTCCTGATCTCCAGCAAAGTGGTCAGCAGTGAATCCAAGAGCCCTAGATTTATTTATACATTCTAAATTGATTAGCTAATAAGATTAGGATTATCTAGGGTGATGGAGGTATGATGCAAGAATTAACATGTACTAGATTACTTATTCTTTGATAAATCATTTCATTTCAATACTTCAACTTGGTTTGTTTGTGACTACAAACTATTCTAGAACTTCCTGGAATATAATAAAAGCATTTGCTCGAATATGTCACAAAAGAAAAAACAAGATTTCAAATATCTATGGCATTCATCCGGAAATGTAAACCCAAACTTGTGCTTGATCTACCTGAATATATATAATCATTGTCATTAAAAAAATCTAAGATTTAGAAACAAAACAGGATAAAACAACTTTGTCTTAGTGTCTGATGGGCATGACTACTCAAAGCACCATTTTTTAATTTTCTTCTTCAAAAATTTAAAATGAAGCTCTTTTATATGCCAATCATTAAAATCTGATTTTTTTTGGAAATAAATATAGAGACATAGATTTATATTTTTACTAAGAAATTTGCTGTTTTGATTTTATCAAAGTTTGAATCAGAATGTATATCTAGAATATGCTCTGTGAAAACTTGGATTAGAGGAATGGATTTAAGGATTTTTAGATAATGGTTTCTGTTCTTCTTATCCGTTCATCCCACTTGGGATGGGTGTTCATTGCGGGCACTACTGTCAAACCAATTGCCTTTAGAATTCACCTACCTCTGGATTAACCTGTGTTTTTCATAATCTTATTGCCTGGCTTCTCTAAGATATTTTCAAAGCTCCCTAATCTGGGGTTCCTTCCTGTGAAGCTATCCTAATCTTTCCCCTCCAGGTATCTCTACATATTCCAGATCTTCCTTTCCTCTTTATGAAATCTATCTGATTTTTCCCAACACTTGAAAATTGGTGTCACAAATTATTAGTAGATAACAAAAGATTACTACTTTACATAGATACTTGAATTTTAATCAGACAACATTGCATATGCAATTCAATTGAAAGCAATTTTATTCTGATGGTGGTATTTCTGACACTATTGCTGTATTGCTGACTACTGGGGAAGATATTACTGATTAATAACCCAAACCCCTATGCATTTGGTCTCCTTAGCAACCACTGCAGTAGGTCCTCAAGTTTCTTTCTTCCTTTTTTTTCTTTTAAATTCCACCAGGTCTAAATTCTGACAGAGTTCCTGAACAAAATTTTCTTTTATCAGGATATTAGCGATATTTTTCCCTGAATTTAAATCTTAAATCTAAGAGCTTGAAGCAATTTCAAGGTCACTCAGCCCAACCTTTTAATTTTAGAGTTGTAGAACTGGAGGCTCAGGTCATATGATTTATGCAGGCACAGAAAGTTCTTGATTGGATCTTGAACTCCTAGTCTCTCTTCCATTCCTTTCTTAAATGAAGGAAGGGTATAAAATATGTGGTCTAAATGCAAAGCCCTGAGAACTGCTTTCTTAGCCACTAATGGATTTTTCAATGCTTTAGCCCTCAGATTGTTGCTGACTGAAGAGGCATCTTTGGCCATAGTTTCAGTCCCAACATGGGCTGGGATGTCTCTGATGCAGGCCATTATTCAGCATGGCATTAGACTGCCCTGTGACAAACATATTTCAATCAGAGATTGAATTTTCAGAAGTCAATAATCTGATCTCTGTCTGTTACCAAAACAAACCAGGGTGAATTATCCAAGTTCAGCAGCTGGAGACTCAAGGGGACATTGAAGGCAGACCAAAAAACCACAGCCTTCTTCACACAAAGAATGATAGTAAACCACCTCCTGAGGCTTAATAGTGAGGAATGAGAACCCAGGAGGTTTTTCCTGATATGGAAAAAAATAAAATTAAAAAAAGAAAAAAATAATGAGAATAACCTCAGATATTTCCAGTACGTGAATACAATTCCAAGTTTTTAGACTACAACTTGTTAATTTGGTTCATATTACACAACTAATGAGGGCAAAGCATAATTTTCTTTCTTCAAGGACAAGTTTTATTTCACTTTGCTTATGGTTTCTCATTGCAAACTCTTGTGGATCTTAGGGAGCTAAAGGAAAATTTCTAGCCCTAGAAAAATAACTCAAGACTGTCACAATGAACCAAGTACACATTGACACAGAATTCATTTTTTCCTGAGTAAATCATTTAATTTTATAGCCAAATTCAAGTGAATGGGATAGATTAGTTCCCCTTGATTTTTGATAACCAATCTATCTACATAATGTAATGTAGATGCAACAATGAAAATAAATAAATCAAATTGCAGCTCTTAAAATAACAGAATAGAACAAAAATATAGGCCTTCATGAGCACTAGATTGCCTCTGATTTTAGTGTCACCTTAGCACACCTTAACACGCCTATTAAACTCCCAACAATGCAGGCCAGATTGATATCCCAGCTGATTTCAGCAAATGCTTTAATTCTCTTTCCAATTTTTTTTTTATCAACATAATAGTTGTACATTTTTTTGTCTTCCCTCAGTTGACTTTATAGTTTTTCTGTGGGATCTCAAGTCTCCTTTCTATTACCATGATAGGTAGGATCCAGAATGTTTAGTGAACCAGTCCCCATTAGCATCTAGTAAACACCCTTGCTTTAGTTTCTAATTAGCTGTTTATTTATCTTTACTCCTCCATGTACATTTTATTATCAAATTTCACAGAACAATGTAACTGAAAACTTTGCTAGTTAATATTATGAAACTTTGACATCTTTATAAAACTGAATTGTACACTTTCAGATGATAGGGTGTCTGTCTGTTTATTCATATTATCTTCTGTGTACTTTATTATAATTTAAAAAGTTCCCTCATTCTCTGTTAAGATAATTCTTATGGTTTTTCTCTACAAATATTTAGACTGTAATATTTTAATATGAAAATACATTTTCTTCCTCCTTTCATTTGCTTCCCAACCTCCTGCATGCCATTGTTATAATTCTTAGTCCAAACAAATTTGGAACATTCTTTGAATAATGATTATGAGGCCACAATTACTGCATAGGATAAGCTGAAAAGCTACTTTGATACAAACTCTGAGACTTAAACCAGTGCACCTTGGAATGTTCACTCACACTCTCAGTTTTCATGGCTTTTGACAGTCACAACTAAACCCCACTTTAGATGGATAATTTATTGCAAATGAAGGGCAGCTGTAGTACCTAATTGAACACAAAACAGAATGCTATATGCAACTGTACAAATGATGTGACAATGGCTAATTTCAGGTTTGGATTGAGAGAAAATACACATATTAATATATTAGTAAGTAAACAAATAAAAATAATCAAAATTTAAATCCAGTGAGAAAACTGAAATTCATGTCCTGGATATAGGATCTATATTTGACCCTTGAATACTTTTCAAAGTAAAATCATAAAAGATATGAATTGTAAACAGAAGCAAAAAAAAGTAAGAATACTTAAAATAAATCAGTGATACTAAATCTCTGAGGCAGTAAATCCCCAATGAAAGGGCCCCAAATTTCAGAGTCCTATAAAGTGCTTGGTTTTATAAGATAAGAAGTTATTGTTGAATTTTCTTATTGAGGAGTTGAGTTGTTGTACAATAAAAAATGCATATAAAGTAACAACATGGTATGCATTTGATCCTAGTTCAGAATCATGCCCACATTGCCCAGTCTCTTGATTCTTCTATATTTCCCCCCAGAACAGACACAAACATCCATATTTATGGATGAGCAGAAACAGCAACATTGAAAATTGATATGATTATCTATGTAAATAATTTTCTAAAAATGAATTAATAAAGTTGTTAGATAGAGTATTAACTGTTCGGTAGTTGGATGGGGGCAGGGCATCAGACCATCCATGCTCGAAGGAACAACCAATCAGATGCTGGCTGACAACCCTAAAGGTGGCTCACAATCATCCAATGATTGATGGAGTCCACAGCCAATCCCTGAGAGATTTGAGATGCCCAAACTTCCCTCTCACCCCAAACTATAAAGTTGCTGCCCAGTTGGGACCAGGTGCAACTTCCCCAGCCCACCCTCACTCTGACAGGCTGGTGAATCTTTCCCAAGAGCCAATTCCCAATAAAAAGACTTTGCTCAGCTGCTTTCAGGTCTGACTCCTTTTGGAAAACCTCTCCTGATTTTTATATTTGGTGCCAAAACTCGGGGGTGGGTGGGTTTCAGGCCTCCCCAACCGGGGTTAAGGTCCACCCTCTCCCACAGATGAGCCAGGAAGCTCCTGCCCTGCTTTGTTTCCCTTCATCCAGGCCAACAGAAGTGGTGTAAGTTCCTTTGCATTTCCCTTGGCCTTCCACTTACACTCTCAGTTAAGGGAGCTTGTCCATAAGTTGCAAATGTGTCACTGACCCCCGCCTCTTCCTTTTGGGACCCCAGCAGACTATCTCACTCTCTGTCTAGTCCCATCTGTTCTGTTCCTGGCTTCTGTAGGCTGAGGAGATGTCCTGGCCTTGGCCTGCCCAGTTCCTGTCAGTTCCTCCTCAGGCGAACACAACCAGAATTTGGGATGCCTCTTTCTGATCCTGTTTTCCAGCGAGTAATATTGAAAGGCCACGGGAAAACCCAAGTCCTCCCTTGACCTTAATTTTACTAAATTAAGATGCTCTCAAGGCTTGCCCCATAAGTGGCTAGTCTTTTACTCAACTGTGGCCTGATCTCAGTACACTTTAGACAATGGCTCAAAATGGCCTCCAGAAAGAACTTTTGACTTTCAAATCCTCACTGATTGGGGCAATTACTGTCACTGGACAGGGAAATGATAAAAAAAAATGCCATTTGTTCAGGCCTTTTGGGATTTGCGCTCTCATTCTCCCCCCTCCCTTAGGTCAATCTTCCTCCTCCCCTCCTGCAGCTACATTCCCTCAGCCCCTTTCTCATACAACTATGGCTCCTCCTCCTCCTCCAAACTCTCATCTCCATTCCCTCTATATCTACCCCAGTCTGTAACCAGCAGAGGGGACCCAGCCTCCACTGGGTCCCCCACTCCACAGGTTTCTCCCAAATAAACCTATGTTACAGTTGAGCTCCACTCTCCTCTCTTTATTTTCTTCATTTATTTTCTCTTTTCTTACATAAATGGTGCCATAATCTGTTTCCTGTTGGTTTTCTCTATTTGTGCACACCTGTATTGTGTTTGTCTATACATGTGTTCTACAATGTATCAACATGGTACTACCTTGGCTTAAATGAGTGCTCATAAACTAAATTTTAAGAAATGGATCCATATGACTCTCTGTTCAGGTGACTCAAACATTTAAAGAGTCTCAATATAAATTTGTTAAACAGGAATAAAGATGTCATTGAAATTCCTAACCCACATATTTTTCCAGATGGTCAATCAATAGAATACTGATTTCTCTAAATGTTAGTGTAACATTCATTGCTTCTAGGATTTTTTCTTCAACAAGGGAGAAACAGCTTGTGCTGGTTACATACACTTGTCTGATAACATAAATGGGATTAAACTTTATGCATGTTTGCTAAGAGGACATTTGATTGCTGCTGTTAACCATGAGTTCAGTTGCTCTTAGCTTCTTGGATTCCATAGGGCAATATGGATTTGAACCTACTAAATTAGTTGTTAGTAAATGGGAAAAAATTAAAGTTGTTTTCTGGATCTTCACTAAAAGCAATTTGTTAAGAGATAAAACTCTAACAGATGTAACAGGTATACAAAGAGTACAAAAGTTTTAATAGTTTTGACTTTAATATGAAGCAAAGTATTTCAGCTTAAGAGTAATTGGGAATTACTATCAAATGGAAGTTTAGGAAAGAATCAGCAGCTGGGAAAGATATACTAATAAGACAAAGTCTAATTCTCTCACAACAGGGTTTCTGAAAGCATTGGTATGCTTATCAAGATGATTTCTTATGGCTGTTAAGTGTTATTAGGGAAACTAAATCTAGAATCTGTACCTGTTTTGAAGTCTTAAATGATTGTTCTACAACTGCTTAAATAAACAACTGTATTTTCAGGATATCATTGTTGATATTCTAGACCTATATGACTAAAGATTCATATACACCTGAGAACTAAATGTTCAAGCTTTCCTCTATATGTGTTACATAGTTTAAGGCAGACAATTTAACTAAGACAGGTAAGTTAACCAAGTGCTGTCTTTTAAACATTGTTCATTTTAAACCTGGCTTATGTTTGTTTTAAATGCATAGAGATTTTATCATTAATGGGCTGCATTTATAAATCAGTCTTTGAACACTGATATGTTTCTCTTGGCAAATTCATTTTGTATTTTTCAACTGTTTTGAGTAAGTGTCTAAATTGCAGAAGGTTTGTGGAAGGTAAATCTCAGAAGCTTGTGTATTATTAAGTTGACTATAATTGGCACAGTCAATTTAAACCATTTAAGATTTCTCTTATGGTCAAAAAGTGTTCAATCTTTGTCTGAATCTTATGTAAGTTATGTAACCAATAAGTGCTCTTATATTGTAGTATCTGACACAGAAGAGCCACACTGTCATTTGAAAGTCTGACTTATATCTGTTTGTTTTGACTAAGTCTTTTTCCTAAATGTATAGGAAAAACATTAACACTGTTTCCTAAATGTATAGTGTTTCGCAAAAATACTACTTCTAATAGAAAAACCTGAATTAAGACACACTATCACCTACAGGACAGATGAGATGTATTACTAATTTTAAGCACTGTTATTGATCCTAATTAAATAAAAGAGGTAACTATAAAACTGTACCATAGAATTTCCACTTTAAGACTGATGAAATTGGCCTGCTGGATGTTTAACACCAAATCCAGGAGACCAAATTTAAGATAGTTAAAGGGTTAAAGAAAATAGTCAATATTTTGTCCCTTGCCCTATTTGGTCAGCAAAACTCAGGGGACAATGGGACTTATCTACAGGCTTGACAACTCTGGGTAACATGACCTCCCAGGCAGGGGGATCAGGTGACCCTAGAGAAGAGAAAGCCACCTAGTGTGCATGCAGCAAAGACAGGAAGGTCATTGGGCATAGAGATGTTCCTGATGCTTCCAAGCAAAGCCACGTTTGGTCAGCAAGACCCTGATCTGTCCTGGCAGATGGCACAACTGGTAGAAGGGCCAAGGGGCTTTTCACAACTTCCTCAAGAATGACCCTGGCAAATGTCAGCTGACTTGTAGCAATAGATAGGAACAAGATCAGTTTTGATCAAGTTGGTCTTAAACAGCCGGCAAGAGAGTATAACTAAAGCTCAGTCCTACATGGACATTTAGCAACAAGGCAATGGCTATTAAAAAAAAAAATTACTTGAGGTGCATGCTTATTAGTTCTCTCAAAGGTAAATAAAACTGGGAAGTTACACAGCCAAAGGAAATATCTCTACCAGACAGAATTTAACACAGAAGAGTAAACTGTTTTACAGAATCACATGTGACTACAGCCCAAGGGTACATAAGCCATTTTAAAAGCTAAATGCCACCTTTACATGAGATCCCCTATTTCACAACTCTTCAAAGAATGTTTCTTACTGTTACATTTCCTCTACCTCAGTACCTTACAACCGAACCACCCAGGTCTCTTCTTCATGTTTTTCAGTGTTTGCTCCTCAGGGATTTTTTTTTTTTTTATGTATTGGCAACTTGATAAAAAACTTAAGTTCCAATATGCCCTTTGTTTTCTGTCTGCCTTCTGCTTTAATTCCTCAGCTGACACTATATAGTAATGCTGAATTAATCTGGTTTGCTCAGAATCCCATCCCTAGGGCAAAGCAGGCCATTTTCCTACCAGTGGGGGTCAGACTCTCTCTAGCCTCCTCACTTGCTGCCTCAGGGTTGGTGGCAGGAGGACTTGGTTATGCAGTCACTGCCACCCAGAGGCTAGAACAGCAACTCCCAGAGGCAATGGATGCATCTGCTGCCTCCCTGGCCTCCCTACAAAAACAAATAACATCTGTTGCCCAAGTTTCCTTGCAGAACCCCCAAGCACTAGATCTCCTGACAGCGGACAAAGGGGGAACATGTCTATTCCTAAAAGAGGAATGCTGGCTATGACATCGACAAAACTGGGCTAGTCGAGAAAAACGTTGGAACTCTCAGATGTCTGAGCAAGAGGCTTAGGCAGCAACAATCAAATGACCCTTGGTCAGGAAGGCTATACTCCACCCTTGTCACCTGGCTGACCCCAATCTTTACTCCCATATTAGTGATAAAACTTCTTTTTATGACTGCTCCCTGTCTCCTCAGGTTAGCCCAAAACCACATGAGCAAGGTCGCTGGAGTAACATACAACCAAATGCTTGCTTGCTTGCTTGCTTGCTTTCTTCTTTCTTTTTTTTAAAGAGAGAGGGATAGTGAGAGAGACAGAGAAAGAAAAAAACAACTTTATTTAGTTTTCACATGGCCTTCGTTGATCCAACACTTAGTTGTGTACGTGGTGCTGGGGTTTGAACCCAGGTCCTCGTGCTTGCCAGGCAAGCGCTGAAACTGCTGAGCCACCACTCCAACCCCCAACCAAATGCTCTTGCACCCTTACAGTCACCTTCCTACTGACAAACCAATACCCGAATCTTCCCTTCCCCCACAATGCCCCATAAACAGCAGGAAGTAGCCAGATGGAAATCAATGCCCTATATCACCTAAAAGTTCTGGATGTTAGGTCGATTTCAGTGGCTGGATGGGGGCAGGGCATCAGGCAGCCCATGCGTGCGAAGGAACAACCAATCAGACACTGGCAGATAAAACTCAATGGCGTCTCTCAATCGTCCCGATGATTGATGGATTCACCAGCCAATCCCCGAGGGATATGAGAGCTTCAAACTTCCCCTGGCCACCCCAGACTATAATGTCACTGCCTAGTCGGTGCCGCATGTGACTTCCCCATCCTGCCCTCACTGTGGCAGGCTGGTGAACCTTGCCCAAGAGCTAATTCCCAATAAAAAGGTTTTGCCCAGCAGCTTTTAGGCCTCGCACCTTTTTGAACACTCATGCCTGATTTTTACATTAACAGTCTCTGTTGGTACATGGTTAATGTATTAAATTCAAAATCATTCTTATAGTTTCAAATCAATCAAAGCTATCACATAAATACTAATAGCAACTAACAGCAAATATAAGGTACCTAAGAATTATTATAACAAAAAATATTTAAACAGTTTGTAGAAAAATTTAAGTACAGTGGGAAATTGTAAAAAAGTTTGATATATATGATGATAGAAGCTATTATGCTTTATTTTTGTTGTTGTTGGGATGGAACCCAGGGCATGACACATGCTGGGCAATTGCTCTACCACTGAACCACATCCCTAGCCTTTTAGCTATGATTATTGTTAAGTAAATTCAATATTGTAAAAGAAAAAAAAATTCATGCAAATTAATCCTTGAATTCAGTTGACTTGAAATCAAAATCATGATAATCTGTGGAATTTAACATGCTCATTCCACTTTTTTTTAAGGGAGAGGGACAGTGGAAGAGAAGAAAGAGAGAATCAATTTTATTTAGTTTTTCATGTTGCTTTCATTGCTCAGACACTTTGATGTGTATGTGGTGTTGGGGTTTGAACTCATGTACTTGTGCATGCCAGGCAAGCACCATAGCCACAGAGCCACTACTCCAGCCCTCCATTTTTTTTTAATGGGCGTAGCAAAAGACCAATAATCTCCAAGGTAGTTTTAAATAAGCACACAAAGAAGGAATACTTGTATAACCAGATATTAAAACTTATTATATACTTGTTGGAATAGTGTGGCTTCGATGGAAACAAAAATCTATGGTATAATGGATAAAAGGAAGATATCAAGAAGGGATTTGTAGGTAAATTTGACACAGTGGAGATAACGTTGCACTGATGGGGAGAGAACAAACTTTGAAATAAAAGGCTTTAGATAATGGATGTTCATGTGGTTCATGTGTATGCTTCTAAAAATAAATCCCCATTTCATCCAATATATAAAGCACAATTCTAGGTGAATTAAAATAGAGTTTGGTCTTATTTATCCATATTGCATATTTTTGTCACTGAGCATGTTCTTGGATATAAAAATACCATTTTAACTGAAGTGTTTCGAAGAAAATCTTATACAAGTTTACGGAGCTACATGTATAAGAATTCTTCCGGTTTTTGTGACAATAGATAAAAAGGGATAAAAGAGGGAAATACACCAAACAATCACAGACCGTTAACTGCACAAATTAAATTGTATCTATAACAATAAAAATGAACAAATCTGATCTACATGTAACATTTTGGATATTGCCATAAGCATAAAAATAACCGAACTGAAGGACATATTGGCGGAATAATAATACTATAATGAAAAAATTTATGTCAAACTTAAAAAGCTATGAACCACAAACAGTATATTTGGAAAGGGATAAATAAATACATGACTGTGTGCATGAGAAGGAAAATCAGTAATGTCAGAAGACAATAGTCATCATTTCTTTTTGCTAATACTGCTGGGTTTTTTTTTTTCTTATTCAGTCCTTCCTTTTCCCTTTCCATACCATCTCCTGAATACAAAAGTATGCCGAGTGAGCATGCTTATACAGTATGAGGACTCATGCTCTGTCCACAGTTCTTTGTCCAGGAGTACACGTAGGAGGACCACTGAAATGGACTTGATGCAATTTCAAAAAATGTAGCAATATAAACCCATTAAAAGGTATGTAATGGTGATGATGATTCATAAATGCAACTCATGTAAAAGAAATTGCAAATAACAAATATTAGTATACCTCAGAGAGAGGTATTAATTATCTCCTAAAAAACATTACATAATGATTTTCCTGATTTGGGCAGAAATATAATCCATCTAAAAGTTCTACAAGAAACAACAGAAGGAGAGAACATTTGTATACGATACCTTTCTTTCAGACTGTGACTAGATTTGAAACACATTCCTTCATAGACCTTAAACAATGTTAACTACTTGCTTTCTACCCAGAATATCTCAAATTCTTTTCATAGTTTTACATTATTTTGGTACCTGTACTGAATAAACAATAAAGCACTAACTCCCTACAGTAAAGAAAGGAAATCAGCAAAATAATCCCCTTTTAGGAAGAAGAGATTAAAGCAGTTACACAATCCATTAATGAATCTCATTTGTTAGATTCTCAGGAGGGACTTTTACTTAAAAATCAATACTATTGCCTCAATATGCACAATCACTTAGAAATTCAGTATGTTGTGCAGGGAACATAGGAGGTTGTGCCACAATGTGGTAGTTAAGTGCACAACTTCAGAACAAGCAAGCCATGCTCCAATGCTAGCACTCACTTCCTATAAAATGTTAGACAGGTATTCTACACACCTAAGGAAAAAATAAGTCATTCAGACTGGAAAAGGGTTGAATAGGTTACTCAAGAACTTACCATAGAAGCTGGTCCATTTAAGTGCTTCATAAATGACATCAAAATCATCATCATGGCCATCATCACTGACCTTGTAAATTAAGTATTTTCATCACCAGTTTACAGTCAAGGGAATTGGAGTTTTGAGAAGTTGATTAACTGGTCAATTTCATACAGATAGAATGAAAAATATTAGAGTTGTCAAAATCTTCTATATCCTTATGAAGCCATTATCTTTCAAATTTGAATATATACCATAACTGTCAGCAGTACTTTCTGAGTTAAGATAAGCAAATTCAAATAAATGAAAGTAATTGCAGTAAGTAGCTTTATTGAGGGAAAAATATGTGTCAATGTAACCCTAAACCTTTGTATTAGATGGAAAAACCCATCTGTTTTATTTGTCAACCCAAATCAAGGTCTACTTATTAGTTTCCAATTTTCTCAGGTCTCAACTATCAGCTTCCTTACTTCAAAACTATAATTTAAATAACTATATACAAAGGAAAAGAAGAGAACCTTCAATCAGTAATAGATGTTGATTCCAACTTTAAACTTTTTTGAGTGACTGAGTGCACCAAAGCACCTTTTTTGGTGTGTGTTAGTCCATTAATTTGTCTAATTCAATCACTATACCATTACTAAGTGAAGGCACTGGGTATGCACTATCCTTACCTTGGACATAAGTTGGGTACCACACAGAACCAAGTATCTCAAGAGTTGTAATAATCCTGTGATGAGGGTAGTGACTCAATTTCCCTTACGAAGTTAATGTCTAAACAAGTAGTGCTACAGGTGTATTTGGAAAACATAATACTATCTAGAAAGACATAGGGATAAGTTAATTGGTGTTTTTGAAAAGGTAAAAAAAAAAAAGTCGAAGAGTGAGCTATGTACTAGATATATGAAATAATGGTGAAAGCTGACATGAAAGATGTTTGTAGATCACATGTCAGATAGGCCTCATATTTAAGACCATGCAGTAAAAAAATTAATATTCAGAGGGACATGTTTAAATTTACTTAATATAAAAATCACTATGGCCACAGCATGTAGGATAGCAAATTGAAATATGTTTTTCTAATTACACATTCAATCTTTTGTGCATTCCTTCACATGTGTATGTAAAACATACGTTTCACTCACCTACTTCATTAGAGAAATTTCACACAGGACAGAGGTATTGCAAAGAACTAAACAAGCATTTTTGTTTCTTTCTTTCCTCCTCTTCTTTCTCTGTCACAAAAATCATTGAGAAGCATTAGTGACACAAAGACAGGTGATAAACAAAATAATGTAGAGAAGACTACAGCTAGTCATATTTCTCAAAGAGTTCTGCAAGTTGAGAGTTTGAAATCAACTTCCAGTAGTATGATTCGAGAGGCATGAATAGACTGGAGAAGTACTTAGGAGGTAGAATTTATGGGGCATGGAAACGGATTGAAAGTAAGAGGCGGAGGTGAGAAAAGTTTAATAGGACTCCAAGGCTTCATATTTGACATTTTGATGAAGCCAAATCACTGGGCTGTTTTATTCCTTTACTAAACTGGCTAAATAAATCATTTGGTACAATGTAAGGCACCCATTTTGAGTTTCCAGTATTTATTGGCAGGTAGGTTTTCATGAATTTGGCAGGATTGAAACCATTTACTCATGCAGTCAACTGAAACTTACACAAGTATATTAGGAGGATGAATGGGTACATTAGAGTTCCTTATACCAACTCTAACAGGACCATACTTGTACAATGGACCCAAAACACAGCAAGCAAATCTGAGACCGCTTCAACTTCTGGCTCAAAGTGATGCAATCACATGATTCTGCCAGTGTGAATTCTATTTAGGGAAAAACAGAAAGTTGAAATTATAGAGCGTTTGAAAGCATCAGGTAGGTGAAGGAAACAATCTTGGAAAAGGACCAAAATATGGTCTGTATACACAGCCATGCATGCAAGTGTCAGCTTGTGTGGAATAGATTGTTTCTTAAGTGGCAAGAGCCTGAAATCCAGAAATGTTCAAATTGGCCTGCATGTTCGTATATGTTGCTAAATATTCAAGCTATGAATGGAAGACTCCTCTCTGGTACCTTCTGCAGTGTACACACACAATATGCTTAGGCTGTGGCCCTAGTGCCAAATAGTTATGACCTCCCAATTTTTTTCATAATAACTGGGACTATATTTTTTTAAGAAAAGTCATTCTAATTCTGTTCAATAAAGTCTCTGACAAAGTCAAATTTTGCACGAAATTATTCACCTTATTAATTACTCTGGGATTTTCATATTAACCACTTATTATAAAGTCTAAGAATCAGATGTACCATGCAAAAGTCACAGATGCAAATATAAACAAGAAATATAAGCTTCATTGATGAATTATAGCTTTGATAATATCCTCAAGGTAATGAATGAATGAATATGGAAATGAATATGAGAACTAATTCCGTAAGTAGAGTTTTAGAAGGAATTGATCTACATTTATGTAACAATATTTTCTTTATTCTAGTACAATACATCACTTTTATACCTGTATAAACTGCTTAGCATGTGATCAGTGATAGCCATACTGGACATATGTAATGACCAAACGCTGATAAAGTCAGAACACTAGACAGTCTTCAGCAGGTGCTGTTTCCCTAAGGCATTCTCTGCTCTGTCCCAAACCTGTGGTTCACAATGAGTGAGTTAATAAAATCTAATGCAGTTTTTCATGTATATTAAAATAATGTATCAGCTTAAAGAATCTTTTCCTTTGCCTTCAGAGAGAGAGAGAGAGAGAAGATAAATAAAATGCTTATTGCACAGCTGATCAGCTCATAGGTGAATGATTCTTCCCTTGTCACCTCCTCACTACCACTCTTTCCTTCCTTCCTTCCTTCCTTCCTTCCTTCCTTCCTTCTTTCTTTCTTTGTTTTTCCTGTGGGCATATTGAACCCAGGGCCTTGGGCACTAAGTCGTACATCCTTGCCTCCCCCTTTTTCTGGTACGAGATTTGGAAACCACTGAGCCACATCCCCAGCCTTTTTTATTTTTCATTTTGAGATGGTATCTCTAAGTTTCTAAGCCTGGCTTGCATCTTGTGATACTTATGCCTCAGCTGTCTGGTGTTACAGGCCTGCACCACCATACCTGGTGACCATGCTCCCCTCTTTAAAGTGAACTTGTCCTCCACATCAGACTGGCATATTTTTATTTCCCTTCAGAGAAAATCTGAGAATTCTTATCTAAAAGTGTTCTTGGATCACTGTAATTCAAAAACTGAATTATTAAGAGCGCTTGTAATTTTGTGTGGGTATCCATTAATTTAACACACTAGTAGAGATCTACTTTCTTAAAAGGATGACAGACACTAGGTATTATGGTTAAGTAAAAGGGTGTAATACATTTAAACTCATTCAGTAAGCATTTATTTCACATGTACAAATAAATGTTTTCCACCACTAGAGAACATAAATAAAAGGAAATGTAGGTAATAATAATGTACTGCACATTTCAAAACACTAAGAGAAAGGAATTTCGAAGTTTTCACCCTGAAGAAACAATGTTTGAGGAAATAGTTGCTTAACCTGACTTAAACATTATTCAATGTATACATGCAGCAAACCATCATGTGGTTCCCCATGAATAGGAACAATGTTTATGTTTTTATGTATCAATTAAAAATAACATTTAAAAATACAAAAGAAATTATTGATTATTAAATATTTGTCATAGGCTATGTTAATCATTTACTTCCATCTCCAGAATAAATAAATTCAATTAACAGAGCCATTGAGTTTGTAGGTGAGTCAAATGGAGGGGCTGCTTGTGTAGGTGTGTACAGGGATTACATTAATATTGATCTTAGTCCTGTTTAACCTATGCCTATTTACCTACGCCTCCACAAGATATCTGTTCAGCTGTCTACCGAAATATGGTCTTTACCATGGAAGAATGTGTCTGATTTTATTCTAAATTTTATATTGCTAGCAAATCAAATTAAGACTAAAGGGCATTACAGCATTTAATTCACTACCATATGCTAAATAGTCTTTATTAAAAAGAATTAATGACCACAATTTAAAAATTTAGAAAATATTAAGATGTTTGAAGTAAACAAAGAAAACATCTTTTCTCTACCTCACTGCTGCCTTGATTCTTTATCTCAATGATAAGTATTGTTAATAATTTAGGATGCATTTTTCAGCCCTTTTTTGCATGCATGTGCAAGTATAAAAACATGTGCATATGTTATTTTAATGTAATTATGCCATATATACTGATCTCTAACTAGCTTTTGACATAAAACTATTGCTGTGTGCCCCAAAATCCTCAACATAGTCTTGATCTTGAAATATATATATATGTATATATATATATATATATTTATACATATGTTCTTATAGCAAAATGTACAGTTACAGCTAATTCTTTATTGTTAACTATATAGTATTGCATTGTAAAACTGTAACCTAATTGATGCATCCAATCTAGTATCAATTACTATTGCAATGAAAATTCTTGGGTATTAAATGGGCACTTACATTTTTTTTACTTCTATCACAATAAAACTCCTTGCATTCTTAGTTTGCAATTATTTAGTAAATATTATTGTAGACCAAATTCTGAATGAAATATAATGATACTGATTCACCCCCACTTTAAATAATTCAAAATTTTATAAATGATTCCAGTGTTTGCCACTCAATTGAATTAAAATGCAGCTAAATTTTGTTTCAATTGTCATATTTTAATTAGTGATGTGCTTTTCTTCATTCTGGTCATTTGTATATTGTGTGCGTATAAGAGAAAGAAAACTGGTTTTCCAGATTTTTGCATATTTTATGTAACTGTTAGTTGTTTCCTCTCTTTTCTTTTCTTTAAGAGTCGGAGGGTCAATGAGAGAGAGAGAAAGAATCAACTTTATTTAGTTTCTCATCTGATTTTCATTGCTCCGACACTTAGTTGTGTATGTGCTGCTGGGGTTTGAACCAGGGTCCCCCCACATGCCAGGCAAGCAGTGTAACTGCTGAGCCACTGCTCCAGACCCTTTTCATTGTTTTATTAATTATCAATATATATTTATAAATTAAGCGAATTATATCTTTGTTATAGGTATTGAACATTTTCCAGAGTTTAGTGGTTGTCTAAAATTCTGTTGAGAATCAATGACTCAAATTTGTACCACTGAGAATTTAAGAAACACAAGCATCACGTTTTTTTCCATCCAAATATAGCTGTTTATCCTAAACTGATTTGCTAAGTTATCTATTTTCCATCACTGTTTTTTGAAGACCTATATTTATTATGTGGACTAAATATCACATATAAATGCCTATAATTTTGTACTCTGTTCTGTTCCACTTATTTGTCAACCTTAAGCTATTATCATACAGATTTGATTCATACACCTTTATATATACTTACCAGGACTAATTTATTACCATTAAAATATAAGCTCATTTATTTATACATACCTAAGGTGTTTCTCCAAGATTTAAATCCAGAAGTAAAAGAGGAAGAAGTGGGAAAGAGGTGCGGAAACTTATGATGGTATTTGGATTGAAACATATTGCATTTATATTTTAATTTAAAATAATAGACATGACAATTTCAATGTAAGCTAAAAATATCATACTTTAGTTACCAAAATTTATTTTACATTTCAATAAAATTTTAAGTCATTTTCATAAACATCTGTTAATTTCTTATTAGGTTTTTTTCTAGATATTTAGTGGTTTGCTACCATTTAAAAGGCATCTCCACACTCAGGAAACCTTTTTTTTTTTTTTTTTTTTGACTGATCCTCAATTCAACCTGGTCACAGACCTAATTGTTTTTAGCCAGTGATTCTCATTAGCTACGTACTTTCTCTTATCTCCCAAATCTGTACATGTCCTCATTATCTCATGATTGATAAATATTAATGGTTCAAATCTGTTCACTTTATTACTAATATATTGTAGCCAAATTTGAACTTGTTATCACATGTTCCCTGGAATAACTCATGCTGAGTATCATCCTTTATTAAAGAAGGAATCTGTACATTTCATCTTCGCATTTACAATTCTTCAGTGGTTTCTATAAGGTACATTTTTTAAAAAATCTAGGTTTCTTAAACTTGCAATAGGACCTCTCAGACCTTATCTTGCTTCTCCCTAATTCACATTTTATGCTCCATAATTGCCCAACCAAATTCCTTAAAGTTTGTCTTTGACTTTGAACTTCCAATCATCTCATATCTTCACAGAATAGACCCATAATGATCTTGCCCTTCACTTGAATGTCTTGAATTATCCCTCTAGAATGAGTTTCAAAATTCTTTCCAACCCCAATCTAAACTGTATATATTATCTCATGACTATCGTGATAAAGATACCCAGTGTGCAAATTTATTTAATACTATACTTTTTATTATCACTATAGGTTAAAAGACTATCAATTAAATGTATAAAAGTTTTGGAAATACTACTTATCTTGGAATTTTTGTGTATTAATAGTTTTAACTGAAAGGATGAATGAATGGGAAAATCAGTTATCAAAGACCGAGTATGGGTCAAACACTCAGTTATGTATGCCACATATCCAGTGGTGGTTGAAATACCTGTCTTCACAGGGGTTGCATTTTGGTATATAAAGGTAGTCAATCACATCAGTAAATAAATACATAGTATATCAGGTATTTGTACAGCTGAAATGAATGGAAAATACAGCGTTTCAGGCCAAAAAGTTTCAATTGTAGATACAATTATTGTCAAAATTGATCAAGAGATTCAATTCTAAGAAAATCCAACAGTTTGATTTATACAATTGCAAAGTTGATTCCATGTAGTGTATTTTATAACAAACACAAAGCTTAACGAAAAATTCAAAAGGTTTCAGGTTAGTGATTTGGGAATCCTAGTGGGGATGAAAAATTATCAGTAAAGGTAGTGGACAAAGCAGTCTGATGAAAGAGAACATGGTGGGTAGAGAACAGAGAGATTACAAAATGGGTAATAACAGGTTTTAGAATGTGCCCACAGATAGTAAAGTGTCAGGATGAGTGAAAAACAAGATTATTACAGATTAAAAAAATATATTAGAGGTCAGGTTGTATGGGGAATCACCGACATACATACTAAAACCGTGAATAATCATGACCAGAGAAATTTTGGAAGAAATAACAAAGAACCTGGAAATTAAATCTTCAAAGGATGATGAAGAACAATCTGGGATTATTCTTCCTAATGTGGCCCACCACATCTTGCTACTCATCTGCAGGAATTATAGAAATGGAGAGTAACCATTTCACATAGCTTTACAGCAATTCACAGGGGGTCATTTTGTACACTTCATCTAATAATAAAATTCACCTTCTATGAAAACTTCCTGTATTTATCTATTTGTTTGTTATTGATCAATCAAAAAGGTTAGGGAGAAGAAAAGATTTAACCCTCTCCCCAGGTGGTTTGAGATACACTGCTGCTGTTGCCTGCTGCAAAGAAGGGGTTGTGGCAAATATTCTAAGATGGCCCCAGAGAGCTAGTGTTAAGAACAGTGGATAGTCCAAAAGTGACAGTGACATATGATGACCAACTCATTCTACTTTGCCTCTGACTTTGCCTCTGACTTTCTTAATTTGAGCACTGAACATCTTATGTCCCTGGAAGCTGCTATGTCCCAGGAAATGGGACAAAGGATACCTACTCTACTACCAGACCTAGTGGTATTAGTGATGAGGGCAAAACACTTCCACACCCTCCTATCTTCTACCAGCATTATGAAAACCTCTGGAGAACCAAGGACTGCATGACTTCCTTTTTAATCCAGAAGCACAAGGACTTCTTTAACTACCCCATAGAAATATGGTAAAAGAGGCTTCTCCAGTCCTGGGGTTTGACTGTCCCCTCAAAAACTAATGCTGAAATTTAATTATTATTTTGACTGTAGTCAGAGTTGGCAACCTTAAGAGATGATTAGGTCATGAGACCTAGGCCTTCATGACTGGATCAATACAATTACCATGGGAAGAGGTAAATTATCACTGGAGTAAATTTTAGATTAACAATGTAGCATACTCTTTAGCCCCTGATAATCCAAATAATACTTACGTAATTATTTAATTCTGGAACATTCACAATATAAGCATTTATATTGCTTGTAGGGGTGAAATATAGAAGAATCAAGAGACTGGGGTGTGGGCAATGTGGGGGTAATTCTGCTTTAACAACAAATTCATATTATGTTGTTACTTTATATGCATTTATGATTGTACAATAACTCAACTCCTTAATAAAAAATTTTAAAACACACACACACACACACACACACTCACACACACATGCACACATTGGGCCAAATTCTCTTTCTATCTCCTATAATCCCATTCCTCTTTGTTATGACACAGCATGAAGGTCCATGTCTGATACTGATGCCAGGATCTTGGATTTCCCAGACTTATGGTCAAAGAAATTCTTGTGGTTTGGGTCTTTCCTAGTCTGTGCTATTCTGTTCTAGCAATGAAAATGGACTAAAATGCTCTATAACCAGAGCACGAAGCCCCTCTTCACTGTGGCCCAGGGCAGAGTGCAAGCTGCAGAGAAAGCATGCATTTCTTGGGAGTGTGCACAACACATTTTATCTTCTAAAAACTACACAGATAAATGCCAATAGCTAGCAATCAAAGTTTTATGCTATTATGAACTTTAAAAAATTTAATAGGTTAAACTATATTGGCAGACTACTTGTAGGCCATTCCTTCTACAATGTAGAATTTAATCAAAACTGCTCCTCACCCAAGGTCTAGCATCTCACATCAGCAATTTCAAATCTTTAGGTCAGCTTCAGAGAGGTTAATAGCGCTCACATTTGCCCAAAGAGAACTGCAACAGGCAGCAATTTAAATAATTTATAACAAGGATTGGATTTATGTATCATTGGTAAAATATATTTCCTTACCTGTTGGGAAACTGATCCAAAGAAGGTGTGAATTAAGATGACGGAAGTTTGCTTGATGAATTTGGAATTAGTTCATGGGTAGTTGAGTGGCCTTAAGAAAACATCCATGCCCCTGCCCCCAGTGGAGATTTGGTGAGACACTGTTGTAAATAGATCTAGCTGTCCAATGGAGAAATAGGTTGGGTGAGTAGTAAGGACTCTTCCTCTTCTGAATGATGCTAAAGAGGCAATGACAAATTGTGACTCTCTTTCATTTTTTCTAGATCCCATGGGAACCATCAACTTTCAGTTTGCATTTGTTACCAAGGCATTATCCTTTCCATGTTTCAACCTGAAATTCCCAAGTGAACAGATTATTTTTCATTGATTACAGTTTAGGTTGGCTGCTTAGAGATGTATCTAAATCATCTTAAAATGGCACAGGGCTCATGTGCCTCTGGGAAGACTTCCCATAAACAGAATAGAACCTTACGGACCATAGTGTTATCCCACAAAGGCAGTACATGTGCAGTCCTGTTAATTCCTCTCAAAGAGAGTGGCAATAACTGCCCTGTCCCAAAACTGAGTGTTTTATCTTCTTATTACAAAGAATAAATTTCCATCTACACAACTGCCAGCACAGGCCATCTTGTTAAGCTGACAACAAAGCTTCCCTTCCTGTGGCACCCCACAGCACCCTGATGGGTAATGTGTTGGCAGTGCTCTTGAACTTAACTTTGTGAATGACCTAGTGATTTTATGCCAGTTAATAAAATCCATTATAATACAGATCCAGTGGGACATGGATGGACCCTCAAATCCCACTTCTATAACAAACGTGATATGAGTCCAGAGAGACCACATTTTCACTAGAATGTATTTAGAGGCTTTGTAACTACTCATGATGTTCCATCATCCTGTATAGGATACCTAGGAAAACTTAAATTGAACCATTTTATATGTGTCCTATAAAATTTTATAGGTTTTAACAGGTTTCCTACATATAAGACATGAGATATAATGAGTTAATATAATTTCTTAACAATGCATTGAATGCTTTCCAGTAACAATGACTTCTACCAGGGGACTTCTGTTATGGATGGTTCTTCAGTTCAGTCTCCCTGCAGAAGACCCTTGCTTTTTAAGCAAGGTTACAAATGTCTCTGACCTCTTTGAAAAGTTCTTTCACCATCTGGATGTAGTTGTTAGGAACCTGGCCATTTAAGTGCCAAGTGATCTGTGGTACTTTCCTTAAGTTGTATAAAACCTCAGTTTCCCAAAATGATGAAGAAATGAAAGAAATAATATTGTCAATAATATCACTAGAGTGCTATCAGGATTAATGAGATTATCCATTTAAAATTTCAAATGTAATTCACTCAATATATATCAATTATAGTTAAAGATACTATTATTATTCACCTTATTATGATTCTCTCACTTTGTTTTCCTTCATGAAGTCAATATCATATTTGTGCCTTAGTGCTTTTCTGATTCCAAGGCATCTTGCCCAACTTAGTTTAAGACAAAACTTTATTCCCTAATGAGGCTGTAGCATCTGGTACTACCTCTTAGTAATGACAACTCAGACCTCAAAGAGCTTGTTTAAGCCTTAGAATTCTCCTGATAGCCTGGTCCCAACCAAAAGCTTAGGGTATTCACATAGCACGAACTTGAGTTATTCCATAATTTTCCAAAGTATTTCCAATATTCACTGAGAGACTTAGGAAACATATAATTCTTGGCTTGGAGCAGAAGCCATTATTTTGAGCACATGTTTGGCAGCTGCTAGGCATTAGCAGGATGTTAAGTGAGAGAGGTGAGCTAGCATATGATAATTCTATTTTTTAGTGTAGCTTCCTATGATAAGTTGTTTTTTATGTACTTACCAATGAAAAAGGAACTTCAGGAATGGCTTAATTAATCCTTGAATCATGTCAATTTTACTCTCCAGTGGATAAGCACTAAAAATTTGTATTTAATAAAACTCTTTTCTTTTATATCACCTGCTGATTTCTGCAGGAAACCTACCTAACCCAGTAATTTGTATTCCTATTTTAAAATTATGTATTAGCAACATCTAGGTGATGCCTATTAATAGACACCTCCAGGTGCAGGAACAAAGAGTCCTCTTTTCCTTTAGCCACAATGCACACTTTGGCTCTCCCTATGGGTAATCTCAATTCACAGACTGGTTTATCTGTAACTTCCTGAGGAGCTTATACTTCATCCTAGGAGAGAAATATCACAGAGGATCCACAATAATTTATATAGAATAGTTTTTTGTCTTTTAAATTTCCAGTCTCTTTGGGTTACAACACTTCCTGGGAAGCATTGTGGTCACTTTCTCAAATAAGGAATAAATTTTTAGAATCTCTGAGATATTCCTCATCTAAATTAACAAACTACCTCACAGTTCTTTACTTTTTAGATGAATTGTGGACAAATACTATTAAATGATAGACTTCAGAATTTAGACTGGGAACAAACATCTTCGGAGTAACTAAAGCAAGAGACTTAGCCACTTCAAGTTCCTCTAGGACTTTCCGGGAAAGTCTGATGAAATACAGTGTCATTTTTTTCTGTCTCCACTTCCCAATCAGATTTATACTCAAATCAGTCCAGAAAATGAACCCATGGAGAGAAATTTTAGAGGAGGGACTGTGGTGTGACCAGAGGAGGCCTGGACTACCCTTCATATGTAAATTTGAACGTTGTATGTGTATCACATGGAGAGTTCATATCTCATCTTCTGTCAAGGACTGGGCTTCTGGGAAGATTATAGGCTCATGCAGAGAATCCAAGTCTGTGCCTCTCAGCTGTATCCAGCTAACCTCTTAATGCTACTTAGAACATTTTTGGCTAAAAAAAGAAAAGAAAAGAAAAAGAAAAACAAAAAAAAACCTTTAGAATCATTTTAGGACAACATGTAACAATGAATACCAGGTTGAGCACAAGAGAACATTGAACCTATACAAGGGAGAGTATTTTTAAACAAATTCACTTTAATTGAAATAATAATTTATTATTAAAATTTTAGATTTTGCAATAATTTGAATCCACCCTTTACATAGAAATATTACTGTTGTAAGATCTATTAATCAACACTTGTTTTAAAGTTAACTATAAACATCAATCTTCTCTCCCAGAAAGATTGATTCTGGCATCCTGAAAAAATGTCAGTCACGCTTGTGAATGTGCAGATATATACACTGAGTGGTTGAGCTTTTTGACGGATTTGGATCCAGCTGGTGCAATTGTCAATATGGCCTACGTATCAAATGTTGTCAGGCTCAGGTGAAAACTAGCACACTTTCTTAGCATCACTAACAGCTATCTTAATAAAGCTGCCAACATTGCCAAATATAGCATGCTAGAGTTTGAGAAGTTGAAGCTGAAGAACCTGTAATATACATCAAGAAATTATTGGAGGAATACTGATGGTGTATTAATTACATCTACTGCTTTCTCATTTGATTCTGGATAAATAAGATCTAAGTATTTTCACAGTGTGTTCAATCACCAATCAACCAAAATTGTGAGAAAGAAGTTTGTGATATCACCATAATTCACACTTTGGAATTAACGTTGGAGCTTTCCTGAGTTTTTCCAGTGTGAGCTATGTAATTCACATTTCTGAAATGTGCACACATACAATATTTGCCTTCGGTGTGATTATTTTGTTTTATAGAAGAGTTATTACAAATTTTACAACACACAATTCATCATTCATTATGAAGTTTTACTTTAAATTAGCACTTGTTCATATAACATTTTATATGTCCTAGAATTATTTCAAATACCTAATTTTGTTATTGAGAAAATATTAAAAGTTACTATATTGGCTGTCTCCTGCATTCATTGCACTCCAAAAGAACTAAAAAGTAATGTTGAACATAGATGAATCATGAGCTTAATGAGTAACAAATAAATGCAAGTGCATTTATTGAATGACCCTATGCCATATATGGAACTAGGTTCAACAAAGGTCACTATTTTTAATAGTATCTTCTTTCAGAACACACACACACACAGACACACACACAGAGTCTTGTGAAAAATTAACCACTACTTAATGCACACAATTGTTTCTTGATTTAAATAAACAAATCATCTTCCATGTCGGTATATATGCATCAACTTCATTCTCATTAATGGCTGAAGAGTATTATATTGTAAAAATATGCTAAAATTTATTTACAGTTTCTTTGTCGGAGGTCATGATTTTCACACATCCTTTTTGGTGTAAATGAAGAACTAATAATGATCCTGGAACAGAAATCATGAATTAATCTTGTAAGTGTATCTAATAAGGATCATTCTTATCCATAGAATTCCTGGCTTAAAGAGAGTGTGCCTGTTTTTCAGTTTGGTGACTATTAAAGTACTGGCCCTCCATAGTAACTGTACTAACAAAAGTGTTCATAATGCTGGTGCCATTAGTAAATGTTGTGATTAGGTAATTTCTTTCCTGAGTTTTCGGAATAGTTCAAATCAGGTTTGATAAAAAAGAAACTCTCAGTATAATTTTTTTTTAAATTTGGATCTAGGAATCTTTGAAACTGTTTATGTGGGCACTTCATTTTTTTTTCCCCTGTAAAAATCTTCCATGGTTTAAAATTTAAAATTTTTTTCATTAGTGCATTGTATAGGATATTATTGCCCTCGTACTCATTGTAGCTATGGCTGCTTGATACTTCCATCTACCTGTTTATTTTCATCAAGGGTATGTACATAAAGTGAAGTCATTTGTTTCTGTGGTATAATTTTGCGGTAATCTTAAATTAGAATAGGTATGCTTATGCCGCAATAACAATAATCCCCACAATCTCAGGTGCTGGAAAACATAAAGCTTTTTCAGAGTGTTTGTTCTTCATGACTCTTCCATCTTATCATAAGCCTGGATCACCTCTATGCAGGGAAACTGAGAACATGGAGAAAACACCCATCAGTTTTTTTCATTATAGTCTGGTAGTTAGAATCTGTCATACGTTCTGCCTAACCATGAAGAAAGTTACCAGGATGTTTAGACATGCAAATATAATAATTATTGCCTTTTCCACAAATATCTACATAACAGAGTTTTAACATTTAAAAAAATGTAAAACTATGGTTGGCATTTGTCTGATGCTGCATTAAGAGACTTATGTGTTATGCTGATTGATCATCATAGAATTCCTATCATATATTTGGAAACCAAATCACAGAGAGGTTCCATAATATACTCAACATTATTCAGAGAGCTAAAGGAGTATATATTCAGCAGTGTGCCCACAGACTACATGAGTTTACCCACTATTCTACAATTCCTTTTTCATCTTTCACTTATCTCACAAATACTTACCAATCCCCTCTACAGTATGTGACAGTCCGGTATGTGCTAATGATCTATTTAATCCTGGTCCCAGCAAGGCACCTCACAGGAAAGGTAGGCAGAATTCAGAATTGCAAGAACTATTGATCTCTAAAATTGATCATTCGGTGGTAATTACACAATGGTAAGCATTGCCTGTTTTTGCATTTCTGTGGTAAAGCAAAATTCTCCTGGAAGAGTGCGCTCCCCTAGGAGAACCAGTCTGACTGCTTCCACTGTGGTCGGTCGCTTTTCCTTGAAATTGTCAAGATACCTTGCCTACAAATAATTCTCTTCATAGGACTTCTCATGGTTTGGGAATGCCCTTTGGTGTCTTCTGTTATGCTATCAGGTTTGAGGGACCCACATGTGGTAATGGATATCTTTAGACTCCCAGGAGGGAGGCCAAAGTGCCATGAACACATTTTTATTCTTTCGATACTCTTTAGTAATAGGATTATTTCCCCAAGACTCAATTGCCATCATCCAATGATAAAACGTCATTTTATCAGAAAAAACTAGAATTTCATTCTTTCCTGCTACTAGAATTATTCAGTATCATAGTAAGCATTAATTAGTAAAAACACACAATGCATTAGGCATTCCTCAATCATAAAAATAAAAAAATAAGGCTACATAGAGATCACAAAAATGTACACTCACATAAATACTTGTCACTCCAATAAGATTATTTACTTCGTATATAAAATAAAGCCATCTTGTTAGGTTGTAAATCAAGAAAGTATTTTTTAATAAAACTGAGGTTGCAGGTGTTTCATCTCTTGGTATGTCATTAACTAGTTTGTTCTCTTACTAGGTATTGATTCCTCAACTGAACACCATACCTTAAATAATTGATGTTCTGATAAAAAGATTCTCCCTATAGATCCGAGCATCCATTATGTTGGAAAATATTAATACACTCTCAAAGAAAACCAAGGTTTCAATTTGAATTTCCCTGACTTGTTTTGTGGCTAAAATGAGAGATTACATTTCCAGGTAACATGAACAAATACAATTTTAAATGGTTGTCATATGCATTTCAGGCTTAAGTGTCTTCTCTTGTGTATTTATTAGCCCATCAAAAGATCTAAAATAACTAGCTTATGGCTTTATTCTACTTTCCCAATGCATCCTATCAGAAAACATAGCAGGTATTTCAACTTCATTGTTGCTGGTGCTTCTCTCTGTGGCCTATGATAATATCATAGAAGATGAGTCCCAAATCATTTGTAGTCTGTTCTCTTCTTTACAGAACCTCCTGGCTCTGCAGACATCTCTACGGAAGAGAAGCCTTAATTGTATTTAGTCTGTTACCTCCAGCTGATTTTGAGTTTGACTTGACATTTCCTGCCTTTTACACTGTGATATTTTCCATGTTTCTCTTGAACTGTTTGCTGAGGGGGAAATCAGGCTCCCTTAGCTTTTCTTTTCTTTTCTTTTCCTCTGTTATCAAGAGCATAAACATAACCACAGTGTTGGCATTATTACCTCTCTGCATCTCACTTCAATTGGCCAGTGTACAGAAACTAACCCTTAGTATTTATCATTTTTATTCTTCTACCTTTATAACCCTGGTAAAGATTTCCTCAACTATGCTACTGATGCGGGGTTTTTGAGATGAGGCCGGATTCTCTGCTCCCGCTGGTGAATGGAGTCTGGGCCGCTACAGATTCCAGCAGCCAAAACAGCCTGCTTCTAGTGTTTGCAGCGATTCCCAGATAAAACGGAATTTGGGCTGATTGCAGGTTCCTCAGGGCTCTGCAGCCCAAAAGTGTTAGCAGCTACGAAGCTAAAAGCTGGGATTTCCGTGGCGCGTTGCAGTTCTTGGTGTGGAAACACACCCCGGGAATTCAGCACCAATCTTCTGGGTCCTTGTCTCTCAAATTTAAAGAATAAAATCCACGGACAACCATGGAAGGAGGAGTAAAAGGAGTAGGATTTATTTAGGAAGAAGAGCAGAGACTCTGCAAGGCGGAGGGGCACCTGGAAGCAGGACACCATCTAATGGAGGTTAGGCCAGGGATTATATAGATTTGGGGTATGAGCATAATTAGCATTCATGCAAAGCGGGCGTTGAGAAATGCATCATTTCCATTGGTTAAAATCTATGTAAAGCAGGCATTGAAACTGGTCAAGAGCACCATTGGTTAAAACAAAAGGTGGCAAATACTTCCTAGTACCCACCTGTGACCACCCACATGTCTTAGTTTGGACAAAGGTGAGCCTCATGGTCTTTTTGCATTTGAAGGCCCTGAGCATGCCCTGTCAATCACTCTCTGCCTCTACCAGCTAGCTCTTGGATGGGGGCCCTCTATCCTGACACCTAGCCATTTCACTGTCTCTCCTAATCTGTCTCACTACCAGTTAAGGGCTTGCAAGAACCATCATAAGTGATAAAGTACTGCCAGCATGTAGTATGACTTTATTTACTGATGTCTTTCTTTACCTGTAAGATGCTACCTAGATGACCTTAGCATTGGAATGGGCTAGAAAACACATGCAAACAATAGCTTCATTTTATAGATCAATGAGCAATGAATGGTCTGGAGAAGATGAAAGATCTACATAAATTCACACAGTGATTGAAGACAGCTGTGCACGGGAGCCCGGGGAGCCAACTCACTTCCATCTCCAAGCACCACACCAGAAAGTCCCCTTTGCTGAAGCAGTTTCTGGTCAATATCTGATAAGGGCAATTTTTTGGCATTCATGCACATGTTTAAGAGAGTCCAAATAACAACAAAAGGCCCCTCACCTCCATACACAGAAGCTGAAGAGTGGTTAGATACACTTTCCTCTCCTGCTGTGTGATCTGAGTCTCACCCTTAGGAAGACCCTGTCTGATTATTGCGAGTGAAACAGAGCAAACCTTCGGAGAAGAATGTTTCAGTGCCCCCTGCAGTGGACTGGAGAGTCAAGTGGTGGGGTGGCCATTGGTGATGTCTGAGTTGCTTTAGTTCTGCTTGCTTAACCTCTGTCCTACCCTGTATCTGGCCTTCCTGTAGATTCTGCGAGAGGTACTCCTCATTTCCAAAGCACTCTTTTTCTGTGTAAGGCAATCAGAGTCCTGTTGGCTGTTTTTGACTAATAGAGTAGCTGTAATAAACCTATTAGGGATGCTGTTGCTGATTTACTTGGCATAAACACAATTTCTCTTCCCTCTTGTATTTTGTCAGATCACTCTCATTTTATTCAAATTAAATCCCTTGTGTCTATCTCCCAGCACCTGATATTACAACAGCAATTGTCGAAAAAAGAAAAAAATGAATAAAGAAGGGGGAAGGAAAGAAAGGATGAAAGGGGAATGGAGATAGAATTTAGTACTCATCAGTATGTTAAGGACACTTAAACGCAAGGTGTTATCTAGGGACATGACCTAAGGATGAACATCATGCAGGGATTAAGAGTGGACAGAAGTGAGAATGGCTCCAAGACCAGATTTGGTGTGCAGTCCTACATTTACAGTTCAAGTAGAGGAAGTAGATCACCTAAATAGGTCAGAAAGAGCAGCCAGTGAGGCAGGAGAAGTAAGAAAAGTAGGATCACAAAGGCTAAAGAAAAGACGGAAGCAGACTCTTGTAATTTAAGGCTAATGAGAGTTCAAATAAGAAAAAGCAGAAAAGCAGTGTTTGGCTTTGACACTACCCTTATTAAGTAGTACACTTTTCCCTCGGTGTCCTTGGGAGATTGGTTCCAGAACCCCACAGGTACCGAAATATGTAAAGGCTCAAATCCCTTATCTACAATGGTACAGTGTTTGCATGGAACCTCTGCACATCTTCCCATATACTTTATTTTATTCTTTTAAAGAAAGAGAAGACAGTGAGAGAGAGAGAGAGAGAGAAGCAATTTTTATTTAGTTTTTCATGTGCTTTTTCATTCCTCTGAGACTTCATTGTGTACGTGGTGCTGGGTTTGAACTTGTGTACTCACACATGCTGGGTAAATGCCGTAACCGCTGATCCACCGCTCCAGCCCCTTCCCATATACTTTAAACTATCTCTAGATTACTTATAATACCTAACAATGTGAATGCTAAGTATGCAGTTGTTACATTGCATTATTTAGAAAAGAAAGCAAAACAAAAATCTGTTCATGTTCAATACTGATTCAATTTTTATTTTTATTTTTGATGGAGTTAGTTGATACGGGAGCCACAGATATGGAGGGCCAACCATACATTCATCAGTGGCTTTTTTTAGTGGTGCAAAGGAAAGTTTGGTCATAGTGGATAGAGGAGAGATTAATAAGAAGAGGCAACAGCTACAGGAATTCTTTTTTTAATTATATTTTGTGGTACTGGGGATTAAACTCAGAACCTCACACATGTTACGCAAGTGCTCTACCACTGAACTATAATCTAACCCCTAGGAAACTCTTCCAAGATGTATTTCTGTAACGAGAAAACCAGGCAGTAACCACAGGGAGCTGTGTCATTGCTAATGCAGCCTCAGAGTTAGGTCTCCGTGGTCCTTCTAATCCTACTCAAGCCAGCATCTATTGTCACTCCATTGCTGGCTCTCTCAGTCCACGGGCAGACTCTTCACGCCTGATTTCACTCATTTTGATTGCTTTGATGAATTCATATACTTAATTATGCACTTAATTCCAGCTGTCTCCTTTCCTCTAAACGCAAAAGTCTTACATGTCCTTCAAATACAACACGCTCTCTCAAGCCGATCTCACACTGGTTCTCTTTTGTGGGATCCTTTATGCTACTCACAGAAAACACTCATATTCCAGGAGTGGAATGACGACTCATTCCTAACTCAGCTATTAATTTTTCCTGTTTGTTACAGTCAGCCAGTTTCTTGTATAGAATAACATAAAATTATGAAATTGCATGTTAACCAAATGTAAATATAAGTACATGAGGTACATAAAATGAATAAGCTGCTATGTATGTGTGTTTGTATATATACAAAACAATATGTGATAAATAGCATGTGATGTTTGACTAAGACTGTGTTAGGACTATGTTAGGTCTACCACCTGTAGGAACAACACCTCACTGACTTGAAAACTAGAACCCTCCACGTACAGACCTGCCCCTTCTTAGCAGTAGTGATAGAAAGCAAAGTATAACACATTTCACAGATCATCCTCAAAAATCCTCCTTTCCAACCACGTCTGAAAGGTGTTCAAAAGCCATGAAAATCTTTTGAGCAAAAGCCTTAAATATATAGGACTTGGGTGCTTTAAAAAAGATTGAGGTTTAATTGGTATGCAAACATTCTGCACATTTAATATGTACAGTTGCATGAATTTGAACACATGCGTATCCCCATGGGACCATCACCACAATCAGGTTCTAAACATGCCCATCTTGAGGTGAGGAACTTTATCACTGATTTTTAGAGTATTCTTTCTTTTGTACCTTGCTCCCTCAACACTTACCTTTAATATTCTTCCATGACCCATTCTATAAAGGCAAATTTCTTATTTGTTTGATATGTTAGGCCTTCTGACTCCTTAACACTCAATAAGTGACAGACAGCAAAGCTAAAAGATATGGATGAGACAAGAAGCTGAGAGATAAGAGCAAACCCGATTAATTTAGAGCTCTCCCTTTTAATTTAGCCCCTATACCCATGTAGCTACACCAAAGTTCAACATCTCTTCCTGTAATACATTTCTCAAATCTGTCCTACCCTCTTTTATCCAACTCTCATTGTCCCTCCTCAGGTCTTCAGATAAATCACTGAGATTGTTTTAACTATTTTATCTTCCACCAGTCTCAATTTTTCAAACCATTTTTATTAGTTTTCAAAATCATGCATCTGGGTCCATCAGTCCATTCATGAAAAAATCCTTCAAGGACATGCCATTGTCTACTATAAACTGTAAACTTCTTCACAAATTGATCTCTAACAACCTTTCCAAAATTATTTCCTGCCAGAATTTCCTCATGTTCAGCAATATTTAACTCTTATTTACACATAGAACTAACAGCAAAGCATTCTTAAATCATGGGAAATAAAAAATAAATAAAATTATCCTCTCTGTTATGGTTTGCATCACTTGTTAAAGGCAATGCAGCAGTGTTAAGAGGTGAAATTATTGGCTCATGAGAGCTCGGACTTCATCAATGGATTGATCCATCAGGTGAGACATGGTTGGAGGAAGTAAACTGCTGAGAGTGTGGCATCTATCCCTGGCCCCTTGCAGAATCTCTCTTTGTGTCCTGATGGCCATGAGCTGAGCTGCTTTCCTCTTCCACACCTTTCAGCCATGAAGTTCTGCCTCAACTCAGGCCCAGAACAATGGAGTCAGCTGACAGTGGACTGCAACCTCTCAAACCATGAGCCAAACTAAATTTTTCCCCCTGTAAGTTGTTCTTGTCGGCTATTTTTTGTCATAGCAACACAAAGTTAACTAACACACCCTATAGTTGGACTATAAAATCATAGCACAATAGAAAAAACAGCATAAGTATTTCAAGGAAATCTGCCTTAAAGTGAAAGTATTATTTTATCATTAAGGGCCTGTCATGCCAGCGGACCATCAGAGGAAGAAAGGAATTACTGACAGTAGTAATTGTACCTAATCTTTTTGGCTGCTACATAGTAACATCCATGTAGTGTACAAAAGTCAAGGATTGACTTTTGTACACTTGCGAGCCTACTAGTGTAGGCTTGCAAGTGTGAGCCTACTTGTGCCTTCATATCTGCTGATAAACATAATGGACCAATTACATTAACAGTTCACCAAGGATTCTAATTTTTCAGGGATAAAGATTTGAGATATGGTGGAAAATTAGGAGAATTTAACAATGATTGTTAGAGAATGAAGATAGTTGATATCATTTGAAATCCCTCCAAAACTCATGTTGAAATTTAATAGCCATTGAAATAATATTAAGAGGTGGAACACCTAAGAGAAGATTATGTAACAAGGACTTTTCCCTCATGGGTGGATTAATGCCATTATCACGGGAGTGGGTGGGTTATGGGAATGAAGAGATCACAGAAACGATTTCTGGGAGAGAGGAACGGGAAGAGGTTGATCCATGGATATTAAGTTATGGTTTGATAGAAACAAGAAGTTCAGATGCTCTATTGCACAGTATTGTGGCCATAGATAATGATGTATTCTAAAAAATAAAAGCATAAAGACAAGATCTTTGAATGTTTTCATGACAAAGAAATGATAAATGTTTGAAAGGATAGATACATGGACCCTTATTTGAACATCGCACAATGTGAAAACCATCATTACGCATTTTTTTGTTTTATCTATTAGTTAAAATAAAAATTTAAAAGCAATGAGTTTGTCCAATTTCTTCTCTTTCTCACACTTGCTTTCTTATCCTTTCACTTTGTGATGACACAACATGAAGTTCCTTGCCAATTGCCACTTCCAAGCTCCTTGACTTCCCAGCTGCCAGAATTGTTAGTCAAATAAATATCTTTTCTTTATAAATTAATCTGTGATATTATGCTATCACAGCATAAAATGGACTAATACACTGATAAATATCAGTTTTTCCAAAGAAACTATAGCTGTAGATATAATATCTCACGTTACAGTGGTTCTTCCTTCCTTTCTCCTTCCTTCCTTCATTTATTTCCTTTCTTCATTTTCTTTCCATCCTCTTTCCTTTCTTCTTTTCTTCCTTCTTGTTTTTCTGGAAAATATGAGTGATCGCCAGATTAAGTGAAATAAACCAAGCATACAAAGGACAAGTATTATGTGTTCTCTTTCATATGTGGAAGCTAAAAATTGCTGACCTGAATACAAAATAGTGATTATGAGATGATGGGAAGAAATGGGGAGAGAGTGGACAAAGGGGTGCTGGATATGTTCAGTGCATCTATATGTAGGTGATGAAATATGTTGAACCCTGTTAATGTGCATAATTAATACACATAATAAAAAAATAAAGGTCTAAAAAAGAATCACTGACATGACAGATTCAATGTGACATAGGTCAAGAGTGGAAGTGAGCCAGAAACAAAAGCACAAGTCTGTATTCCCAACTCTGGAGGCTGAGGCAGGATGATTCTAAGTTCCATGGCAGCCTAAGTCTCAAATCAAAAACCAAAAAGAAGGAAATTAAAAAAAAATAAAAAGAACTGGAGTTATAGCTCCGTGACAAAAGGACCCCTGGTTCAATCATCAGCACAAAAAAAAGTGAGGAGGTATGTGAATGGTGCTGAGGTTTATCTCATCTCCTCTGCACTCAGGACCTTGGTCATCATCGCTGTCCCGAGGTTCATAGACTATCTGACTAACGACAGTCACAGTCATGTTTGATTTAGTACAATGTCGCCTGGACCGACTTTATGGTTGGGGTAGAAATGTATGACAGTGAGTAAATGGCTAGATATCCACCACTCCTACTACATACCCCAACTCCCAGAAGCTTCTAGCCAAGCAGAACACCAAAATTGTCCTTTCAGAGCACAGCTGAGGTGCTAACTTGAGGACTGTATGCAGTCAAGATGAGGCACATACATGAGATGCTGTGTCTCTGATTACTAAATGAGACGGATTTGGAAACCAAGGCTGGAAGTCAGAGGCAGTTTCTTTAGTGGTTTCCTTAAATTTTGTTCTTTCCCCTCATAGTTTCATTTTTTATCAGAGATTCAGAGATGAAAATGTTTCTTCCAGGGAACGTAGTAAAGGATCCTTGGGACCTAAACTTAAGACTGCAGCCTTGGGGCTGGAGCAGGGGACTTGGCGGTTGCAGTGCATGCCTGGCATGTGCAAGCACACAGGTTCAAACCCCAGCACCCACGTACACAAGTATGTGTTGGAGCAATGAAGGCCTTGTGAAAAACTAAATAAAAAAATTGGTTTTTTCTGTCTGTCTCTCTCTCTCTCTCTCTTTGTCCTTCTCTCTTAAAAAAAAAAAAAAGACTGCAGCCTAAAAACACAGGAGGTGTGGCTGGACCAGTGGCTCAGTGGTTATGGCACTTGCTTGACATGTGCGAGTACGTGGATTCGAACCCCAGCATCACGTACACAACAAAGTGTTGGAGCAATGAAGACCATATGAAAAACTAAATAAAATTGATTCTCCCCCCAGCCACTGTCTCTCTCTCTTAAAAAAAAAAAAAGACTGCAGCCTATCCTGAGTCTGATCTCTCTCTGTAATGTTCCCATCCCAGATCTCAGGGCACTGATCTTAGCACAAAAACTAACAATGGCTTCTTTCCAAATCCATTAATTCCCCTGATCCTACCTGAAAGCCAGGTAGGATCCTATTCTGCCCTTTGTTTAGAAAGATAAATGACACTTCAAATTCTGCCCCAAACCTTTTGACTTTCACACTGTGCTGCAGGTTGGCAGTTGACTGACCTGAGCCTCTCCTTTGATTTTTCCTCCAGTGTTTCAATGACATTTAACAAAAGCAGCTAACTGCACAAGTCTTGCTACTCCCAGTGATTTCTAAAACACCAAAGATATTATATAAGCAATATAACATTCTACCTTCCACCTGTGCTCCAACACAATTTAGGATGGATGAGAATCTTATTAATTGTGATGTTATAACATGCCCATTTATGTCATCAGTGACAGAATCTCATCCTGATTATTGGGGACTGGAGCTTCAACTAGCTGTGGGAATTCTAGGAATTGGTATGGAATATGCTCTTGAAGGTTGTCCCACTAAATGGGCAAGGAAGCAGGCGTATTTAAACACCAGCTCCTGAGAGCAATGATAAATCCTATAAACAATAAACTCCCCAACCTTTGTGACTTACAGTACTCACTGGAAAAGTGGGCTTCAGAGATGAGATAAAGTCCTCCAAAAAGGAGTGCATGTGCTGTCAGCTGCCACCTTTTTAGTGAACAGGGCAGTGGCTATGGGCAGGATGCCAGCAACATCTGCTACTAAAGTCAAGTTCCTGGGGATAGGCTTTTAAGATATTTCTCCCTTGGGAGTCAGCCTCTCTCCCAACAAACTCTTGACTTTCATAGACTATTTGTTTCAAATTCCAATAGTACTGTTGGAATTTTCCTAATGTCTCCATCACATTAATTGCTCTGTTTTTATACATGATAAATACAAGAATGTCTTCCTCTGATTCCCAGCCTGCAAAGCCATTCATCATTCCAAAGAGTTTAGATTTCCCTTCTTCTCTAAAATATTATTGGTTTCCCTGGTTCTTCCATTTAATAAGTCTCTCTCACCATTGATGCTGATGGAATGTTATACCTCTATTAGGGTTAATGACATACTGCATTGTGTTTTTCCAGCTAAGCCAGGAGGTTTTCAATGGGCTGACTCATCATACCTCAGCCTAATGTCTGGCATGGACTGGGTGGTTTTATGTGAATTAAAGACCATTAACCTTTTTTTTTTTTAAAGAGGGGATAGTGAGAGAGAGAAAGAAAGAGAGGAGCAATTTTTATTTAGTTTTTCATGAGACTTTCATTCCTTGGACACTTCGTTTTGTACGTGGTGCTGGGGTTTAAACTCGATTACTTGTGCATGCCAGGCAAGTGTCTTAACCACTGAGCTACCACTCCAGCCCCAAAGTCCATTAACCTTAAATGAAGCTTTAATCCTTTGTTTTAGATGACTAAACAAAAAGATGTAAAAACAGGTCTGATATATCAGAAAGTTAAACATAATTTTATTACATGACATTTACTAATTCATCATCAGATATTAAGGACACTTTATTTAGAGATCAAAGTAAAAATAAATCTAGGATTAATTTATTGAGGGGAAAATCCACAAGCAAAATGCTTCAAATAAAATGGACTTGTGGTCTTGGATCTGTGGGATAAAGATATAATTCATTAAACTAGCACATAGTAACTGTAGCTATATTTCTAAAGGGTGAAAAAACATAAGATACTGGATTTTCAAGTGTTCACTAACTTGCAATATGAAATGCAGAAACTATTAGGATAATAAAATTGCTTCCCTGACTGTCCAATTCTAAATATTGAGTATTTACATGAATTATCATTTTGGATTTACCAGTGTTCAGATACATATTAAAAATATTTGAAAATTGGTAGTTATAAGAGGGAAGTACAGAGGCATCTCTAAGGGCAGTGAATGGGAGGGAAGGTAGATACTCTTCGGCTTATATTTTGAACGATTAACTGGAATATTATTCAAGATTCTCCAGAGAAACCAAACTATCTCGGTGTGTGTGTGTGTGTGTTGGGGGTGGGGGAGTGCATGTGTGTGCATTAATGAGTGGTTCACAACTGTACCAGTGAGGTGCGTTTAGCCAATCTTGCAATCACAGGAGGAAATGAATGATATTCTGCAGTGTACTGTGTTGATTAGATATTCAGTGAGTTAGGTGTGTTAAATGCAGTTTTGCTTACTATGTTTTCTGCTAAAGATGGATTAATTGGAAGAGAATCCCATCACAAGTAGAGGAGTACACACGGGAGACAGAAAAATACATTTTGAGCAATTGGCCCACACAATTATGGGAGCTTGATAAACCCAAAATCTGCAGGGCAGGCCAGTAAGCTGGAAATCCAGGGAAGAATTGCAGCTTGATTCTGAAGTTCATGTGTTAGCAGAAGTCCACTGTGTTCAGGAGAGGAACATCTGAGTTCTATTAAAACTTTCAACTGGGGGCTGGAGCAGTAGCTTGGTGGTTATGGCGCTTGCCTGGCATGCACAAGTACAGGGGTTCAAACCCCAGCACACGTGTACACAGCTGTGTCAGAGCAACGAGAGCCATGTGAAAAACTCAATAAAAAAAGATTGATTCTCTCTCCTCTTTCTCTCTCTCACTGTCTTTCTCCCTTATATAACAACAACAACAACAACAACAACAACAAAACCTTTCAACTGATTGGGTAAGGCCCATGCATATTATTTTAATTTGCTTCATTTAGATCTGATGGTTGAAATAAAAATGTCATCCAAGCACATCTTTTTAGAAACCTGCAGAATACTGTTCTACCAAATATCTGGGCACCATACATAACCTAGCCAAGTTGATACTGAAAATTTGCCATCATAATTAGTCCTAGCCCTTTATCACTTTTTCCTTTAGAAGTTCCACTTAAGTAGGAGTAAGTAAATTTTTAATGTTTACATGTAAAACAAAAATAAAGGAATGGAGGAGGCTGGAGGAGTGGTGCAGAAGTGATAGAGCTTTCCTGGCATGCTCAAGGATGTGGGTTCAAACCCCAGCACCCGGAACACAGCAAAGTGTCAGAGCAAGAAAGCCACAAGGAAAACTAAATAAAGTTGATTCTTTCTCTCTCTCTCTCTCTCTCTCTCTCTTTCTGTCTGTCTTTTAAAAAAAGGAATGGAAATAGAAAGTATATGAAATTGGGAAGAGCGAAATGGTAGTGCTTGACTGAATAGAATGAAGAGTATTAAAATCAGAAGTCCCTGCAGTGGTATGAAAAAGAAATACGCCTTGCAGAACCTCAAAAAACATCAACCCGTACACATGCTTACGTAAGAGCATTGACTCTTTTCAAGGAAGAAGAATTAGTGAATTAGACAAAAAAAAGTCTTTCAATTTAAGTTTTCTAGTACTGTTCTAAATTTAAGGACGTTTATCTGAATTATTACAATAGCCTCCTTAGTAGTTTCTCCTCTCCCTGTTCTCCTTGCTCTCAGTGAAGAAGCCAGAGGCAGCTGGAAACCCGAGTTGCTTCTCTCAGCACCCTCTGTGGTTCCCAGCTAAAGTCTTCACAGACTGGACATGGCCTTGCAGGATTCTTTCAGCCTCAGGCCACCCACGGCCTCCAGGCTTGTCTCTAACATTCTTCCAGGATTTCCACCTAAATCCAACCTTCCTAGCCTGGTTGCCATCTTTAAAACCTTTCAAAAGCACTCCTTCCTGGGAGCCTACAGTATCCCTTCAGACCACAGCCAGGAATGACCTTCCCACGTGGTCTCCTAGTGCAGAACACCTCCTGCAGGTGTTCGTTCAGTTATCACATGCCTTAGCCTTTTTTTGGGGGGGTGCATCCTATTTAGAATTTCAGTTTTTGCTCTCCTTTCATGCTCTAAAGTCCTTATTTTCTTCCCTTATTTATTTTTCATTTAAATCTTGTAAATTCAGCATCTGAGCCTCAGGTAGAATATAACCTTCATTAGGATAAGGGTTTTTATTTTTGTTGCTACTGAATTCCCCAATATCTGGAAAAAATTACTGACTCATAACAGAAACACAGATATATATTAAAGGAAAATAAATTTACCGTGTTTGTGTGATGCCTCATTTTGATTTTAAAGAAATGTTTTTTAAACAAGAATAAATTAGGAGGTTAAAGAAGTATGTTGCTGTAGACATATAATTTGAATACTTACGTTAAGAATATGAGTTATTTTAAAATTAAAATAGAAATTCATTCAATTTTTAAAATGCAATCAATATTGGAGGAAGTTATTTGGGGTAGTAGAAGAGACTTTTTAAACAACAACATTTAAATGGTAATATCTGAATTCATGCTACAGAATATGAGAAAGATTAAGCACGATTGTATATATACCATAAACATACTTATTTTCTTCTTTGGCTACGGATGATATTGTTAATACATCATTTAATTTACATGATTTTTTCGTCTAGTTAGAACTTCCTATTAATTCAGATAAGTGTCCATCTTCTATTTCCTATTGTTAAAGAACATATTTACTATCTTTATCAATTGTAAATTTGCCACTCTTTATCTCTCTACTGAATTTTTACTCATGAATTGAGTAAAAATTGATGCACTACTATACCAAAAAATATTCTGTGCTTTCCAAAAAGAGAGAGACCCTTGATTGAGGCACCTGTTAGCAGAAGAATCTCTCTCTTTCTAGGCTATGGTTTCATCTGTGAGTGTCATCTCTGGCCAACTTAACTTCTTTTTTGGAGATATAGCAGTAGGATGGGAAAAATCAACTTCTCTGACTTCTGACAGTAAGTGATTTCTAAATCTCAATGTCCCTCAAGTTTTTGCTTTCACAATGTTTCCGGTGTTACTGTGTGAAAAGAAACTTTCTATGTTGTAGCCCCAAATTTTGCAATGAATCACCAGGTATGAGTCCCATAATTTTTGCTTTACCTTTTAGTTGGGAATAGTGAGGCATGCTTTCTTTCCAGCCTCATATCTCCTCCCTAAATGAAGTGCCTTGGGTCCACTACTCATTATAGGATGGGTTTTTAACTAAATTCCCCAACTGGGAAACAACATGAATAAGAAATCTGGAAGTGGCTTCTGAATTCATCTTTAGAAGGACAGGAGCCATTAGACTCTGAGGAAACAAATAGCAGCTGTAGAATGTATGGAGAACCCCACTTTGGATTAGAGATGTCAGAAATAACTAAGGTGTTCTTTTAAGGGCGACTAAGGGAAAATAAAAAGATTTGAGCTGTTTGTCTTGGCTGAAAGCACTTTGAATGGAGAAAGGCAACTTCAGCACTTATTTATAAGCTTAGGAAAAGAATTAAATTGAATTCCATTGGGCTCTGTGATAGCTCTTTCCATAGACTTAGCCTATATTTTATTGGATTTCATTCAAAGACCATCTTTTGACCAAATGAGCTTTTCCAGAACAGAATATTTCAAAGAACCATCAGCTCTACCTTTCTCTAGGAGATGTTTATTTCTGTTCACTATCATAATGAATAGATACATTTTTCTTTTCCTTCTTGGTCATGTTGCTTAGCTTCATAGTAATAATTTCATTTATCAGGTGCCTATGCTATGTACTGTAGATGCAGGATATCATTTAATCTTTACAACTATTTGAGGAAATAGGCAGTATCTTATGCAGTTTATGAGGATAAAAAAGGTTAAGGGAGTCGCCTGTGGATAGGAAACTTGTTGATCTGAAACCTAATGATTGAAGTCAGACATGTTTGATTAGTAGTGATTCATACCCAAGAATAAGACTTAACCAAGCATGTACATGGGAATCACAGGAGGAGTTTTTGAAAGGCATTTCTGAAGCAATACCGAAGATTTATACAGGACCAGGATGGTTGCTCTTTGAAGTACCTACTGATATAGCTAAAAACTTCAGGTCTAGGAGGAATCTATTCATCTCTCCAATATCCCTGTACACAAATAGTGCTGAAGGCAGCTCTCTGGGCCATGCATATTTATGTAGGATGATATAGAACAAGAACTTTGGCAAGGACTTACTTCTTGTATCCCTGTTTAGTGTCTGTGTATAAATTAAGGAATTTATTTCTGTTATCACTGAGGAGAAGTAAGGACCAAAGTACGGTGCCAAAATTTTATTTACTCTCTTGTTTGATTTAGGTATGAGGTGTCCTCCGAAAACTCATGTGAGAAACAATGCAGTTATGTTTAGAAGTAAAATAGTTTGTATGACAGTTGTGAACCAATCAGCAATTAAACAATTTGATGGTTTAATAATTTGAATGGATTAATGCAGGCAGGTAAGGCATGACTGGATGAAGTAGGTCACATTTCATGTACTTAGGGATCATATCATCCCTGACTCCTTGTACTGAATCTCTCTCTGCTTACTGGTGCCATATCCTGAATTTCTTTCTTTTGCAATGCCCTTCTGCCATGATGTTCTGCATTATATAGTGCCCAGAGCTATGGAGTCACCAGCCATAGACTGAACCTCTGAAATCATGAACCAAAATAAACTTTTCCTTCTCTAAGTTGATTTTTTTTAAAGAGAGAAAAAGAGAGATTTAACTTTATCTTTTCATCTGGTTTTTATTTTTCCTCCCCTTGATTGTATATGTGGTGCTGGGGATGAAACCCAGGCCAGGCAAGCACTTCACCACTGAGCCACCTTTCCAGCCCCTCGAAGTTATTCTTTTCAGATGTATTAGTCACAGTGATACAGAGCTGACTGCCACATCTATCCAGAAATACCATCAGCAAGCTCCTGGAGAATAAGAGTCCCAAAATAGATTGGATAGATTGGAAAAATCTTCCTTCTTTATCTTTTTCTGCTTTTCCCCCCATTTTTAGGAGACATTAGGCTGTTTTTTGGGAGATCAGAAAATCCTGGTGTAGAAGAGGTGGAACTTTACCTCCACCCTATTGCAGGTTTTGAGTGGACCTGAGAATTACATTGATATAAGACCGAATGACAGGAAATTTATTCAAATTTTACATGACACAAGAGCCCTTGTAAGGAAGTAAAGATCCAAAGAAGTGATTCTAATTCTAATTCTAATTCTAATTCTAATTCTAATTCTAATTCTAATTCTAACAGAACAGTTCGTACAGAATTCAGGTCCTTGATGATAAGAACATTCCTTTCCTTTGCTGCAGGGAGAACCTCTTCCACATGAGAACTGTATATCTCCTGCTTTGAAGAAAATGGGCAGTCAGAGTGTTTTTCAAGCACTTTCAACACAAATAATGCTCAAGATAAGGTGGCATACTTTGAGATAGAATATTCTACTACCCTTGATTAGTCTGGTAGTTTTTGTCCTGAAACCATTCCTTCAATTGAAGTGTGCCAGAATGGCTTCAAAGTTGTGGTTCAGGAAGGCTATGCATGCACTGAGCAATGGAAAAGAAACACCAGGTGGAAGGCGGTCCTGAATTATCATAGGGAGAGCCACATGGCTGAAATCTCCAAGAATGTATTGCTAATTGGAAAGGGATGGTTTCAACAAGTGCATAAGCAAAAAGTACTGGGAGAGCGTCTGGTAGTTTCTCACAGAGGAAACATTTTCATCCAGTAGCTATTTGTACATTCATTCATTTGTTAAGCAAACATTTACTAAGTATCTACTCTGTACTTCTACTAGGCCTAGAATGCAAAATTTTTTAGTCAACCTGGTTTTCAGAGAGGGATAATCTAAAGATAGAAAGCAAAAACAAGAACAACAACAATAAATATCTTTGAAAAGTTGAATACAGTCAGCTTTTGAACTGCTGAGCATTCATCACATTTTGCTTTTTATTACTCTAAGAGGAGTTCTTCTGCCCATTTCTTGATATGGAAATCATACCAGGAAGTAAATAAAAATAATGTTCATCCATCCAGGGTGAAAGGCAATGGTTTAGTCAGCATGGTTGTGACCAAAAGTCCTAACCAGAACAATTTAGAAGAGGACAAGTTTTTTTTAGCTCACATTTTCAGAAGTTCAGTCCATGAACGGCCATGTTCATAGCTATGGGTACAAAGTTAGGCAGAACATCATGGCGGAATGGTGTGGCAGAGGAAAGCAGCTCAGGACATGGCAACAGGCAGCAAAGACAGCTCAGCTCACCAGAGGAAAATATAAAACCTGAAGGCATGCCCCCCAGTGACCTACCTTTTCCAGTCACATGCTACCTGCCAACTGCTACTATCCAGTTAATCTATATCAGTAGGTTAATACACATGTTCAATTACGGCTTTCATAACCTAATCATTTCACCTCTGAATGATCTTTCATTGTCTCACACATGAGATTTTGGAGGACACCTCAAATGTAAACCGTAACAGGCAAATCTTTCTATTTATTCAAACTGAGAAGTAAGTTTTTGTGGTGTAAGAGCTGAGGTCTGTTAATGAAGAGTAAGGAAGCTTTTTTGGATTGAGTCATTAAACCAAATTAAGAAGGGAGAAACTACATTATGGAAGAAGGGTACTGTTTTTGTTTGTTTATTTTTCCTCTTATCTCTAATGATATGTAGTGAAGAGGTGGCAAGGGAAAGCAATTGGGCCCTAGATTTCAAATGCTTTTGTTCAACCCATATGAGAGATCTTAGTTTGGCAGGATTTCTGGGGGAGCTGGGTCCAATGTACTGGGAAGGGCACTGTGAGATTCCATATGGGTAAATGCTAAATCATTAGGTGGTAGGGAAGATAATAGTTCCCCATGCTATTGATGGCCTCATTCACAGGTTATCTAATCAAAAGAGTGGAAATACTGTCCTGGCCATAACTCAGTCCCTGAACACTGGGAGAAAATGTTCACAAGCAAGGAGGCACATGAGCTCCGGGTAACCAAGTAGAGTTATGAACCTATAATCCTAGAGCCAAATTGAGTAGTAAAAGGACCATCAAGGAGTCATAAAGGAGTAGATACCTGTGGAATATAAATATATCTCCAAAATTAGTATTTTAAAAAAAAATCATCTCAGTCTATGATATAGTTCCTAAAAAAAAGTATTTTAGCCAATTTGTACTATCATAAAAAAATTAAGAAAGCCTGGGTGACTTAAGTTAGAAATGTATTTTCTCAGCTTTGAAGCCTTGATCAAGTTGCTAGCCAGTTTGGCTTCTGGTGTAAATTTTTTTTTTTTCTTGGTTCATCAACATCACCTTCTTGCTATGTCCTTATGTGGTAAAGAAATAGCAAATTTTTGGTGTCTGTTCTTATAAGGACTTTAATACCATCTGACTAAAACCCCACACTCACAATTTCATTTAATCATTATCACCTCCTCACAGGTCCTAGCTCCAATTAGCCATATTGACTATAGGACTTCAACATATTGATTTTGGAGAAATGTAAACTTTCAGTTCATAACGGTGAGTCCAGTAGGCACTTGAAGTAATTTTAGGGTCACAAATTTCAGGGGACTAGCTTTAAAACTTTTTCTGGTTTTGATTTTATGGTTATGTAGAACAAATATAATTTATAAAGACAACATTATTTCACTTATAATTTATAATCACATAAATTCAGAGCAAAATAAATTTTAGTTGGTTGAATGTTTCTCAAAAATGGGAATCATACTAATACTCCATGTTTTAAGACTTAATGATAATGTTTTCTGTTTTCTACTATAATGGGACTGGAGCGGTGGCTCAGTAGTTACTGTGCTTGCCTGGCATGCATGAGTACACGGGTTCAAACCCCAGCACCCACTTACACAACTAAGTGTCAGAGAAGTGTTTTCTTCTATGAGAATTCTGATAATTATGATGCTCGAATTGGAAATAAATACTACTGTAATATATTTAGTAAAAATGATGTGTTAGCCTTAGGGCTATTTGTGAAACATCTTGTGATTGTAGTTTCTTCCACTTTGTGCTTCCCCCTTAGAGTTCACAGTTGGGTAGAATAATTGTTTGATCAGGAATCTGCTTCAGAGGGTTTAGTTCATAAATCTTCTAACTCTTTTGTTTTATATTGACTCAATTATTATTTGTGTTTGTCCAACCATTTCCTTTGTATTCACATCTAACAGAAATAGGAACTCTTGATTCCTACCATGTTTGTTCATTACAATAATTTTATGGAAAATAACTTGATATGGAATATTCCAAGATATGACTCATTAGAAGGTGCTTAATACCTGACAACACTATCCAATGTACAGCAAATGATATAACAAAGTTATGTTGAGAATATTCTAGCACAATGAAGCTATACTATATAGGTTGTACTTTATTCTTTTAGAATCTGGAAAACATTGACAAGTAGTAAATTGTTCTGAGCTTGTTTTAGATATCATTCCAGAAAAGTTGAAAGGGCAAATGTATGCAAGGGGATGAGTTAAAAAATTCTTGAATTGGCCTGCTCTAGATGTGTCAGGAGAATGAGCTAGGACAGCTATCTGCTGGATGAATAAGAAAGATGGTCATAACTATCTCAGAAATATTTATCAAATATTCAACAAAAATACTTTGCATTCCCAGTATGTAGCAAGAACTATTCCAGGCAAACAATAGTAAGATCTGATGAGACGTTGAAAGACTGCAGGATATTTGAAGTCACTATAATGATCCTGACATTGTAACTTAAGCTAGAGAATAAGCACTATTTCTATGTATCAGGCAAAGCCCTATGTGCTTTAAATGTGTCATTCTATTTGATCAATAAAATTATTAAACTTACTTGGCAGTTGAATGTAAACATTGGAATTTAGAAAGCAACTTGTCAGTCTAATCTACATTTTTATTCACTAGATAATCATTGCCTTGCATTCTGGCTTCAATTTAAAGAATATATGTATCCATAATGGAAACACATGGCCTCACCAAGGCATCTAGCAAAATTTTTTCACTTGTTAGATGTAAAATATTGCAGTTAAAATACTAAACATGGACTGTGTATGTTTTATTAATGATAAAGCTATTTCAAATAACAACTGCTCAGAGAGAAGGTTTTACTTTTCAGAGCAGTGTTCTTATTTTAGTCATGGTTACGTAAATGTTAAGCATTCACATCAATCAACATGAAACCAACATGGGCTAGTCTGCCACTGAGTCAGAGCCCTTGCCTGGCATACACATGGCTCTGGGTCCAATCCCCAGCACCACCAAAAAAAGTAATGAAATTAACCAAATTATTATGTTCTTGTACAAATAGATAACACTGAATCTCACTACTGTATATAATTATAGCACAATACAAGAATTATTTTAAAAAATTTAAGTCAATAGAAAATAAGTGTGTGGTTCTGTTAAGATACTAATACAGATCACAGAATGAAAAACAACAAAATTTTTGCAAAACAAGTATCTGGACCACAGTGATGGAAACCGAAGATTCAAAATCATCCAGGACATTTCCTTGCCTCATTGCTTCTGCATCGGTCAACTCTCTTCCCTCAGGCCACATTTTTCAGCTAACTGAAAACAAGCCTCTTTGGCAGCTTCCACCATCATATTTTCTCAGTTTCGTGATCAGTGTGCAGAAAGGTTCTTTTCCTCTAGCAAAGTTTAAATAAATAAACAAACATGAGAACAAACAAACAGGGACAATCGTAGATATGGCTTGCCAGAATGAATTATTCTCTGTGACTGGGCCAAGGTAAATTATACAGTCTTTCTTTTTTCTTCCTTCCTTCCTTTCTTTCTTTCTTTTTGAGAGAGTGAGGAACAGTAAGAGAGAGAGAACAAATCAATTTTATTTAGTTTTTCATGTGGATTTGGTTGCTCTGAGACTTCATTGTGTACATGATGCTGGGGTTCGAACCCGCATGCTTCTGAAATCCAGACCAGCTCTGTAACCACTGAGCAACTGCTCCAGCCCAGTACATTATATTTTCAACAAAGGCTCTACCTTCAAATAACTTCCCTCTGGTGATTAAGGTTCAACTTTAGAATTTTGGAGCCCCACAAATATTTAAGCTATCATGTGATTATAGTGAAATGATAAAGTACAATACTAAACAGCTGTAAAAAATAAAAATTTAGAAAAGTGTAAGTCCTTTTTTGTAATAATATTGAATTACTTTAAACAAATGAAAAAAATAAGTCATATGTATTAGGTGAATTTTCTGTTGGTTGGTGCTATAATAAATGAACAAAAAAGCTTAGATTCTTAACTACACAGACTTAATATCTTACAATTCTGTATTCAGATGTTGGACAAGGGCTTCACTGAGGTTACTCCAGGTGTGGCCAGGGTGGCATTTCTTTCTGGAGGCCTGAGAAAAAGCCCTTCCTCATCTTTACAGACTCTAGAGGCCATCACATTCCTTGGATCTTTGTTCTGCTTATTTTACCATCAAAGCCAGCAGTATCTGCCCCTTCCCCTTCTCTGATTCTTCTCCTGCAGTTATGCCTTGCTGGTCCCTTTCAGATTCTCCACCCTTAAGTATTCATGTGATCACTCGTGTAATGTGCTTTTTTCCATCTTAGTTCTCACGTCCGCAGATTCCAGGGATCAGACATGGGCATTTTTTTTTTTTTTAAGAGAGAGGGACAATAAGAGAGAGAAAGAGAGAATCAATCTTTATTTAGCTTTTCATGTGACTTTCATTGCTCCGATGCTTCATCGTGTACATGGTGCTGGGGTTTGAACCTGGGTCCTTGCATACACCAGGCAAACGCTGTAACTGCCGAGTCCTGAGCATGGACATATTTGGGAACCATCATTCTGCCTACCAGAATGCTTATTCATGTGAAATGAATGATGATGACTCTTAAAATGAGGCTATTCTGCTTATAATATCACTTGAATTACATATAAAACTTAATATTGGTTACTTGAGACTCGAGAAGATGAGGGAGAAGGTAGAAGTAGAGTGAGGTTTTTAGCTTGTGTTTTCTTTTGTACCTTTTGAATTTTGAATCATGTAAATGTTATCACACAAAACCTACATATTTAAAGGATAAAATCAAGCCTTTTTTTTTTTTTTCAGGTATAAGGACTGAACTCGGGGCCTTGCGCATGCTAGGCAAGCACTCTTGCCACTGAGCTAAATCCCCAACCCCAAGCCTCTTTATAAAAGGAGGATATATGGTGACTGATTTCATCCCAGTCAGGGACAGTGACCCTGGTATTTGATGAATAGCACATGTGGTTTAAGAACACCCCAGGGAGCTGGTGGAGCGGCACCCTGTGGTGAGGGGGCCAAGGGAAGAATGCCAGACCTGATCACCAGCACTGGGCAGGAGCAGCAGGGTTGGCCCCGTTGATTCCTCCTGCTGCTAGAGTCTCCTTGTAGTTTTATGTCAGCAAATCCACAAGAGCCTGAAGAGAAGCTTACATTACAACCAGCCACTGGGGAGAAATAGAAAGGACTGGAAAAAAATCTGCTCCTTTTATTCATATTGTCCCTTACAGACTCTGAACTGGTAGTGTGTCTAATCATGACGGATGGATCACAGAAGTAAAATTAGAAAAGTTATCACTGTTTTAAGCTTTTATACATGAAACTGACTTGAGGATGCAGATTTTTATATGGAAGTCTAAATACCACTGAAAAGGAAAAGTTCTTTTTATAGAAAATAGTTCAAATAGTTGGAGATATTTTTAAAATAAAGAATGCCATCCCATGCAAAAAAATCATTAAGAAAATGACAATTAAAATAGACATTTGGGCAAAGATGCCAACTGGAAATTCACAAATGTGAAAACAAACAACTTAGACACACATGAAAAGCTTAGCTGGTTGTCAGTACAGATTATACACAAATCAAAGCAGAAAGAACTATCACTTCACCCTTTATACACTGATAATTTTTAAAATTGTCAATTCTAAGCATCAACATAGATTTGGAGAATCTTTATGCAGTGCAATTTTGCAGGAACTATTAAAGGGGGCTGGGCTCACTGGTGCATGCCTGTAATTCCAGCAGCTTGGAGGCTGAAGCAGGAAGATTGCAAGTTCAAAGCCAGCCTCAGCAACTTTGCAAGACCCTGAGAAACTTAGTGAGACTCTGTCTTAAAAATATGTTTAAAAAGGTCTGAGGATGTGCCTCCATGGTTTAGCACCCTTGGGTTCAATCCCCAGTACCAAAAAAAAAAAAACTGCTAAAGGTGAACACATAAACACACACACGGGTGCGCACATGCACACACACACACACAGACACAGTGACATAAAAATTCTACTACCAACTATGCAATAATAAATTTTCATAATAGCATAAATTTTTGTATGAAAATAATAAAGCAGTATAAATGACTATCAAAGAGAAAATAGATAAATGAACTATAATATACTGAGTATCATATTACAGTGAAATTGAATAAACTAGGGGCATGATGATGGGTTAGTCTGATAAGCAATGATAATTAGAGACAAAGCTACCAGCAGACTACATACATCTAGGTACAATAGATTTTTAAACTCAATAGAGTTTAAAAATCTAAAATATGGGGCTGGAGTGGTGGGTTGGCAGTTATGGCACTTGCCTGGCATTCACAAGGATGAACGTTCAAACTCCACCACCACCTACACAACAAAGTATCAGAGCAATGAAAGCTACATGAAAAACTAAATAAAATTCTCTCCTCTCTCCCTTTCATTGTCCCTCTCTCTCCTAAAAAAAAAAAATCTCAAATGTGCCATGAATATTTGCGGTAAAATCATAAATGTCATAAATGTGAGAATGATGAACAATACATTCAGTAGTTAAAGCTTCTTGGAGATTGAGTCATGGAAAATGAGCAAAGAGAAAGAGATTTGTAGGGAGAGAGTGGGAAATTCAAAAACATTTGAAATGTCTTATTTCTCAAATTTGGTGGTATTGAATATTTCCTTTATTATTATTAATATCTAAAATATTTTAATTTTTTAAAATAAAATACTTCTATTATTTTATCAATCTTTGTCTCACATTCTGATTTTAGTAAATAAAAAATTCTATGGAATCTAATATAATTATATCACTACAAAAAGAAATCAAAACAAAGATACTCAGATACAGCTCATCCTTGAGTGAGAGAAAATACACAACTTGGGGACGTAACCAAGAAAACAAAGCAGTTTGCTTCCCCTGTGTCACTGAAGAAATGCTTGGCAAAAATGGTGAATCCGTAGTCACTATGAGGCTGAGTTTTGTTTTCCTTCCTTTCTCTACCATCCTCAACATTTGGCTTCCGCTTCTCTACCTTGCTTTGCCAATCTATCACCAGTCATTGCATTTGTACCTTAGCCAGTTACTAGAAAGAAAAAGGAGAATGCATGCAAGCACTTTCCTTTATGCACACTCCAAAGAATGCTAACTTACTGCTGCTGCTTGCATGCCGTTAGCCAGAGCAGCCACATCATTATGGATAACTGCAAGGGGGGATGGGAAATTGTAGATTGTTTGCCTGACATGCACGAGGTCCCAGGTTTGATACTTAGCACCACAGACACAAGCAAGTGGGAGAAAAACAAAAATCAGGTGAAAAAACAAGAAATTAACTCTCTTTCTCTCTCATTCTCTCTAGAAAAAAAAGGACAAATAGTTGAACAGAGAATCACAAAAATTTCTGTTGGAGGTAGTTTATTCAAGGTAGACAAGTGCATTTTGAACAAATGCTGATTGTTGTTGTTGAAGTTAATTCTAGAAATTAGTATAACACAAAAGAACAGTTTGGATTATTATTGATTTGCCTGTTGATTATCATTTTTAAAATTATAACACAGGGGCTGGAGCGGTGGCTCAGTGGTTTCGGCGCTTGCCTGGCAAGCACGAGGACCCGGGTTCAAACCCCAGCACCACGTACACAACTGAGTGTTGGAGCAACTAAGGCCATGTGAAAAACTAAATAAAGTTGTTTCTCCCTTTCTCTGTCTCTCTCACTGTCCCTCTCTCTTTAAAAAAAATATAAATAAAAAAAATAAAATTATAACACAGTAATCATGCATAATGTATATACAAATGCATAATATTTTTAAAATGCATGTTATATGTTTATCATTACACCAAAATTAATTATTATTATTGATAAAATTGCAATCAAATTAAAAGTCCCTCCTCAGTCCCCATATAATCCCCATATAATTTGAGGAATTATATGTAACAATTGGAATTAAGTTTTTTGTATTGTATGTTCTAGATGTTACTAAAACATGCCAATTACCTATACTTATTAAGCATGTCAATACAACTCAATAAAATATTATAGTTTTTCAAAAAATATTCAATGGTTCTTTTTTAACTTTAAAAAAATTCAGTAATATTTACTATATCCTTATGAATTTTTGTTTTGCATCCATCAGAGACTAAGGATGTACTTAATTTTTATTATTGTATGTTTCTTATATTTGTACTGATTTTTATAATTTGATTTTCAGTTTGCAAAAATTCATTAAATTAATTGATTTTTAAGTAGAATGAAAGACTGTTTTTAATGCATTTTGCCTTGAATTCAACTTTTTCATGAATTATGATCATTGTGTCTGCATTTGTTTTATAGATTCTTGAGTAATCCTTACGTAGGTTTTAATTTCTGTCTGTAACAGTTCTAGATGTGTTTCTTATGAGGAGTCTATATAATTGGATATTTTTAAATATCAGAATATATTACATTTATATAGATAGTTCCATAACCTGAGAAATTCTCTCATCTAATTCATTTATTGCAATTTCCTTTTTCTTTTTTACTACTTTTTCTGTGGTTTGATTCCATAGTAATCCATGCACTTGTAAACTTCAGTGATCTTCTTTAAATTACTCAGAAGTATATTATTCAATGTATCATTCTCAAGTTAATAATAAGTCACCTTTTGCCCATTCTTATAAGAATCTAAAATTTTTTTATTTTTATATGCTTTTTATTTTTATATATTTTATTTTTTATTTTTTTATATTTTGTAACCATAATTATGACAATTATTTCAATCTTAATGTTTAATCACTTTCAATATCCTCCATCTGCCATTCATCTCACAGCATTCCAATTCTTGTGGTTTTAATCTTAGTTCATCTTTTCTCTGGCTGAAGTACGTTCTTATAAGGTCACATGTATTTCCAAGACCCTCTATGTTCATGATTTTCTTTTCTATCTTACACAAAAGCAATCTGCAAGAAATAAAAATTCCTTGCACATAGCATTTTCATCCTGAATTTATGCTGATCCATAGTTCTGAAACTATTTTTCTCTTTAAACACCTTAAATAATTAAATAAAAGGTGTGGACCTGTACATAGAAAATAAGCATTCTTCTATTCAAAATAATAGTAAAACTTTACATGAGCTTTTATATTAAAAAACTGCCTGAAACCCATGCATCGCTCTTCAATTTAAGAATTTCTTTAAAAGACATTTCCAAGGGACATATTAAACTGATCTTCCAGTCTTCCCAGGCGACCTGTTTTGTTTCCTTAAATATGTGTTTGCTAGTTGTTTTTTTTTTTCGTTTTTCTTTATCACAGTAATTTAGACTTTAACTTTGCTTATAGTGGGCTAGAGCTGCACTTAGGTTTGTGCCCCGTGTTTGGCCCTAGATGATTGACAGCCGACATGCACCCTGTCAATTGCTCTATGCTCTCTGGCTTTAGCTAGAGTTCACCTAAGTAAGGAGCCAGTAGAAACTGAAAGGCAGACAGGAATGAAAGATTCCAGGAGTTCTTTCCTCAGGCTTTCGGCCTCCATGCCGCTGTGTTGCTGGAGGCTGGCTATATCCACCACTGAGCAGGTGGTTCTGGGCAGGAGCTCCTCCTCAGACAGCTCCTGTCAATGCCTTCTGACAGTCACTGTCTCCCTTCCCTCAGGCCTGAAATGTCTACTCTAGTGTAACAAAAGCATGCCTCTATTTCTCCTCTCTGTATTTCTGCTAGTTTGTACCTTTTTATTTTACATGCGTTCTTCTTAGTATATTTTCTCTATTTGTATTTAGCTTCTCCTTTTCCTTTTGCCTGTGTCCTTCATGAGTCTCATGATGAATTTCTTTCAGATGAGTTTCTAACAGAATCAATTTTGTTACTTACAGTTGCCAATAAAGATTTCCATTCAATCATGCTTTCAATTCCTTTAATGTTCTGTTGTTGCTATTGTTGTTTCTATTGCTCTACGTCTACTTTTCTTCAAAAGATAAATGAACTCATCATGCTCAAAATTTACCAACTGAAAGAAATATGGATTGCCAGTGGCCCTGCTCTCTGCACTTGGAAGTTAATGAAATCCTGTTCTTAAGCTCACAGTCTTGCCAACCCAGTTCTTCACTTGCAACTCTGCTCAAACTTACTGGAGTCTTTCTCCAAATTGTGGTCCCCACCACAATTGCAGGCAACTGGACAAACAACTTCTGTGCTATTTAGTATACAAGTGTTGAGAGGGTGTAGCACAGAAGTTGAAGGAGGAAGTGTGAAAGTATTGCCCATTTAATCTGGTTAGACTACCTAACCAGCTTCCTCGCTGGTCCGCATTTCTTCTTTGAATTACACTAGGGAGAAAGTGGAGAAGGCTACGTTCCCTGTTCCATTTTCCTCATAGATGGGTATTCCACAGATCATTTTCCTCCAGACTTTCATCACTTACAGTTAGTAAAATTCCTGTGAGATTGTTGACATTTTGTTAGCTTCCAGAGTTCGTTGATAATTGATTTTCCTTTCACTCATCTTGAAATCCAAAGAAAAATTAGATATTTTATAGTGAAGTCCAAGTTCTAATAACTGGACATCATTAGGAAAAAGAACTTTACTAAAAATCTTTCATGAAAACAATGTATTTGTGTTCCAAGTACTTTTATTTGAATTGCATTTGGCTCCTAAAACTGCTATTATTCTAGTAGAGTAGACTTTTAACCTGGCATAGCGTGCACTATACAGCTGGAAAAGTGAATGACTTTTAGAGTTCCACGCCATGGGTACAAACATAGCCTACCAAAGTTATTGCTATATATCAGTACAGTACTAGGATATATATGTAAATTTAATTTAAACAACTATCTTTAAAACTGCATGGGATTTTTGTATGAGATTTATACTGCATAACCTGAAGATACATGTTTTTTGTTCCGGTTTGTCAGCAATTAGCAATATAAATTTTGGGAGAGTATTTAATATACAAGTTTCTCAGTTTCTCCCACTGAAAAATGAAAATGTCTACCAAAATGATTTTTCAAAATTGTGATTACACACACATAAAACTTAAAATAATTAGCAATTAAAAACTGGACTTCTTGCTAAAAAGCAAAAACCAAAATTAAAAAATTGTTCAATGGTACTTGTTAATGCTCAGTAAGGCAGACTTTGTTAGCACTAACTCATGAATTCTAGTTGAGAATATTTGGTATAAATGTATCCAAATGAAATTTCATAATCATAGGTTAAGAAGTGCTAGTTAAGAACAAATTTAAGTTCTGAGAATTAATAGATCATAAGTACTTAAGCCAACTTCTTCTCTTTCTTTCTTTTTTCCTTCTTGGAATATTTTTTTACTTTAATTCTGTTTCTTATTTAAAAGTCCATCCAACTACTCTTTACTTAAAATAAATACAGTTGGCTAGTTCTTATAAAATTTATTAAAAACACACAAGCTATACATATCTTAACATATTTCTTTTATGCTATAAATCAAAGAAAAGCTTAAAGATGAATATGAGACTTACTCTTGCACTATTTCACTTTAACCTCATATTATCAGAATCTGGATCCATTTCTCCTTAATTGCAAATAGTTTAGTGTCATTAATATCCTGGGAAATTAAGGACTGTCCTCCTAATCCTGTCAATTTTCTAACATATCATATTTGTTACATATATAAAAGATTAGCAGTATGATATGGAAAATTAAATCAAATTTTGAAAATAAGTCTATAATTATTATATAAAAATAATGTGTCATCCAAATGAATATTGGAAACCAATGATATCATGGAGCCAGAATCCTGAGTTTTTAACCTCTGAGATTCTTTTAATGGTTATTTTTCAACTATGAGTCTCAATTCCCTTATGTGCAATAGTGAATAATGTTAATATATAACCCATAGAGGTTTACAAGGCTCATATGAGAAAATACAGATTAAGAATTATAGCTCATAGTAACTATATTTTGGAATTCTTACTTCCTGCAAGGATCTTTCTGTGAGTATATATTCATCAAATCCTCAGGACCATATTAAGTAGATACTACTTCTATAATCCTCAATTCACACATGAAGAACTTGAAGAATAAAGAGTTATAGAGTTGGTCCAAGGTCAAATAATAAGAGAATATTGATATCTTTAAAGAACTCATATTCTTCCTACCACATGTAGGAAGAAATGCAATGTATCTGAAGAAGTTTTAGGTGAGAGAAGAGAGAGAAGGGAGTCAAGGATGAGTCTCAGGTTTGTAACTGATAGAAATAAATAAGTGGGTTAGTACCGGTGTGTAAAATGCTGTGCATCTAGCCATGAGCAAAACACTGAGGCATGTCGGAGTAAGAAATAACCTCCCAGTGAAAACAGCAGAGGTCTTCCCAGAAGAAATAGACGTCTGCCTAGGTCTCAAGATGTCACCAGAATCTTCTAGGCTAGAAATGTGAGAAGGATGAATGAGAAACCAATGGATAATGCCAAGGAACACAATCCAAAGTACCAATGCCCCCTGCAATTCCAATTTTCTGTTTAATCTGGTTATTCGTGTGCTGTTAAAATGAGGTTTAGTTGCCTTGAATTCAAATAGTGAGCTGTTCCAGGGACACCAAGTCCAACATTACACATTCCATATGCTCAATTTCACTACAAATGAGCAGCTTTATGACCTGACTCCCTCGAGAGTCTTCAAATAGAGATTTAATTAGAAAGCATTAGGAAAACCCATCCTGAAATAACAAAGGAAGTGGTAGCTGCAGGAAGACATCACCCTGTTGAGAACTTGCAGGATTCACTGCAGGTAATATCAAGTAAATGGGCAAATGAGAAAGAGACCTCTGAGCACAGTGATTTTGCAGCATCACAGAAAGTATTGGAATATGTAAACTTACTATAGGATTATAAATATTTTTTACATTTGTTTCACTCATTAAAACTTTTTATTGATTTCTGCATTATCTATGGAATATGTCAGAAAAATTATAGTGGATATAGTAAAACAGGAAAGCTCTCTAGAAAGGAAGATGACTCCTGTAATTATGGGTATTTTTCATAATTAAACATTTGCATTATATTAAATTGTCAATGTTTATAATAAATATTTATAAATGTGATCTAAGATTTCAAATTGGTAAATGGCTGATACTGCTATTGAAAATTTGGCCCTTATTTTAATACTATTGATACAATTTTCTAAGTTTATGTGATCTCTTCAGAGCCAAGTATTCATTATGCAAAGAGTTCTAAAATACATATATGCATGAGGCTATAATTACAATATATTGCAGAATCATAGATAAGCTCTATTTTGAGCATAACTGAATTTATTTAACAGAAGAGATGCGCGATAATTAATTGTTTCAATTACTTATCCTGGCTCATATGGTGAAACTTATATTTGAGTTGCACCACTGTTCAATCCTAGTTCTAAATAGTTCTTATCAATAATTTTTAGTTCCCAAGCATTATTTATGTGAATATTTAGGGCTGACCTTGCCCATATTTGAAATGGAAGTTTCTTATCCTCAGGTCTATCAATGAAAATGAGTTTGGTAGAGAGCTATAAGGGTAAGTTGTAAAAATTAAGATAGGGAAAAATAGTTTATAGATGAAAGATCGTAATGTAAAGTTGTTTCTTTTTTTTTAAATGAGGGGGGCTGGGGCAGTTGCTCAGTGGTTATGGTGCTTGCCTGGCATGCTTGAGGACCTTAGTTCAAACCCCAGCACCACATACACAGCACGGTCTCAGAACAAAGAAAGCCACATGAATAATTAAATAAAATTGATTCGCTTTTTCTCTCTTTCACTGTCCTTTCTCTTTAAAAAAAAGAAGGAAAAGGAAAAGGGGGAGCAGTAATGTTCTTGCACACACAGAGCCTACATACATGCAGGGCCTGTTAACAATTAGCTATATTTTATTTTTACTTTTTTAAGAAAGATGGACAATGTGTGAGAGAGTGAGACAGAGAGAGAGAAAGAGAGAGAGAGAGAGAGAGAATCAACTTTATTTAGTTTTTCAAGTGGCTTTCATTGTTCTGACACTTGGTTGTGTACATAGTGCTGGAGTTCGAATTCATGTCCTCAAACATGCCCGACAAGCACCTTAACCACCAAGCCACCATTGCAGCTCCCAAATCAGTTTGAAACGACCTTTCATATGATACAGATATTTGAGCCTCTACTATCTGCCGGGCCCTATGGATACAGTAGTGAGCATGTACCCCTGCATAATAATGCTTATGTTTTAGTTTGGGAAGATAGACAAAACAGGAAGGAGTTGGTATTATGCAAAAAATAAAACAGTATAAGAATAACGAGGCAAAAGAACGTAGCAATGGTCAGGGAAGTTCTCATTGATAAGGATACATATAAACAAAGACATGAAATAACAAGGCCAACCCAGGAGAACATTCGAGGATAAAAGCATTCTAAGTAGACAGAACAGCTAATACCAAGGTCATAGGGAACCTGACAGTCTCCAGAAAGAGAAGGAAGTTATAGTACTAAAGTAGATGTTATGGTTTGGGTAAAAGGTGTCCTGAAAAACTCATGTGAGACAATGCCAAGACTGAGGTGAAATGATTGGGTTATAACAGACTTCCTCAATCAGTGAGCTAAATTAACTGGCAACTGATGGCTCATATGGTGGCTGGAGAAGACCCTGCAAGTGTGCCTTTGGGGTTTTGGGTCTGGTGAGTAGAACTCTCTCTGCTCCCTGGAGCCATGCCTTCCTCCATGATATTCAGCCTTACCATGAACCCTGAGGAACAGAGCTAGTCATCTCTGGATTAAGACCTCTGAAATCATGAGTTCCCAAATAAACACTTCTTCCTAAATTTGTTCTAGTTGTGTCTGTTAGTCACAGCAACTAAAAACCTGTCTAAAACAGTAGAGTATATGAGCAGAAGAATGGTAAAAAATGAATCACAGAATTCACAGGGGCCAGATCATATATGGACTTACTAATTAAATCACAAAATTTATGCTTGCACTGTATGGTGCCATAGGCATTAGGCAAATATAGTTACTGAACAGATGAAATGTCACTAGAATGACTGAATTTTAATTTAAGTGACTCCAATTTAAATTTTAAAAATGGCTCTTGATTCAGTTGTTGGGAAATTTTTAATACATTTCAAATATCCTGGATATATGATTATACTATTTAATTATAAATTTAATAAAAATTAGACATGAGTCAAGTATCTTCAATAGTAGATATATATATATATATATATATATACACAATATATATATATATATACACACATATACATACATACTAGGGAGGGGCTGGAGAGGTGTCTCAGCAGTTATGGTGCTTGTCTGGCATGCACAAGTATGTGAATTCAAACCCCAGCACCACATACACAACAATGTGTCCGAGGAATGAAAGTCACATGAAAAACTAAATTAAATAATGCTTCTCTCTCTCTGCCTGTCTCCTCTTTCTTTAAAAAAAATACATACTGAAAACAAAAGAAGTAATGCAAATAAAAAGATTTTAAAATATTTAACTTGAGATTGGAGGTATTATGAAGTGGTAAAGCATTTGCCTAGTATGCACAAGGTCCTTGGCTTGAAACCCAGAAACATTACCAAAATAAAAAAAGTAACTTTTTTAATTGATGATACTTTGAAATGCAATATATGTTATCTTATTTTAAACCTACCTGATAGGCAAAGAAGTGGTATTAAATGTAGGCTAAAGGAATACTTAAGCACTGCTGTTGAGAGGGTATATAGGAACATTTTCTGGATGACATTTTGCGAATACATACTAAAAACTAAAATATGAGCTTATTTATCATGATGATAAACATTAAATTTTAATTGAGAAGACACATAGAAAATAGATAAAGCATACTTCTGGGTGGGTATATGAGTGTATTTTCAGAGACAATTGTCATGTGGATCAGAGAATGGAATAGGGAAGACCATCCTTGAACCTGGACTGCACCATGCATTAGGCTGGGGATCTGAATGGAATAAAATGAAAGGGGAAACTCATATTATCATGCTTGACTCTTCTTGAGCAGATGTTTATTGCTCAAACTCTAGATTTTTCAGCCCTTTACCACTGACATGTACCAGTGACTCTCCACTGTACTTCCAAGCCTTCCACCTCAGACTGAAGTTACATCTTTGGTCCTTATTGTCCTAAGACATCTGGCTTCTGGGACTGAGCAGCTACTGTTTTTCATGGTTTTTCCAGCCTGCAGATGGCCTTTTTGATAGTGTCCATGTGAACAAATTTAATAAATTCCCTCCTGTAAATATGTACATATTTTGTTGATTTTCTTCCTCTGGAGAACTCCAAGCAATATACATTTTACAAAGTAATTTTGTGGGTAAGTTATATAATGCAGAGATAAATATCACAAAAATATGAATATGCATATTTCAACTTGTTTGAAATAGAATAAAATTAAATATGCCCAAATAAAGGAGACATTAAATTAAGCATATCAGACAGAGTGGAGGAGGATCACCTGGTGTGCCCCCCACTCACCTGATGCCCCATGTGCTGATAGGAATTCTTCTGGTCCCACCCCAGCAGGTGCCCAAGACAGCCCTGTTTTAGACCCCCTTCTGGAGCATCCCCCTCTCAGCTGAAAGGTCAGCCCAGGCCTCTTCTGAACTGGGTACCACCTGGAGCAGCCCCAGCCCACCCGAGGCCTGATTTGGCTGCCCAGTTCTCTTCTGTTCTGGCCTGGCAGGAGGCCAGGACAACCCAAGTATCAGAACAGCAACCTTGAGGCCTAGATCCAAAAGGTGGAGGAAAATGAAGATCCAGGCAAAAGCAGATTTCTGGAAGAAGGTGATTATCAAAGGCGTGGAGTCTAATCCAAACCTTTGACTTACAAGGAAGAATGACATGGAGGCCTGCCTACCTTCCCCACAGGGAATATCAATTCAGAGACTCTGAAGAAGCACTTCAAAAATGAAGAATCAAACTGGAAAATGTTCACCACAAACCCTAAATCCCCCTAGAAAGAAGCCCATAGATATGGAAGGGGATGAAAACCTAGAAAAAAATTATCAATGATCTGATTACTAAAAGGAGCAAAGAATTAAAAGAAGATATAATAAAGGGACTAAGTGAGAAAACTCAAGAGATGGAAAGCTCTATTATCAAAGAAATATACATACTAAAAAAGGAAGTAACAGAGCTGAAATATTAAGTCAATCACATTAGAGGAACAATGGAAGACTTTAATAATAGATTAACTTCTATGGAAAAAAGTCTTGAGGAAATAACATCTGACAGTGACAATAGGTTGAGTAAGCTTGAGCACATGGATGACAAAAAAGAAAAAACAACTCAGAGCATGAGCAGAAATTTCAAAATGTCTTGGATGAAATCAGAAGAAACAATGTAAGACTAATGGGGATGCAAGAAGAAACTTAAAAGCAAACAAATGACATAACGAAAAATTTCAATGAAATAGTTAAAGAAAAAATTTCCCATATTAAAATAGAATCAAATTTTCTCATCCAGGAAGTACACAGGGCACCCAATGGACTTAATCAATAGAGAAGTTCACCGATACATCATATTCAAAATGTATAACCGGGAATACAAGGAAAGAATATTAAAAGCTGCAAGAGGGAGATGCTATATCACATTAAGAGGCAAACCAATAAATATCACTTCTGACTTTTAAGCACAAACTCTAGAAGCAAGAAGATCCTGGAAAGAGATCTTTGAGTGTGTGCATGAACACAACCTGTAGCCAAGAATATTATACCTAGCAAAAATCAGCTTTAAATCTGATAGGGAAATAAGAATATTTCACGATAAGATAAAACTTGAAGTATCCATGAAAAGAAAACCAACATCACAAAGAACCTTGAATAATAAACTCTAGAGAGAAGAACAAGCAATCACTCCTCAAAACCCACAAACAGGAAATTCAATAAAAGTACACACCATCAAAAGACAACCAAGCAAGCACAAAACTCACTAATAAAATGTGATGAGTATGAACCACACCACATAATTATCCTAATACTAAATGTGAATGGTCTCAATGTGTCCATCAAATGACACAGATTAGTGGAGAATCAAAAAACAAAACTCAATAATATGCTGCTTATAGGACACCCACCTTACAACCAATGACATCCACAGATTGAGGACGAAAGGATGGGGAAAAGAATCTACCAGGCATACAGTGCAAGAAAGGAAGCTGGAGTTGCAATACTTACATTCAACAAAATGGATTTCAAGCACAAATTAATCAGAAGAGATAAAGAAGGACACCACAGGCGCTGGAGCAGTGGCTCGAGAGTTACGGTACTTGCCTAGCAGGTGCAACTACACGGGTTCAAACCCCGGCACCCACATACACAACTAAGTGTCAGAGCAACAAAAGCATGTGAAAAACTCAATAAAAATTGATTCTCTCTCTCTGTCTCTCTCTCTCACTGACCTCTTCTCTTAAAAAAAAAAATAGAAGGCCACCACATCCTAGTAAAGCAAACAATACAACAGGAAGATATAACCATAGTAAACATATACTCTCCAAATGCCAATACCCCCAACACTATGTGAAAAAATTACCCCATTATATAAAACCACTTGTGGACCACAACACAATAATACTGGGAGACTTTAACACTCCTCTATCACCAACAGACAGATCGTCAAAGCAAAAAACAACAACAACAAAAACACAACAATAACAAAAAAAACAAAACAAAACAGAAAAGAGATCTCCAGTCTAAACAACACCATAAATCAAATGGACTTAATGAAATCTACAGAATATGAGAATATTACACCTCAAATTGGGAGAATATACCTTCTTCTCAGCAGTGCATGGTTACTTATCCAAAATAGTTCATATTCCAGTTCACAAAAGAAATCTCAACAAATATACAAAGTAGATATTATTCTGTGTATCTTATCAGACCATAATGCCATGATCCTAGCAATTAACAACAAAATTGTAACATAAAATACACATATACATGGAGATTGAATAACCCTTATTAAATGAAGAATGGTTCCAAAAAGACATGAGACCAGAAATTAAGAAATTCTTGGAAGAGAATGAAAATGAAGACACAACATATCAAAACTTCTGGGACAGCATGAAAGCATTCTTTTTCTTTTCTTTTTTTTCTTAAAGAGAGAGGGACAGTGAGAGAGACAGAGAAAGAGAGAAACAGCTTTATTTAATTTTTCACATGGCCTTAGTTGCTCCAACACTCAGTTGTGTACATAGTGCTGGGGTTTGAACCCGGGTCCTCATGCTTGCCAGGCAAGCGACGAAACCGCTGAGCCACTGCTCCAGCCCCATGAAAGCATTCTTAATGGGAAAATGTATACCACTGAGTGCCTACATTAAAAACCAGGAAAGATCTCAAATAAATACACTTATACTCCACCTTGAATCCCTAGAAAAGGAAGAATAATACAAGCCAAAAGTCAGCAAAATACAGGAAATAATCAAGATCATAGCTGAAGTCAATGAAATTGAGAATAACAACAGCAGCAACAAAAACAATAAAAAGAATCAAAGAAACAAAGAGATCATTCTTTGAAAAAAATAAAAAAATGTTGACAGACTTCTAGCTAATCTAATTTTAAAAAGGAGAGAATCAAAGCAAATAAAAAAAATCACCAGAATAAAGGGGGTGATCACTACTGACCCTATGGAAATCAAAAGAATTATCAGAACATCCTTTGAAAAACAATACCAATTCTAAATCAGAAAACTTGTAAGACATGGGCAAATTTCTAGACACAAATAACATTCCCAAATTGATTCAGGATGACATTGAAATACTAAACAGGCCAATAATGGGCACTGAAATCCATATAGCAATTGAAAACCTTCCAAAGAAAAAAAATCCCAGGACCTGATGGAATCCCCACTGAGTTTAGCCACACTGATGAGGAAGAGCTAACACCTCTGCATATTAAGCTATTCCAAGAAACTGAAAAAGAGGGAACTGTCCCCAAAACTTTTTGTGAGGAAATTATAACTCTGATACAAAAACCCAAAAAAGACACATCAAAAAAAGAAAACTATAGATCAATATTACTGATGAACATCAACTCAAAAAATCCTTAATAAAATTCTCTCAAACCGCATTCAAAAACACATTAAGAAGGTAATTCACCATGATGAAGTTGTCTTCGTTCCAGGTATGCAAGGCTGGTTCAGCATATGCAAATCAATAAATGTAATTCACAACTTAAAACAGAATTAAGGACAAAAACAATATGATCATCTCAATAGATGCAGAAAAGAACTTCAATATAATCCAGCACCTGCTTGTGCTCAAAACTCTAGAAATAATAGGGAACAAAGGATCTTATCTTAACTTTGTGAAGGTCATATATGCCAAACCCTCAGCTAGGATAAGACTAAATGGAGAAAAGTTGAAAGCATTTCCAATAACTCAGGAACAAGGCAAGGCTGCCCACTCTCACCAACTTGATTTAATATAGTCCTTAAGACTCTACTTGGAGCAATCAGGCAAGAGAAGATAATCAAAGGGATAAGAAGAGGAAGACAGGAAGTCAAACTATCCCTTTTTGCTGATGACATTATCTTTTATCTGGAAGATCCAAAACAAAAACTCCAACAGAAAACTGCTAGAGCTTATAAACAGATTTAGTAATATAGGAGGATATAGCAGCATCACCCATAAATCAATAGCTTTCCTATACACTAACAATAGTAGGGCAGAAGAAAAAAATCAGGAAATCAGTACCATTCACGATATTCTCCAAAAGAATAAAATACTTGGAAATTAATCTAACAAGGGAAGGAAAATACCTCCACAATGAAAATTATCAAACACTGAAAGCAGAAATTGAAAAAGACCCTTGAGATGACAGAAAAATATTCCATGCTCTTGGTTAGACAGAATTAATATAATTAAAATGGTAATTCTGCCAAAAGCCTCCACAGATTCAATGCAATCCCCATCAAGATACCAATGTTATTCTGTACAGATTTAGAAAGAGCAATTTTCTAATTCATTTGGAAGAACAAGAAATCCAAAAATAGCCAATACATTACTGAAAAAGTAAGATGAAACAGGTGGTTTTGCAGAATCAGATCTAAAATTATGCTAGGGAGCTGTAGTATCAAAACCAGGATGGTACCGGTATCAAAATAGGAATGAAGCCCAGTGGAATAGAATAGAAGATTGTGAGACAAACCCAAAAATCTTTAAACATCGGATCTTCTCAAAGGGTATTAAAATAAAACATGGAGGAGGGACAGTTTACTTAACAAATGGTACAGACAAACTGGACAGCCACTTGTAGAAAATTGAAATAAGTTCTTTACCTCTCACCTTGCCCAAAAATCAAATCAAAATGGATCAAGGAGCTAGGAATTAAACCAGTTACCATACAAATGTGAGAAGAAAAATTAGGAACAACACTTCAGTATGTGGGAGTTCGCAGTAACTTCCGCAAAAAGACTCCCAAAGAGAAAGAATTAAAGTCAAGAATTAATGAGTGGGATACCATTAAAATAAAAAACCTTTGCTCAGCCAAGGAATTGGTCAAAACTTTCAAGAAAGAACCCACAAAATGGGAGATAATTGTGGCCTGTGATTCCTCTGCCAGGGGACTAATATCCACAATTTACAAAGAATTTTAAAAATTCAATAACAAAAGCATAAACAATCCAATCAATAAATGAGCCAGAGAGCTATACAGAAACTTCTCAACAGAGAAAATAAAGCAACCCAATGAATACATGAAAAAGTGTTCTAAATCACCAGTAATCAGAGAAACGAAAATCAAAACTACATTAATATTTCCCCTCATTCCAGTCAGACTGGCAAAGATGAAGAATACAAACAGTAACAAATGCTGGAGGGGTTATGGGGAGTTAGGAACACTAGCACACTGTTGGTGGAACTGCAGACTTGTCCAGCTGCTTTGGAAAGCAGTGTGGGGACTCCTCAAAAAATTATGCGGTATCCACCATCAACCCAGCAATCCCTTTTCTGGGTATTTTCCCATTTTCACATTACAGTGAAACAACAAAATCATTGTTCATAGCAGCTCAATTTACAATAGCTAAATTATGGAACCAACTCAGATGCCCCTCACTGGATGAATGAATCCAAAAGACGTGGAATATATACACAATGGAGTTCTGCTAAGCTATTAGAAAAATGCTATTGCAGTCTTTGCAAGTAAATGGATGATTGGGGCTGGAGCAGTGGTTCAGTGGTTACAGCGCTTGCTTGGCACAGATGAGGATGCAAGTTCAAACCCCAACATCATGTACACAATGAAGTATCAGAGCAATAAAAGCCACATGAAAAACAAAATAAAATTGATTCCCAATTCGCTCCCTCTCTCTCTGTCTCTGTCTCTCTTACTGACCCTCTCTTAAAAAAAAGAAAAGAAAAGAAAAAAAAAGAAAGTAAATGGATGACAATGGAAGAAATCATACTGAGTAAAATTAGATAAATCCAGACTATCAAGGGCTGAATGTTTTTCCTCATTTGTGGAGGCTGAAGCTAAAATCAGACTTGGATGAAAGGTGAACAAACTCATGTATTAGACCCACCAAAGGCACAGTGACACATAATTTAGGGAAACCACAGACATATAGGTAGGAAAAGGAGGAAGGGAAAGGCATGGGGAGGGGCAAAGAGAGAGGGAGGATAGGGAGAGATCTAGGGGGAAATGAACACTAGCATACACTTTACTCCCCTGAGAAGTCAAATAATACTTATGCAATCATTTAGTTTTGGAACATTTATAATTATATACATATATATATACACACACATATACACACACATATATATAAAACACAAACATATAGATAGACATTTATATCATTTATATCTCATATAGGAGCATAATATAGAAGAATCAAGAGACTAGGGTATAGTTTAGGATAAAATGCATATCATGTTGTTACTTTATGTGAATTTATTATTGTATAACAACTCAACTCCTGAATAAAAATTTTTAAAAAATAATCATATCATATTCATACAGTGAAATGCAAAGATGTTATTCGGATTTTAAATGTATGTGTATGAATATGTGAGGTATTCATGATTATTAGGTTGGACAAATGATTATCAAATAGTCTGTATACATAATATCATGTAAAATTTATTTGACAATATGGATAATTTTACAGAAATGTGTAGCTTACTTGATATCTTTCTGAACAATAGAAATTAAGCGAAATAAGTGTTTCTATCAAAATCTGAACAGGGTTTCAAAGGGATTATGATAATGCAGGTAATTTTTACTTTCTAAAGTTTCTTATGCTCTAAAATTACATATGTTTTTTGCAATTTGGAGATTTTAGATCACAGTGATAATCACTAATATGAAAAACCAAGTGTTTATTGTTATATTTTACTGAGGTACTTTAAGTGTAAAATTTGAAAGAAAATGTATGCTGTATATTTTTCTAAGTCATAGATCATTTTTAAAGTTTAATGGCCTTCTTTCAGTCTGGGAGATGAAATTTTAATAGGTGCCATCAATGGTAATGATCCCATTTTTTATAGCTGAATGAGTTTTAAAACACATTTTGTTAAATAACTTTCAGATCTATGTCAATGAATTACTAAGGAAAAACTTCTAAATAATAATATATAAGCAGTGATATGGTTCTATAGGCTTTATAAAAAAGATATCAGAATAACTGGAAAAATCACAGGTTTTAGTTTAGAAGAATTCCAAGATGTTATGGTTCAACCTTAAGTGAACATAAATCCCGCTAGGCTTGAAAAGAGTTGTATTTATGGCCCATTTATTGCTGGCTATGCTGACTCCAATTTTTAGATGAGCAAAGTATCATTCAGATTTTTTAATGAAAAAAAAAGAGAAAATTTATTCCAAGTATGGAGAATATTGTTGAAGATCCTAAGAGACAAAAATGAGCAGAAAACAGAAAGGACATCAATAAGGCCAGCGGACAACTTAGAGTGAGAGAGAGTATACAGATGAAGCAGAATCAGTAACTGGAGATTCTTGAGACAGACACGGTGTTAAGGGACCAAATTACAATGACTCGAATAAGACCCCAGGCCTAGGAAAGATAACTGATGATCTCTTTGACAGTCTTTAAGAGATTGATCAGTGCCAGAGGCATCAAAACTAGTAAGCCATAACAACCTCTTTCAACCTTGGATTTTACATTTCTTTATATGTGAACATCCATATACATGCTCATTTCCTACCCAAGTTACAGATCCAATATCTCTGCAAAACAGTAACCCACAGATTAAATGAAATATTTTTTTCTTTTTACTTACTTTAAAGCCCTTCAATTGTACTGGTGATGTAGGTCAAGGATCATAAATGAATGATAGGCTTCCCATAAAAGAAATGCAATATTTGTATCCATAAAACTGATGTGGTAACCTTCCATTTAACCTAAACAATGGGACACTGAATTGCTTATATTGAGCTATATTTTTCTAATTATCCTTAAATAAACACTAATGTTCATCTTTTAGGAAATATCCTTAGAGATTTTACTTGAGCCCTCTTGATCTCCTTTGTTTAATGATCTTGTAAAAAAAAAATCACTCTTTTAAAGCATTCCCAGAAAGTTACATAAACCAAATTTACAGTGTAGGACCAGGTACTTGGACGTGTGGTTCACACAAGGATGCAACTTCATCTGTCATTTTAAGAATTTATTTTGAAGGATACAAAATCTGACAACACAGATTCCAGTGAAACCAGTAAATTATTAATCTCCCAATTTAAAATTTGATCTTGTTCAAGTGAATCTTCTACATGATTCTACAAGACAGGGAAGGGAGAAAAAAGAAATTTTAAAATTTTAAACTTGATCATGGTTATGTTATTTATTTGTAAAATGCAGAATAAAGTCGGGGTCTAAAACATGAAAGAAACAGTATTCATCGCCGCTCTTTTTGTGACATGATGAAGCATCAAAATAAGCCACTTTGTCTAAAACAGAGCCAAAGAAAACAGGAAATTACTCAAATGATCAAAGGACCCAAGCACCAAAGATCACTGAAAGACAACTCAGAGTGTTCAGCAAGGCCAAGGAGATGATTCCATTTTTAGCCTGTAGTATTAAAAATTATTCCTGTCCTTGCAAAGCTCGAGAAGTCTGTGGATTCAATTCTGTGGCAGAATAACCTCATTAGCTGCTTGAGAGAGTCAGGTCAGAATTCTCACCCAATCCACTATTAACTTTTGCCATCGCCATGACAACTTAGTGCTGGTTAAAAGGGCTCAAATCACCTGTTGGCAAAAACAAACAAAATTAAGCTAATGAGTTCTTCATTTTCCATGTTGAAGTAGTTCCTCATCATTTCTCTCAACTATGATCACTCAATCATAATATACTTTTAAATAGATTGACTGTCTCAGTAGCAAAATGGGAGTTCAAATGAACTCCATTCCTGTTCCGAACATTAATAACAATAAATCCACTGCAATATCAGGAACTTGATATAAATTCTTCTTGTGGAGAAGCACAATGTAATTCACGTCCATTGAAAAACATATCAGCAAAGGATTTGCTCAGAAGTAGCTAAGAAGCCAACATTATTAACATTGTGGTGCTCAATATAATTATTTCATATATATGTCCTCTGTTGCTCTTGCCTATCCCATTTAGTGCTTTAATTTTTAAGCATGTGAAATATATTCTCAGAATCCACTTTACTACTTTACTCAATGTTTTCTGATGTGAGATTTTATTAAATATTATTTGTCCATTCCTATCAATTATTTTATTCTTCTCCCTTCCCTCCTGAGAATTTCTGATATATTCTATTATAGAACTAGAACTCTTATACAGGATTCACTCTTGTGTTTCCACCATATCTTTTGAACTGTTTAAGACAGCCGAAGTCATCGATAATCTTCATGAACTAATTCTTCCCTTTAATCTCTAAAATTCCCTTAGCAGACTCTTCTCCTACTGGATTTGGTAATATGTCCCTTTACTGCACAAAAGTTTTGATCCTGAGCATAATTCTTTTCTCACACTCAACTGCCACTAGTGGCTTCTGGTCTGTAAGTACTCAATATCTGCTTCCATAACCCTTGCAAAGTGAATTGGGTCATCTACATCCCCTTGTGGTAACTTAAATCCATCTAGAATATTCCATGTATTCTTAGGCTTTTCAGCAGTTTTCTTATTGAAGTCTTCTAACTTTGAGCCAAGCAATAGTTTCTACAGAGTTTCAGGAACACATTCCCAAGGAAAAATTTAGAACATCCATACCATTTCACTGGTCTTCAGTGAACAATTGTAATTCTATTGTTTCCAGATAATTGACAATTTAATGTGTTTGCCACATTTTAAGAAAACTATGTGCTCACTTTGAAATATCAACATCCAAACGCTTTTTCAATCCTTTATACTGAAATGTGATTCTACAAATTTATATACAAATATAAAATCCCTGTCATGTCTACTGTTCTTTGACAAACACTGAGAGTACACAGTACTAAAACTATCAACTATATTTAAAAGTAACCATCTGTTAAAGCAATAATATTACATTCAAGGTGAAGAAGATGCTTGTTTTAAAAATAAGAAGCAGGGGGTTGGGGATTTCGCTCAGTGGCAGAGCGCTTGCCTAGCGTGTGCAAGGCCCCAAGTACGGTCCTCAACCCTAAAAAAAATAAAAATAAAAATAAGAAGCAATGGATCAGTGTGAAGAAGAGGCAAGGATGACCCTGGACCTACCAACGCCCCATGCCATTGCATCCCTGTCCAGCCCCTAAGTCCCATATCGCCACCCCTCCAAGAGAAAGCCTGGAGAGGATGCTAAAGGAGATAAAGCCAAGGTGAAGGACGAACCACAGAGAAGATCTGCAAGATTGTCTGCTAAATCTGTTCCTCCAAATACAGATCCCAAACCTACAAAGCCCCCTGCAGGGGCTGGAGCTCTTGCTCAGCCATTACGGTGCTTGCCTGGCATGCACGAGGACACAGATTGGAACCCCAGCACCATATACACAACTAAGTGTTAGAGCAATGAAAGTCACATAAAATTGATTCTCGATTCTCTTTCTCTCTCTCTCACTGTCCCCTCTCTTTAAAAAGAAAAAGAAAAAAACAGTCCCCTGAAAAGAAGGGAGAGAAGATCCTGAAAGGGATAAAAGGAAAAGGTAACACTGGCAAGGATTAGAATAACCCTGCAGTTAACAGAGCTGCCAAACAGACCAGGCACAGACAGCTGGAGGGACTGGACACGCCAAGGGAAGCAGTTGCATTTTTGACAACTGTGTACTTCTTGCGACTGTTCAGTTTGAAATGCTATTTTTATCAAGTTTTATAAAATGCAGAATTTTGCTTTACTATTTTTTTAAGCTATGCTGTCAGCACACAGAACATTTCATTGCTGTTTTGGGGGGAAGGAGCATATGTCACTAGCAGAATGTCTTGAAAGCTGGATTGCTATGGGGGAAAACACCTTTCCTTGCTAGCTTTGAGACTTCCTCTTGGCTTCCAGTAGGAGGTATCCCCTGATGTTGGTACACATAGTCACCTTGACACAAACACCTTGCAGTGTGAAAAACTCAAATTCATCTTTATGGCCTCTTCCCTCTTTGTCATCAGCATAGACTTAACTCCCCTAAAGCCAGAGACCCACTGGGATCTGACTCCCAACAACCGGTTTGACCAATGTGTCGGACAATCAGGACTTCTCAGTGACTTCATTGAGATTGTGTCCCTCAAAAGAACAGCAGATCCTTTTGTAGATTATGAATTTTCAGATTAAAATTCTGCCATTTTCATTTCATTTCCTGAAACTCAAGATCAGCTTGTGAAAAGTTGTTAAACAACATGTTACAAATGTGAAATGTCAACCCTCACTGTAAATTTCCCTGTTCAGAGTATCACATGAAGACTTCATTGGGTTTTACAGTGGCTTTCTGATTTTTGTAGTACATCCAAGAAGAGAATTTGAAAGCTGTTATATACTGTTAAAGATTGTCTGCCCACATCCTCCCTGAAATACCATGATTGTTTATGAAAAGTATCTTTAATAAAGTTGGACAGAGTTTGAAAAAATAATAAGCTATATATATATATATATATATATATATATATATATATATATATAATCATATACATTTGAATCAGTATGACCAGTTATTCAGGCTTTTCTCTGAATATCTACCTTGATGACTGAAGCCTTTTTTAAAGTGTCTCTAGTATCCTTGCCGGTTTCCTAAATTTCCTAAGGATGATATGTCATTTATCAAAAGTCTAAGCTCCATACAGATATGTGCATTGCACAAATATGTGTTGAGAGTCTCCAAAATACAGATGCTTTTTTCTGGAAAAGGATGGAATTATAAAAGCTTTTGTTTGGTCTTGTACATACTTTGATGGCCATATTATGGGTGTGGTATGGTTTGAATGTGAGGTGTCCCCCAAAAGCTCATGTGTGACAATTCAGGAAGGCTAAGGTGAAATGATTGGGTCATAAAAGCTTTAACCCCGGGTTGACATGGTGGCCCAGCAATTACAGCTCTTGCCTGGCATGTGCAAGGTAGTGGGTTGAAACGCAGCACCACATACACAATAGAGTGTCAGAGCAACGAAGGCCACATGAATAATAAAAACAAATCAATTCTCTTTTCTCTCTCTCTCTCTCTCTCTCTCTCAATGTCCCTCTCTCTTTTAAAAAAATTTAAAAAAATAAAAGCCTTCACCCCATCAGTGAGTTAATCCCCTCATAGGGATTAACTGGAAACTATAGTCTGATAGGGTGTAGTTGGAGAAGTTGGATCATTGGGATCGTGCCTTTAGGGTATATATCCTGCATCTGGCATGGAGTTTCTCTCTGCACTGCTTCCCAACATGACGCCTTGAGCTCTCTGTTCTGTGGAGCCATGCCTTCCATCATGACGTTCAGTCTTACCTCCAGCCCTGAGGAATGGAACCTGCCTTCCATGGACTAAGGCCTCCCAAACCATGGGCCCTCCAAATAAGCTTTTCTTACTAAAAGTATTTTTGTCAATTTGTTTAATAGCAGTAGTGAAATAGCTGATTAATAAAATATGCTGTCTAGTAAGTGAAACTCAGTGGTAGATGGTATGTTTATGGCTATTTAAAGATATTTGGCAACCCAGGTCAAGGGAGCCCGTAGTTAACTTACCCTTCTGTTAAACTGTGAGCAGGATTAAAGATTGCTTTCAGCATTGCTAGTGTTCACAGTCTGAGTTTGATTCTTCCATGCTGTCCTCCCATTTCCTTCTCCTTCCTATACTCCTTCCTGCCACGAACATCTCCTGTTCAGGAGATGTTCTATTTCCCTATGCAATACTATAATTGGTAGAGAATTAAATGCTCTTTGACATGTCAATAATTCTCAGTGTTCTACCTTATAGTATAAAATATTGAACTTAAGAAACGACCAAGGTCTTTGCCTAGGATAAAGTTGTTCTAAGAGAAAAATTTCAAGGGTTAAGGAATTTAAGGAAAGGATATGAAACAAAGGAATTTCTCCCCTCTTTAAAATAAGAAAACCTAGTATATATGTACCCAAAGTAAATTTTAATCCAACAACATTTCAAGCAAACACTAATTTATGATAACACCTAAAATAATTTATTTTACTACAAACATTTTTCATATCTCATGAAAAGATATTTTTCATTATCCATGTCAAGGAGTTCAAATCTCTCAATTTCACATCATATTGAATTTTTCATTTGTGTTGTCTCTTTTCATGTGTGTGTGTATGAAACGTGGGGGAGGGAGATTTCTCTCTGCCTTGCTCTTATAAAAATGCAGCATAAATCAGAATTATCTCCCCATTTGACAATTTTTAACAACATGTGCAAATATTCTTTTCTTTCTCAACATTTTTCTATGAATTGGATATGGACACCATTTGGAGGCAGAAAGGTATGCTTTCAGCTCATCACAGAGATGTACAAAGTCCCACAATTCCATGTGAAATCGTAATCCCTAGGTTTCTGTAATAAAATCAAAGTTATTTCTCTCATTTCATTCTTCTTTCTTCAGCGATCACTCCTGTTTCCTTTAAGAAAAGAGGGAAGAATAAAGGGTTCCATCTTCCTCTTTTTCTCCTGTTAGGAGAACAAAACAATCACATACCTTTTTGTTGTTGTTGTTGTTTAAGAGAGAAGGACAATGAGAGAGAGTGAGAAAGAGAGAGAGAGAGAGCATCAATTTTTAATTGAGTTTTTCACAAGGCCTTCATTGCTCCGACACTTAGTTGTGTACGTGGGTGCTGGGGTTTGAACGCGTGTACTTGTGCATGCCGGGCAAGCGCAGTAACGGTCCAGGCACCACTCCAGTCCCAGTCAGATACCTTATGTGCAACTGTCCGAAATCTATGGTAAAAGAAAAGAATTCTTATTCAGTTCTGCATATGATGCACCTGGTCCCAGACAGTGGGTCATGATTGGTCTAAACCAACCACAGTGCTGCGATCCTCCTCCTTTCCCAGACTTCATGCAAACCCATTTGGCCAGCAGTACACATGAGGCAGCCTGTAATAGTCACTCCAGAAAAGGGCAGTGTTCCTCCAAGAACAGCTTCAATCTGTCACATGTGGGGAGGAGAGAGAGGAGGTAGGCAAAGGGGGAGGGCCTGAAGCCTAACCTTCAAGGATTAACGCATTAAGTTTATGGTTCGGGATATGTTATTAAGTTACTGCCAAAGAATTTATTTTCCTACTTTTTCTAAATGACATTAATTTTATTTGAATTAAGACTCTGGACTTTAGCTTACACCTCCTCCACATTTAGCTAGAAGGTTCTGCTTTGATTTTAAATAGATGTGTTTGCCACAGTTTATAGTGAGAAGAAAAAAAAGGAAGTATATCTGTAATTTTACACACTTAGATATTTACAAAGAGCACATAGTGTTGAGAATACAGTACAATGCTAAAATTTCTGTTCACATGAACACATATAACTATGAAGGAAAAGATAAGGCAATTTGATTTGGATGCTCAAAGAACATCTTTTAAGTTATATAAATCTTATCAAAAATTTAATGATGATGCAAAAAAGTTAAACACTGTCCAAACAGAAAGGTGAATTTCTAAATATCAAGTTTGGATATTCACAAAGAAATGTGGTCTTAATTGTCATTTCCAGAAATAAAATCAAGCAATCAAAACTAAAAGCTGAGAATCAAGTGCAGCAGCGCACACCGATAATCCCAGTGACTCAGGAAATGGAGGCAGGAGGATCTCAAGTTCAAAACCAACCTGAGCAGCTCAGGCCCTAAGGATTTATCGAGACCCTATCTTAAACTAAAACATTTTTAAAAGTGCCAGGGATGTGGCTGTGGTTCAATCCCCAGGACACCACTAAGAGCACAAATTTAAAAATAAACAAATAAATAAAAATAAAAAAACAAAACAGAATAAAAACAAACAAATCTAAAATCTGAACCCAAAGTGAAGATTATTATGACCAGTCTAAGCAAAACTGAGAGAGATCTAGAGAGAGACAGACAGGGAGGGAGAGAGAGAGAGAAAGAGAGAGAGAGAGAGGCGGAGAGTAACAACACAAGAAGAGGATGGATGGATAGATGAGAGATAATTTGCAATTGCTTTCTATTATCTGCCACAAGACGGCAGATGTCTAATTGATCGAGACTGTGACTGTTGAAATTGTGTTTTAATTTGTATAACTGAAGAACTATGTCTAATTGAATATGTTTATTTTAGTCTCTGTTGCCTTTAAAACACTAAAAGTCACCAGGAGCCACTGTCCCTAATGGCAACAAAGAATTAAGACGCTGCTGAGGAAGCGAAACCGAATGGACTGGGGAACTTCAAAAACTGTTAGTGAAATTCAGGATTTGCATTTGCTGTGGAAGTTGGCTGATGTGGCAAATCACATTTAATGCTGACAACTGTTAAAAATAATGATAAATGGAGACCCAAAATGAGCAGGTAAATGAAGCAAGCAAAGAGAATCAGTGAGCTCCTAATAGATGACAAAAATTCTGACACGGGTTGAAATCCTCTGGATATTAAGAAATAGGGTGGGGGCAGGAAGAATGCAGGGAATCATTTCACAAACTCCATGCATTTGAATCCTGAGGGTGCATAATGTTTCCACATTAGTATTTCATGTATCTGCTTCTGACTAAAGTTTTCACTGAACTTGAATTAAAATAAAAAATATGTGCTTTTTTAGATGAAGAATGCTTTAATTTAGAAACTGGTAGGTAAAAATCTAGTATGAAAGAGATACTGTTTAGTCAGATTTTTAACAAGTGTTAGGGCAATTGTTAATTGGCAGCTGTTAACATTTTTTCCATTCTACCTTAAAACTGCTTGAGAGCAAAATATTGACTTTAGAAATCTTATCTTGTAGGTCCTGAGATTAAAAGAATTCCAATCTTGATTCATAACAAACTGACCAGTATACCTGGCCTGAACATTGGCTTTTATATACTTGGAAAGAAGAAAGATACTTGGAGAGGCAACTGGTTGGTTTTAAGACTTAATTCAGTATTACATCAGAAATAAGCTGTGAGATTTTTCAATCAGTCCTAAATAGTCTGTGTTGTGAGGAAAACCTATTAAAGGACAGTTTTATGTACATATATGTATACATATACATTCACTACTTTAATCAAGTCTATTAAAAACTCTGTGGGGGCTGGAATGGTGGCTCAGTGGTAGGAGTGCTTGCCTGGCATGTGTAAGGACCTGGGTTCGAACCCCAACACCATGAACACAACTAAGTGTCACAGAAACAGAGGCCAGATAAAAAAATAAATAGAATCGATTGTTTCTCTCTACCCCCCTCTCTCTCTCCCCTTCTCTCTTGAAAAAAATTGCTTCATTGGAGATACTATATATTTATACTTGCTCCATCAAAGATTTAAAACTGTCTAAGCTTCCAGTTGGTTTATCAGTGTGGCAGAGCATCTGCCGTGAATGAATCTAGGCTGTTTTCTTGCCCCCAAATCAGCCTTGCCCCTTTCCCCTAAGTTGATAAATAAATATTATTTTTTAATATTTGTCATGATGTGGGAGTCAGGGAAACAATGAATAACTCAATATAACATTGCAAAATGAGTCAGCTGTCAACAAATACTGGACAGTAAGACCAATATTTTGCTGATGATCACTGTTGCTAACAGGTATAAATGCAAAAAAAATTTTTCTATTTATTTTATATCCAATAACCTTGTTGAACATGCTAATTTTAATAATGTTCTGTAACTGATCTTTTGCTGCCTTTGAAAATAATTCAATCAAATGCGATAATTGCAGTTCGACGGTTTTGTTATTTCCTTAATCACGCATACATTTTTGTTTGTTTGATTAACTTACATTGGTGCTCTTTGCTAATGACTCCAGTAAAATATGAAGTGGATGTGGTGATAGTGGGTATTTTTGATTGCCCCTGATTGAATAAGAAAGATTTCAACAGTAAACATATTTTTATTGCAGAATATTGGCAGCTAATTCAACAATTAAGGACGTTCTCATCTTCCTAAATTACTAACATTTTCATCATGAACAGGTGTTGAAATTCATGAAAAATTTATCCATACCTTTTGAGATATCAGATTGTTTTTCTCTTGTCTTTTATGTTGATGACTGGCATTTAGAGTTTCTTTTTTAAATAATCATCTTTATATTCCAGGAATTTACTTGGGTCAGTCATGACACTTGTTCTTATTTTCTACAAATTCCTGGAACAGTTGTTTTCATCTTTTGCTAAGCAGCTTAATGCAAGTTAATATATTCTATTTTTTAGTTTTTGTATATCATCCTTGCCAGTGTTTTAAGGCTTTTGGTAAATCCAGCTCACATACTGAGCAGAGGAACATTTCTTCTGTTTTCCCTGCTCTGGAGGAGTCTATATAATACTTACCTCCAAGATTTTTGAGTTTGCTTTATATCATGTGCACCCTTAATTTTTTGTTTCTTAAGAAATAAAAGCTCAGAATAATATAGGCTCCACATAGACATGCAAGGTTCTGTACAGGTGCACTGAGTTAAACTTACTGATTGTCCTGTCCAAACATTCAGTTTCACAAATTTGAGCTGCTGTTTGAAAGGTAATTCTTGGTAGGATGATGACAATTATTTGGCAATTTCTCTTTGCAATATCCTCTATTTTAGCCATAGATATTTTTATTTTATTAGTTGAATTCAAGTTTATAATGAATTCAGTGAGTTGAACATTTTATCCTTATGTGATTTATCATTTGCTCATATAAATTACTTATAGATTAGGCCACAAACATGAGTGGGCGGTAACTCATATATCCAGATAAACAATATGCTAGTTATCCTTTCCTAATATACAGCTTCATGACATTTCTTAAAGGGTCAGTAGAGAGGGATATAGGAGGCTCAGTGTTATCAGCATGAAAGAGTCTCATGCCATTTCTTCTTATATTTATTGTCTGAACACACAAAGCGGACACTGACAGTAAATTAGAGAGTTCTGTCTCATGTCATTCTTCATGAACAAGTCAGAAAGTAGTTCCATCTCTGAACTTCTTTAATTGAGAAGGCATAAAAATGAAAAGATGGACAGTTGTATATTGACTAGTAATGTTTCCACCTGAAAATAGCAGACTTTATTTCTACTCACATTTTATTGGCCATGGACATCACATGGTCATGCCTAACTTCAACTGCGAGAGGTGGGGAGATGCACTCTTGACATTCTTCTAGAAGCAGAACATTCAATATATTTAGTGAGTATAACTATTGAACAGCATATTACTTATGAAATGTTTTATAGGGACTGAAGAAATGGCAGAGATGGACAGAGTGAAATTTAACATGCTTGCCGTACAATCAACAGAATCTACTGAGTGCATGTATACTGAAATAAATAACTCTTCCAGCAGGACCAACTGAATGAGGGGTAGAGCCAATCAGTAATGTTAATGAGTGGTTTTATGGTTTGGATCTTAACTATCCCTCAAAGGTCATATGTCAAAAGGTGTTTGGTCAACAGGCTGAGGTGTAATCAGTATGTGGTAGAAATTTTAGGAGGTGGAAATGGAAGGAAATTAGGTCATGGGGGCATGCCACTGAGGGGGGTATTGGGACCCCCAATTCATTCTCCACTTTCTCTCTCTATTTTCTGGCTGCCATGAGGTGAACAGTTTTGATGTTCTGTCTCACCACAGGCCAAAAGCAACAGGGCAAAGTGACCATGGACTGAAACCTCTGAAGCCCTGGGCCAAAATAAACATTTCCTCCTTTCCTCCTGTTTATCTCAGGTATTTTGTCACAGTAATACAAAATCAACATATACAAGTCATGAGAAACAAGTTTTATTCTCACTGAGGCAAGGTAAAGAATCATCTCTAAATTAGAAAATAAAGTTAGGATAACATGTGCTCTAACCTTGTACTTCTATTCTTTATGCCCATTGAAGTATAGGGAGTACAGGATTCATTTTTAATTCTAGAAACTAAAGCTAAAAGAATGGGTTATGTAGCCATATACACATTTTCAGTTCATTACATCTGCTTTTAGCAGCTTGGATACCCAATGCTACAAAGAAAAACCCTAATATCTTAAGTATACTTATGGGAAAGAAGATGTGCACAAAAGGAAAACTTCCCTTATTGTGCCCAGGGTCACAACAGCATCTATTGGTTGCACTCCTCGTTCAAAGTCCACTCTTCCTATGACTCTTTTAAGAGGCTCCTGTCAGTTTAAATTTCTTAACTGTCAGGTACAATGATGATGTGTTTCATCTGGCTGTGTCAAGCACATCACTTTATTCCTGTTCACAAAGAAAAAATGTCAATTGGAAAGGCATGCTTTGGGGGAAGACTTCAAACCAACTGAAATCCAGTCTTACCTTGTAAAAAGATTCAAATTAAATTTGACATGAAGTATGGCATCCTGGACCATTCAGATTGCACCTAATATCGACAGTATTCAATTAATCACACCATTCATTGTGAATATGCAAAAGACTATTTCACATACTATAATTTTCAGTATGTTAGCGATTCAAAATTTAGGTTTCTTTTATCTCCAACTGCAGAAGTCCATAATTTGACATTCGTCATAAAAAAATCATTTCTCACATTAAAAAATTCACATCTCTCTCCAAAATGCTTAGAGGATAAAGACCATACTTTTAGTAACTTCATAATTATCAAATTTTTTAGCTCAAATGTTACTTCCTAGTCTTAGTTTCTCCCAAAAATCCCCCACAGAGATGGATTTATCGATATACATCTTAATTTCAACTAACTTTAGCTATCTCTACTCATGGTAGCTTTGTAATATATCATACAGTAGAGAAACTTCTCTTCCAAAAAAGCTTCTATATTAAAAAAAGCTTATATTAGGCCACTATCCAAAAAACAACCTTAGCTTATTTTACTCAACCTAAAACACATGCTTATTTATGAATTACATGTTTATTACGATTGGACTGTGGTTTGGTTCTGTTCAATCAGTCACTCTCAGGAACAGAAAATGGGAAAGATTGGGCCCAAGTCCACCTGAAAGGCATGACTTAGAATGGGGGCCAGCATCTCACAAAGGTGATTCAAAAAGAGTAAGAACTATATATTAATCATTTATGCATCTCACTAAATAGTATTTACAGATATTCAACAATCTGAAAGGTGAAAGAAATGTGTTTTTCTTTACCTTTTATATTGTACTAATAGGTTTGAATTACACAAGGGAAATGTATAGGCACAACCACTGTTGTGCCTATACCAATAAAACCAAAAACTTGTACTCACGAATTGTTTTTTCTTTTCTTTTCTGAATGCCCACTGCCCTGTTTTTCTGTTCATTTGTTCATAGCTTCCTTATTCTCATTGAAGCTTTCTCCCAGCTACAAGGTGAGTGGTAGTTCATGAGGTTATTCCTATGAATTAGACAATGCTTCGATTCCACTAGGTAATCCAGTCCCATTGGCATATTTTCTAGGCTTAACAGCTCAGAAACCATAGCAAGTGCCAGCCTAACTTATGCCTCTTCTATGAATCTCGTGCAAAAAAAACTCTACACAACCATCATATTTTGGAAAAGTAACTGGAGGAAACTTTTCGGCCATGATATTTCATTTGGAAAAGAAAATGATATCAGATTAAAACCCGTTATCTATTTAGTATGCAAATAATACAAAAGATATAAAATGCTTTTATTCCCAGATGGTAAGAGTGTATAGATAGAAAATCCTAAGGATTCTATCAATAAACAACTACAAATTATAAGTGATTTGAAAAACATAAGGTCAAAATACAAAAGTCAATTTATCTTGGATTTTTTTCTTTTCTAAACGGCTTTATTGATGTATATGTGCTGCACATATTTAATGCATATAATTGAAGGAGTATGGACATATGGTACATCTATAAAAGTGTCATCACAAACAAGGTAATAAAAATATCCATCACACCCTGATGTAATCCCATTCTTTCCCTTTTTGTGACAAGAATGTTTATAATAAGATCCACCCTTTTAATAAATGTTTAAGCGCTTAACAGTGTGGTTGAGTCTAAGCTCTTCACTGTGCATCATCTCTGGAACTAATTTATCTTACATAAATGAAACTTCATATCAATTGAATAATGAGTCACCATTTCTTCCCTACCTCAGGCCCTAGAATTGCCCACCATTCTATTCTCTTCTTAGATGAATGATCGCATCTTCATAAACCAGCCATGAATAATTGGAAAACTAAAATATAAATATGTCATTCTCTGCTTAGATGAATGATTGCATCTTCATAAACTAGCAACAAGTAATTGGAAAATTAAAATCTAAATATATCATTTGCAATACCATCAAAAATATTATGAATAGGGACCGGAGAAGTGGCTCAGCAGTTACGGAGCTTGCCTGGCAGGCGTGGTTCGAACCCCTGCTCCACGTACACAATAAAGTGTTGGAGAAATGAAGGCCACACGAAAAACTAAATAAAATTCATTCTCCCTTTCTCTCTCCCCCTCTCTCTTTCACTGTCTGTCTCTCTTTTAAAAAATATTGTGACTAAAGAGTGAGAAATAAAAAAGACTTGTGCTCTAAAAATATTGTTGAAAGAAAGGATAAAAACAAAAATCTTCATAAATAATAAGCCAACTTGTTCTTAGATAAGCAGAGTCAATATGTTATGGTGTTCTTTTTTCAAAAATCAGTGTATGTTTTCACTGAAATCCCAGCAGGCTGTTTTTGACAATGGAAGAACTGATAAGCTGAGTCTGAAATTTCTGAATAAGTACAAAGGATCTAGACTAGCTAAGACAGCACCCAAAAGAGCAAAGTTGTTTCTGGACCTTCTCTACTTGGTCAAGACAGTGTGGTATTAGTGCAAAAATAAACAGTACGATAGAAACTTCAGAAATGAGGCCACACATGGACTATCAATTGATTTTCATCAAAGGAACCCAATCAAAGAAAGAGTAAAAGATTTTCAATGGATGTTGTAACCAATTAACCATGAGGAAAAATTGACCTTTAATCTTATTTCATATCATCCCAAAATATAAATTCTGGGTGGGCAGTAGACCAAATCATCAATATAAAATTATAAGCTTCCAGAATGATGAGTTGAAGAAATAAAAGCCAGTGTCTTTACAACATTGAAGTAGCACTAGTTTTCTTGGAGAATCAAAGCAAAACAAAAATAAAAACAAAAACACTAACTATAAAAAGGGTGAACAAATTGAACTTGATTAAAGTCTAGAACTTCTAAAGACAGACATGGCTACCTTGACTGGGGAAGGATGGGGTTATCTTGTAGCTGGACAGGGCACCCCTATGCTTCTGTCTGGTAGTGATAGTGCACAGGGGCGAGTGAGTTGTGCTGTGTTGTTCACACTATGAAACACCCCTGAAGACACTGAGTCCTGCTTGCCTGTTGTTACAGATGTGTTTCAGTCAGCTTTTACACTTCTGAGACTAAAGGACCTGATAAGAACAATTTTAGGAGGAAAGGTTTATGCAGGGTTCATGGGTTCAGAGGTCTTAGTCCATAGGTGGCAGGCTCTATTCTAGGGGCTCAAGGTGAGGCTGAACATGGTGGTGGCGGAGGAGTGTTGCAGAAGGAAGTGGCTCAACACACAGCTCCAGAAAGCAGAGAGAGCAATTCCATGCCAGATACAAAATATATGCCCCAAAGGCACACCCTTAATGACCAGCCTCCTCCAGCCACACCCCACCTGCCTTCAGTTGCCATTCAATCCTTATCAGGGGATTAATTCATTGAATGGGTTAAGGCCTTTATAACACAATCATTTCATCTCGGGCCTTCTTGCATTGTCACATGTGAGCTTTTAGGGGACACGTCACATTCAAACCATGATGAGACATATGCACTGGGGCTATTCCACCAGTTAGTTTCCTCACCTAGCTTCGATTACTTGGCAAGTGGCTCTATGACTCTGGAAGAAGCCTAAACCTGGGTTTCCATGAGACAGAACTACCTTATGCACATCTTGCTTCACAATGTGAAGAAGGACCTGGGAGACTGTACCAGTGAATTTTCAGAGTTCTCTGGGTGGTCTCTTCTTCCTTCTATTGTGCTTTATTAGATACTATGAAATAGTGCTCAAACAGTATTCTTTTCCTACATGGTTAACCAGTTATTATACCACTTTTGTTGAAATACTTTTTTTCCCCATTCTTTAGTTTTACCAAAGCCTTCTATGATGAGAATCTATAAAGTCTTGTGAGTCCTTATTTTGTTTGATCTTGAGGAGGAGATATTCTGTTTGCCAAACTACTAAAGAATGCTGTGGATTAGAGCAGGGATAATTTCTGGTTTTGAATCTGTTTTACTCCACTACTAGAAGTGTGTTTGAAAGTCAGTTGCTTAAAATTCTGGGCTTTGGTTTCTTCATCAATTCAATGAAAGTGATTATAATGTCAATCTCATGGAGTTGTTGAGAGGATCAAAAGAATAGATATATGTAAGATGTTTATAATTATGCTCAAAAAGTATTAGCATTTACGACAACCATCATCACCAACCTTACTACACTGTTGCTAGTACGTCTATTAATGCTACCATGATCATTATAGTTAATATAGCATACAGAGTAGCATTTGTTGGGTTTGATGCACATATGTTAACTAACTTCTCCATTCTGACACCAAATTGTGTTCATGGAATAATTTGCCACTGACTATTTTTTTTTCTAAAGAGAGAGCAAGGGATAATGAGAGAGAGAGAAAGACAAAATCAATTTTTTATTTAGTTTTTCATGTGGCCTTCATTTCTCCAACATTTCATTGTGTACATGGTGCTGAGTTTTGAATCCATGTCCTCGTGCACAATAGGCAAGTGCTGAAACTACCGAACCACTGTTCCAGAGCCCCACTGACTCTTTAAATGCAAATAAAGTTGCATTTTAAAAAGAAATTGCCGTTCAAATTCAATTATCCTATAAAGTAAAAATGTATCTCAGCTTTTATCTCCTTACTGTGACACATAAAACTCTACTTAGTACACACACAACTCGTTTTAGACTGTCCATGTCTTTATTTCCACTATAGTGTAGCACTCAACTCCATTTATAGAAAAACAATTTTTGGATGGTTTAAAATGGAAAATATTCCAATGTACACAAATAAAAATTAAAAAGAGAAATATAAAGGATTGCAAACTGCAATTTTAAATTAATGGTGTAAAGGGCATTGCAACTCATAAACAGTGATAGAAAATGCTTTTCTAATTTTGAAAATCTAATAGAACACTTCATATTCCAAAATTAAAGTCTTGATTACAAGTTTGATTTATTTAAAAATTGGTTTTTAACAACTGTCATAAATTAATAAGAAATTTCATAATGATATTATGGCCAAACCAAAGTAATACTAGATTATAGTGCTAATATTTGAATCACATTCAAAAATTACCTGAAAGTTTTTATTGAAATTACCTGGCATAATCCACTTTTCTGAATGCCAATTATTTCTTTTAAACTAATCAGAATATGCTACCTTTTATGTTTTTAACAAATAGATTGAAATAATTATTACTAAAGAAAAATTTTAAATGTATTAGAAAACTCTGCTCCTATTTTTGAAAACATGAATTTTTTAGGTGACATGCACATTTATTCACTCACCAAAATCACATAATCAAATACTGCTGAGAAGTCATATCAAAAATTGTCCCTCAAAAGCTCAAGATTCTTAAAAAAATTGTAACTTCTCCAATTATTGTTAAAATGCTATTCTACTTTTATAAGTACTGCGCACTAACCGATTGCGCCACTGGAGCTCCTCTATTCTACTTTTAAGGGTCGTTTTTTTACTTCAATATTTGCCTGAATTTACATGAGAAATCTTCTTCATATTTATATTTTTTTTCTTCTGAAAGAAATAGTGTTTGTCATATTTAAGGCCAATTCCTAAGTATTTCACTAATAATTAGCCACTACACTGCTAAGTAATATATGTGATCTTCAGAGTCATAACTCTTGCCATGATAAGGCATTTTAAATATTATTAGTTAAAAAGAATTTGATTTTTTTACTTAATTGTGCCAGTAGAATGAAGCATTTCGTTCACTTTTGGCTTATTTTTTCTTACAGTAATACCTTGCCTAAATTAATGCAGTAATTACAGTTAGTGTTTGATATTATGTTCTTAAAATTATAGTTAGAAAAAGTGGAGTCAAAGCAATCAATCCTTGTGGTTACATAATTTTTCTTAAAGCTTTTTTTTTAAATTAAATGACTCCTTGCTGTCAAATTTTATCCAGTACCTCTTCTTTTAAGTGGTTCATAGAGAATCAACTTGAAAATTTCATCATTTTTCAAATTTCTTAAGGTAAGAATTTCTAGAAAAATATATTTTCATTCAACTGTAATCATATTAAGTAATTTCATCTCTTAGTTGATCTTTGAAATCTTCAGGAATATTTTCTTTGCCTCCTTTCCTGTTAACATTATTTTCTGATAAGAATGTATTTTGGTTTATGGTGATATCATTGTTTTGCATGTATTAACTCAGCAAGATTTACTGTGGAAAAATTAATAAGTATTTTTATCCAATAATATCTTATTATGGTCTTTTAAGACTAATATTCTCAAAAAAGCCTTCTAAATAATTGCCATTGTATTTAAACCCAGTGATATTTTATAAAGTAATATACTGAACATCAATTTCTAAACTTAATTACTGAAACTAGTGGTGACATTTTTCTTCCAGTTTTGAATGCTTAGTTTTGAAATGTACCTTGTTACATATAATGGCTTTATGTAATAATTAATATCTAAAATTAAAATAGTTCCTTAAGATACTGATCATTTTAAGAATTACAAATGCACATTCATGTTACAAATGTTATCAATAAATGTGAATGTTCAGAAGAAACTTCTTATCATAGTTGACAAGTTTATGGTTGTTCAGCCTTGTACTGTAGCTAATGATGATTCAGACTAGGAGCAGAAATTCCAGGTCTGAAATTTTCATTTTTGCTCAAATTTATAATGTTAATTTTCAATTTATATTTCCTTTTTATAGATCTTTTAGTTTACATTTCTACTCTGTGACAATCACGTTAGTTAAAACTATATAATGCTATCTGCAAGTGTTACTGGGTACTGGAAACTGGGACTGTGAACCCCTTCCCCTTCATATATGGCCATTACAGTTTTCCTTCAAATTACCTTTAGTGACATGTGGGAATCTGACGCAGACTGAATGGATGCTAGTGAAAATCTGTATATGAAGTACTAATATAATTTAATTTACTTATAATTTTGATAAAAAATAAATGCCAGAGTAGTTCTAAATTTTTTCAATAGATTCTTTGAATTATGCCTTGATTAAAAATAAACTGGTGAGACTATGATTTTTCACAAAGAGAGTAAAGGTATCCTATCCTAGGGACAGAGGAATGGAATAGATCACCAAACTAGTTAATTTCACCTAATATCACCTGGAAATTTGTAAATTTTCCAGAATCCCAGGTGCATGCTAAAACTAATGAATCAGCATTTGCATTTCAACAAGATCCTCAGGTGATTGATATGCATATTAAAATGTGAGAAACACAGGAATATTTAAAACCTAACATTTCTTTGTGGTATAAGACTCAAAATTTGCATTCAAATTTTCTTCATAAAAGCTTCAGTAATATTTTCTATGTATTCATTGTCTGTCTATGTTCTCAATTCTTCACTTATTCTCACAGATTTGTCAAGCAGTGTTATGAACAGGAAGTGTCCCCCCAAAGCTTTTGTGTTTGTGCAAAAATACTCAGAGGTGAAATGATCAGATTTGAGAGCTGTAGCTTAATCAGTCCATTCTACTTTGAATGGACTAAGTGGTAATTTTAGGTAGGTGGGGTACCATTGGAATAGGATGGTCGCTGGGGGCATGCCCTGGAATGATTCATCTTCCCTTTCCCTTTCTCACTTTGCTCCCAGGTGACCGTGAATGGAACACGGTTCTCGTACCACACCATCATGGTCCACCTCACCTCAGGCCCAGAGCTCATGGAGTGAGCAGACCCTGAACTGAACCTGAACCTCTGAAACCAAAATAAACATTTCCTCCTGTAAGTTGCCTTATCAAGTATTTTGATCACAGAGACTCCAGAAGTCTACCCCTTTATAATACCAACTTAAACACTGGAAAGTTCTGTCAGAAAGAACTTTTACACAACTACAGAAACCAACCAAAAACTTTCAGCAGCCCAGGGGATATTCATTCAAGAAAAACAACTAATCTCAGTAACAACAGCAAGTCTTGTGTTATTTCATTCCCTACCTTCAGCACAGTGGCAATCTTCAAAATACTACATGGAGGAAAAAATTCTTGTTTGCAAAGAATTACAGTTATTTGTGTTGATCTTTCTGGTAGCACTTGGAAGACCTTCTCAAAAGGTTTGCTTTGTCTTGTATAGCTCAGCATTCACTCAGCAGTAAAACCACAGGCAACATTTACTGCAAACATTTACAGGAAAGTATCTTAGCACTTATGCCTGAAGCAACAGATAAAGGCTGGGGCAAACACTAGACTAACTAAAATCATTACAGGAAAGTTTGAAGAAGTAAAAGGTTTGAATAAGGACTCTGAAAGCTTTCACACATTATGGAAATTTAGAATGCAAATGCACCAAGTTGTTAACATGGCCAGGAAGGACATGAGATGGCACTAAGCACTCACTTCTGGTTCCTCTTTAGGTTCTGCACAAGCAGGAAGTAAAGACTAAGCAGACTTGAAACCTTAAACTATGTTAAATTTCTTCATAAAGCTAAAAGAGATGATATCTAAAGAGTTAAATGATAACACAACACTGATGTCTCACAAGTGAGCAGAATATTAATAGATGGCAATTACAAAGAAAGCCATTTTTAATTTTAGAGTTGAAATTATGATAAGAAAAGAGAAATACTCATTACAGGGTTTCAACTGCAAACATGTCAGGTGGAAGAAAGAATACATGAACTTGAAGATAGGTCAACTAATGTTATCTTTTGTGAGAAACAGAAAGTTAAAAAAATTAAGAAAATTGAATAGTACTTAAGAGACCTGTGGAACAACATCAAGTACGGTAACACATGAACAGTAGAGTTCCAAAAGGAGGGAAAAAAGAGAGAGTGTCAGAAATAATAATTTTTAAAAATGACCAAATTTTATGAACATCATTAATATACATAACCAAGAAGCTCAGTGAATTTCAAGAAGGATAAAATCAAAGACATCCACACACAATACATTCAATGTATTGAACTACAATTGATAAAAGCCAAAGACAATCTTGAACACCACAAGGGAGAAGTACAGAAGATCCATGACAAAGACCAACAGCTGCTTTCTCATTAGAAACAACAAAGGCCTGAAGGGAGTAGACTGGCATATTAAAAACCATCCAAGGAGATTTTATACCCAGCAAAACTATCAGACATTCAAGAGAAAAAATGACAGCCCCAAATCCTTAAAAAATAAAACTAAATATTTTCAGATAAAAACTATAATAGAATCAACAAACAATATAGGAATATTAGACATATCCTGCAGGAAACGCAGAATGAATTTCTGTAGACTAAAGTGAAAAGACACTAAACACTAATTTGTACACAAGCTAACTGTAAACAAATTTATTACAATATTGAAATTAAGTTGAAACTAACCCAAATTAGATTTTTCAAATTTAAGGTATTGGCTGTAATTCCCAAAGCAAAAACTAAGAAGATAACTTGAAATATCCAAATATCAAAGAAGATATGGAGAATTTTAAGCTGTTACACAATAAAATTATCTATTTGACACAATAAGGCAGCAGTGGAGGAATGAAGTGCAAAAATAGATATGATAGAAAACAAATAGTAAAATGGTAAAAGTAAGTTCATCCTTATCCGTAATTACTTTAAATGTAAATGAATTAGCATCGCAAATGTAAAGACAGAAATTGTTCACAATGAAACAAATTTGAGTTAAATGTATGATCATATGTTGCCTACATGTGACTTAATGTACATTTAGAGATCCATTTAGATTGAAAGTAGAAAGGACAGAAAAATCTATTCTATGCAAACAGTAGTCAAGAATTGGAGTTCTATACTGTTTTAGAAATGCACAGGTTTTAGAAATAAAAAACAAAATGTTATAAGAGGAAAAAGAATATTATATAATGATTATGTAATGATAAATGTATTAATTCATAAGGAATACATCAGAAGGAAATGTGAAAAATACACAACTATATGCAAATTAATTAATAAGCACTTAAAATAATGAGTTAAAAAGATATCCCAAAGAAATTTGAAAAAATAACTTAAGATGAATGACAACAGAACATACCACAATTTATGGAGTACAGCAAAAGTTATGCTCAAAGATAAATTTATAGATTTAATTACCTACATTAGAAAAGAAGAAAGATTTCATATCTAAAATTCAAATTTTCACCATTAGAAACCAGACAAAGAAGATCATATATAACCCAAAACAGGAAGAAAGATGGAAATAAGAAAGATCACAGCAAAAATAAATGGATAAAGTATAGAAAAACAAAGAAAATGAACAAAACTAAAAGCTTATACTCAAAATGATTTTAAAAAGTAGCAATCCTTTGGTGAAGCCAATCAGGAAAGTTAAAAGTCTAAAATTACTAAAACTACAAATGAAAATGAGGACATTATTTTAAACCTAATAAAATTGAAAGAATAATAAAAGAATACTATAAACAACTGAATCCAAATAAATTATATAATTTTTAAGTAGTGAATGAATTCTGGAAACATACAAATTACTATAGCTTACTAAACAGAAAAAATAACCAAAAATCTGACCTATATATATAGTAAATGAAGAAACTGAATCAGTTTTAAAAATAAAACCACAAAACAATAATAACAAAAAGACATGAAGAATGAAAACTTAATATTGCCAAGAAGGCAATCCTGCCCATATTCATCTATAGATTCAAGGAAACATCTATTAAAATTGCATTTGGTCTTTTTTATTCAGAAAGGGAGCAGCTGATTCTAAAAATCCATACAGGAATAAAGAGAAGTGAAATACCTAAATTGATCTTGAAATAGAATAAAGTTGAAAGATTCACATTTACATTTTCAAACTTTATTCAAGACAATAGTAATAAAAGCTCTGAAGTATTGATATCAGCACAGAAGTGTAGATCAATGGAATATAATTGAGAGACTATAAATAAACCCTATCTGTACACTTGATTTTAGACAAAGATGAAAGGGAAATTCAATGGAATAATAATAGTTGTTTTAACAAATGGGAAAACTGGTAAACCAAATTTAAAATAAATATTTGGACCCCTACCTTACACCATATATAAAAACTAACCCACAATGAATTAAAATATTAAATGTAATATTCAAAGCTATGATTTTAGTCAGGTTTTTTTTAACTTATGTGATAAAAAACCCTTACAATAACAATTTTAGAAGAGGAAAAGTTTATTTAGATCTCATGATTTTTATAGGCCAATACCATTGCTCTGTGTCCAAGGTGTGGCAGAACATCATGACAGAAGAGTATGGGTACAGGAAATTGGCTCAGGACATGAGCACCATGAAGTAGAAAGAGGCTGTTCTACTCTGCAGGGACAAAATACATATACACCAAAGGCAACTCCTCTTTGGTGACCCACCTCCTTCAGTCACACTATACCTGTCTACAGTTGCCAACCAGTTAATCCCCATTAGGGGATTAATGCACTGATTAGGTTAAGGCTCTCATAACCCGAGCATTTCACCTCTGAACTTCCTTGCATTGTCTTACACTTGAGATTTTGGGGTACACTTAATATCTAAACTGTAAGAGCTACAAAATATTTAAAATGAAACTTAAAATAGCTCTTTATGAATTTGGATCGACAACCAGTTTTAAACATGATAATGAAACTTTGCTAAATAGATTAATAAAATGTGTTAAAACCATACACCTGAACATTAGTCATACTTTAAAAAAGGAATGAAATAGTGGCTCAGCAGTTGGAGCACTTGCCTGGCATGCACAAGGACCCAGGTTCAAACCCCAGTACCACGTACACAACTAAGTGTTGGAGAAACAAAGCCACATAAAATAAATAAATAAAATTGATTCTTTCTTTCTCTCTCTCTCTCTCTCTCACTCTCTCTTTAAAAAAAAGGAATGGAGAAAGAATTGACATATGCTATGATATGGATTAACCTTGTAAAGACTATGTTTCATAAAAAATACTAGCCACAAAAGACCACATATTGTATGATTCCATTTATATGAATTGTGCAGAATAAGCATTTATGGGCACACAGAATGTAGATTAGTCAATACCAAGAAATTCTGTGAGAGATTGATTGGGAGGTTCGGTATTTTAGGGGGATATCAGAACATCTCTGGAATTAGATACTGATGATGATTGTACAATTGCAAATATACAAATAATTTTGAACTGTATACTTTAAAATGTTTACTTTTTTAAGTCCAGTCTATTCAGAATCTCAAATGCCCTGAAATGCATGTTCAGGTTTTTTGGGGGAAGATATACCTCTCTACAAGTATACTGTTAATGTGAATCATGTCTTAGGTATCTTAGTCCATTAGATCCCACCATTGCAAATGACAATTAGTCAATTAGCTAGAGTTAGACAACTTGATGACAGTTGCTATGAGGATACATAATGCAGACGTGGTTAGCTTCAGATCTGTAATCAGTTAATCTCTAGTCACGGAAAAAAAATAATTGCAGGGACTGAGAAAAAAAAATAAAGTGCTACCGAAAGTAGGCTTTACAAAGGAAGTAAGAACTTAAAATCTAAGAGGATTGGGCACGAAATAAGGAGAGAGGGATATGGAAAGCAGTTCCAACAGCATGAACAAACATGGAAGAATGACACAGTGACACCAAGAGTATATTCTCAAATGAAGCAGGACAGATACAGCATCTCAGAATGGTCAATGGGTATGGGAAAAGAATAAACTCATAATAACTTTAGATTAAGCTTGTTATTATTGCTGTCATATTTAGTACATTAAGCAAAGACTAGAGACTACCTTAACAGTCGCTCCAGTACCCTTCTAACATGCCACTCATTGTCTGAGTGTGATGGGGATGATATTCGGTTGCCAAACAACTCTGTCCAAGAAAGATAGGATCATTTTGGATTAGAGAAACTTACTTTTATGCTGTACTCTAGTACTTTGATAATTAGGATTCTCATCAGTTTCAGGGGAAATGCATTTAATTATACTTTCAATAGAAAAAATTACAGACAGCTGGGCTTTCTTACCTCATGCTCAACCTAACATCAACAAGACCAAATTCTATTCTTCAGAAAAAGTAAATTCAGTACTTGCCTAGAATCACATTTTTCCTTTCTCCACTCCCCTACTGTCCAAACTTCCAGAAAATTGTTTACCTTTCAAAATCAGAATGAAGCCAAATGTCTGAACACCTTGAGAGTTGTTTTTCTTGCATAACAATGTTCAAGAAGATTCCTGAAGATACAAGTGATTATATTCTACATGTTATAAGAATAACTTAATGTTGTGATAATATTGTACTCTTATAATTATATATGCATTCAATCGGCTCTGTTCCTCTAGAGAATCCTGAATAATACTCTGGGGTCTGTTGGTTTGGAGACGATTTAGGAACATGGTTTTAATTTTGAGATAAATTTGTACAGACTTGAAATTTACATCTATGATAGTAGATTAGGACTTTTAGGACAATAATCCAGCTTTTTTTTTAAAGTAATCTTCCTGACACTATTTTTAAATTAACTTTATATGAGTGTTTCATAAGCCTTTCAAACAATAAAAGTAAATCCCGAACTGTAGCAATATTCCAATCAAAAATCCTAAATGCTATCCTGCTTTATTCTTTCTTACTTTCCTTCCTATCTTGTTTTCCCACAGTTCAGTCTGAAGGATCCCTATATTATCTACAAAGTTTTACTGGAGGTTTCCTTTCTGCATTTGCAACAAGAAATGCCTCCCTGATTTCCTTCAAGGATTTAGCTCTGTTTTTCCCTAACAGCATTTCCTTCTTCAAGTTAATATTTATTCCTCATTTCTCCTTTATAATGTCATCCATTCTGACACTGATCATTGTCTCTTAAAACCACACCAAGCCAGCCCTGCTTTTGTTTCCAACAGTGAATCAAATCTGTTCTTGGCAAGGTCATGAATGGCTGCATATTGCCAAAGGTGAATTATAAGTGCTCATCTTTTCTGCCTTCCTGAAGCACTTCATACAGTTCACTCTTGCAAACTTTCTTTGGCATCTAAGTGGGCCTCTTTATTGTATGTTTCTATTTCACTCACCTTCATTTTTCAATGGTTTTGGCTGTATTCTCCTTTTTTCAACAAGTACTTAGTTTTTAGGTAACTCTTTTCTATCTCCTCTTTATTCTCTATCCTCAATTTCTAGTTATTCTTTCCAGACCTATAGCTATAAATGCCATTTATAAACTGATAACTCCCATTGTTGAAATTCCTGATCCAAATATTCCCATAATGCAAGACTTTCATTCAACACTCCATTTAATATTCCACTTGTGTGTCTAAATGACTCAAATCCATCTGAAATTAAGTTCTTTATTCTCCCCTACTCTATGCAGAAAGGTTATCCTGTTGCTGACTCACTTTCTATATGTGAACAGATGTTACCCACTTTTACCATGTTGCTCAGATAAAAATCATTGAAGTATCACTATTATGTCTCTTTTCACATTCCTCATTTACTCCATTGAAGTCCTTCAGCTATACATTTAAATTATGTTTCCAAAAATGATCTTCCTATCTACATTTGTTGCACCTATGGTAGTCTAGGCCATCATATTAACTAATACAGATTAACGATATCGTATTGTATCTGATTTTTCATTTTCTGTTCTTGCTACGTGCATGTGCTTGCATGCACACACACATACACTCACATTCACACATGTAGATGCACATGACAGACGATAACGTCTTTCTAAGATGATCCCCTTGAAAACCATGCCTCTTCCTGGAATTAAATATATATATATATATATATACATATATATATATATATATGTATATATATATATATATATATAAATTATCTCCTAAAAGCTTGTGTGAGACAATGCAAGAGGGTTCAGAGGTGAAATATTGAGATTATAAGTAACATCTCCTAATCAGTGAGTTGCTTGACTAGTATGTACTAACTAGGTTACAACTGCAGCAGGTACAGCATGCCTGGACAAAGTAGGTCACTGCCTTTGGGCTTATATTTTGTCCTCAGTTAGCAGAGCTCTCTTTCTTTCTCCAGTTCCTATTCCCATTTCCTCATCCGCATTCATCTGCAATGCCTTTCCACCATAACATTCTGCCTCGTGTTAAGCCCAGAGCCATGGACTAAACCTTGAAACCATGAGCCATAAGTTGAAACCTAAGTTATTTTGTCAGTTATTTTGCTCACAGAGATGAAAAACTAATTAAAATAGCCCTATAAAATCCAACTACAAATTTAAACTACTCTCACACCTGCATAACCAGCCTACCCAAGAAGTGGATGTACACACTTATTACCTTCGTTATTCCTGTTGCCTAAGAATATCTTCCCCCATGCATTCATGCTGCACACTTCCAAACGTAAGTCATGTTCTTGATCAGAATTATTCAGAATTCCACCTGTAAGACCATCTGTCGCCTCTCCTCTTACGTTGTTTATTTTCCTCCAGAGCACTTTTTAATACCTGACACATTATTATGAAGTTTTTTTCCTAGTCTTCCCAGACTTTAAGCACCCTGACAGCAGAGAATATTTTGGTTTGGTCCACACTTTATCATTCATATGAAGAATCATGTTTGCCACAGAAACGGCACTCAAATATTTATTGAAGAAATGATCTAACAAGAGGTGATTATTGATGGTGCAATTTGATGGAAAGGATGAAATGAAAAGATCCCACTTCATTAGATTGACAAGAATTCTTTGATGACATGGAAGAGAACAATGATGAATAGGAGAAAAAATGAAGGGAGATTGAAGGTACTTTTGTGAACATATTCCCGGAGGAGTTTGCAATTTTGAGGAGGTTAAATAAAATATTATAGATAGGATAAAATCTAATGTAAAATTAATTCAGTAACATTTAGTTTATTTGTATTAGCATGTTTCTTGCCATACCAAAATACTACATCTGTAAAAACACAACACTAAAAATCAAGGTAAATGACCACTGTCTTGAATATTTTATATCCATGAAAATTAATCTTGAAAAGGAGAATATAATTTTAAGCCTCTCTTCAGTGTAATAATGGACAACAATTGAACACAAAAAACTAAACGAGTTAGATTCTCAGTATCATCTCACATAAGACTCTTTGAACTCAGAACACTATGTATATATTTAACTCAATTTTGTTTGGTAAAATGGGAAGAACAGACATCCATGAGAACTGAATCACTTGAAGACATCGCAATCACCTAGAACAGAGCACACTACAGAATTTGGTGAATTTGGTTCCACAGGAAGTGTAATGAATATGAGAAGGGTAGAGATTCCTGGGAACACATAAACTATACTAATGGAAATAAGTAAATTTATACTGGATTATAATTAAGCCTCTTTGCATTGTTTTTGGCCACTGTATTTTGACATTACAATGAGTCACAAGCTCATCTTGTTCTCATGCAAATAATAATAATAAGCTTTATCATAATCTTCTATTCCACCAATTCTGGGTGAAATTCAATATTTTTCTTGTTGCTACAGAGAGTGAGTGGTCATTTAGTCCATAAATATCTGGACTTGAGTCAAAATTAACAATGATATGAGGGAAAAGCCTAGTAATTATTGCAGTAATGTGAATTTCCATCTACGCATCAGTGAGGTAGTCATCTGTGAATGGGTGAGCAGGATAGAGACAAAGAAGGCCGCTGAAGGCCACAGAGAGCCTTATCTAACAGACAAGCCCACAAAAGGTGAAGGTTTGCTGGGTTAAAAACTTCTCTGGTTTTAATTAAGAGAAAAGTGCTAGGAACCTCCCTTGTCACCAAACTAAAATTCAATTGCCAATCACCTGCTTCCCAAACATGTAGACCTTCACAAAGCAATCTTGCAAAGGCTGTTTAAAGGGTAAAAGCCTACTAAATGGGCAAGAAATTGAAGCAAAAATAGGGGACCTTGATAACAAACCCTTTAAGAGAACCAGAAATTGAGACAAAACAAGGCAACCCTGTATCCTTAACAGATCCAACTCTGAGTTCCACCCATTCTCTCTTGGAGGTGGCACATGGAGCTCCTAGGCTGCCAGTCAAAAGTCCAAAGTTGGACTTGGGTGGGACTCTGGTACTTCCCTGGGACCCCCAATAAATTCAGAGGGCAAGAAGCACATAAGGTCCCTCTCCTCTCTGAGAGAACCCATTCTGTACCTGGAGACCTTCCCCCTTTTCCCTTTCCCATCCCTTCTAGTAAACTCATGCCTATAATTCTGAGATACATGTCTAAAATATTTTGGACCCAACCCCAAGAACTTGGGTTTGGTGGGGAGGGGAGGTATTTATACTGCCTTAATTTCCCCCAAAACCCCAGTAATGCATCTTTCTTCTCTCTCACACGTTCACTCACCACTAATGTCACAAACACACACACACACACACACACACACACACACACACACACACACCTTTAGTTCTACAGTTCCATTGAGATAAACATATAGTTACTTAAAAATATTTTACAATGCGTGTTTCAAATGAAGTCCAAAGCATGTGATGACTCCATCTTGGTTTTACTTTTAGTGAAAACCTCATTATGGTGTAGTACTGTTGGGGGGGGGTCTTTAATTCTCACTATCATCAATTGCTTTAATCTGGTACTGTCAATGTAGCTATATATTTAAGACAACTTGTTCATCTAAAAGACATTTTAAATTTCTTTCTATGACAAGAGTATTGCTATACTATTTTTGTATGTTCAATCAGGAACTTTAAATCCAATTATTAACAGATCATGCTATCGCACACACTTGTCATTTTGGGGCATGGGAAGCAAATAACTTTGTAATTTAATGCAGCCTGACAGGTTTTAGATCAAAGACTGGTTCCTGGCAATTTTTGTAATTAAGAAAGTATCTATAAACATGAGGCTTGCGATACTTAATTTGAATTCAACATGGACCATTTTCTCCTGGTGCATGTAGAAAAGTGTCACTTGCTTTTAAATGAATAAACATGACTTTAGTAACTTAGTTCATTGCACTAAAGAAAACATACTGATTATAATTCTAAAAACTGTTTGTGTTTCAATAAGTTTAGTTGGCTAAATAATGGTGCTCCTCAGAGTCAGGCACCAAATATGAACCAGGACCTCCTTGCACTGTGGTCACAGAAAACATGCCTACTCCCAGCTTGCTATTACAGATAATTAGCACTGGTTCCAAAGAGAAGTAGCGGAAATCTTTACACCCTTTAGTTCAAAGTCACCTCCATGAAAGGGAGAAAGAATAAAAGTCACTATAGAAAACCAATTCATAACCCCAACCCAAATAAAGTTCTCTGTCCTTGCATGTTCTCCATGCTTGCTTTCCCCTTTGTATTGGAATGGGACTTTAACTGAGAACTTTGTGGGCTTTGCCATGTGATTTGCTTTTCCTAAGAAGGCAAGAGCAAATGGGACTTAAGCAGAGACTTAAGGAACACCAGGCCATTGAGACTTGCCATCTCTTGCTACTCTATGAAGTCTGGGCCAGTTTGCCGGAGGTGATAGACATGTGAGCCAACCACTGTCACCAAACCCTTTGATGCACCAAGAGCCAGATGCATAAGGCTCCCACCAGCCATATATGGAACAATTTGAATTCCAATAAGGATAATGATAACCAAGGGGCGAAATCCATCAAATATGTTTAAATCCTTTTGTTTGTATGCTGCAAAAGAGAAAAGATAACTAGTAATTTTCAGAAGGCGATTGGGGACAAATTCATTATCATGAGAAATATAAAATGAAAGAAAAGAATTAAACATTTATACTACCTTACCAATATTATTGGGTACTGAATTTCTAGTTGGGGGAGTGTCTCTTTTTATATAATTATTATAGCCAATAAATGGAAAATAAATGATAGCAGTAGAGTATCAACATTTTATAACTCCCAATGAATTACTGGATCTAGTCACAGCATTCACAGTGGCTAACCATAAAGAGAAGGGCAAGCAAACAACACTCCTGAAAAAAAAAATAACACAATACAGCTTGCAGTGTTGCCAAAGGGACCGTGACTGAGTCTCGTCAAATCTCTGCTTCAGCTGCCAAACTGTGGGAAATACAGAGCACAGAGGAATAATCAAAGCTTCAGGTCAAATGGACCTAGTTCTTCAATGAATGAATTATAATGAAAAGTAAGGGGTGAAGGAAGACTCTGTAATAGTAACCTAAGAGACTCTTCAAAAATTCACCAAATATTAAAAAAGTTTGCACTCTAGAGATGAGCAATGCCTTTTCGATGACAACACAATTCAGAGGTTATTGAGTACATGATGTTTTCAAGTCTCCATTCTATTTAGCTGGAATATTTAGGTGCTAAAACAATGAAGAAACTGGAAAAGATGATTACTAAAAAACTGAAGAAAGTGGTTACTTTGTTGAGAGAGGGAGAGCATGAGAAGGAGAGAGAGAGAATCAATTTTATTTATATTTTCATCTGATCTTTGATTCTTGGACACCTATTTGTGTGTATAGTGCTGAGGTTTGAACCTCACACATGCCAGGCAAGCACTCCAACCAGTGAGCCACCTCTCCAGCCCAAGGAAGGATTCAATTCTTATAACCATGAATTATACAGACGTCCTACACAATTTTTCTTTCTTGATACAAGCAGTCTTACAATGATTCATTCAACTGTATGTTAATCTATTTCTCTGTTTCTATGTTTTATTTACATTTTGTATGTTTGAAAAATATAAATGCAATATATTTGGAAAAAGTAACTGGATGGCCAGTCACAGAAAGACAAAAAACCACCGTTTTTTTCCTTTGATTTTCCTCTGAACTGGCTGACTGGGTCCTGAGGCAATGCCTAGAGCTGAGCTCTCATTTCCAGGTTCAATTACTGCTTTTGTTCTATGCCTATATCTACACTGACTAACACAGAGACTGCCACAGGTGAACACTCAGGAACTATTTGTTGAATGAATTAATATTCAAATTCAAAATGTTTATACCTCTTATGAAGTTGGAATCTAAAAAAAAAAGAAGTGTTCTCTTATTGCCAGCTGAGGAGAAAAAAACCCTTCTGTTGTAATATTTTAGAGGAGCTAACTGGCCCTATCACATCTAAAACTTATATATGAATAGGAGTTGTCTTCCCTAGGAAACATCAGGATTATAACCACTTTTCCTAGGCTATTAAAAGTAAATAGCAGGGGCTGGGGCAGTCAGTGGCTCATTGGTTACAGCACTTCCAGGCATGCATGAGGACCGGAGTTCAGACCCCTGCACTACATACACAGTGAAGTCTCTGAGCACCTAGGGCCACATGAAAAGCTAAATAAAAATTGATTCTCTTTCCCTCTTGCTCTCTCACTGTCCCTCTCTGTTTTAAAACAAAAAGTAAATAGGGACTAGAGATGAGACTTAGTGATACAGCACTTGTCTGGCATGCTATTCAATTCCCAGCACATAAAAGAGAGATGGAGAGAGAGGGAGATGCATGCCTCCCGTATGGCACACGCCTCTAATCCCAGCCATTGATAGGCTGAGGCAGGAGAATCACAAGTGGGAGGCCAGCCTTAGCAATTTAGTGAGACTGTGTAAAAATAAAAAGGAGGGGCTGGTAGCATGCCCCAGGGATTCAGTTCCCAGCACACCACACATACCACAAAGAGTAAACAGAAACAAAGAGCAATATACACTGGCAAATGCTAACTTTCTTCTTTTAGTCCCCCACACCAAGGCCCAGATTCAGAACAAAATGGTAAGAGGTTTCAAATGAAGTATATGAACTCACTAATAGTCTCTATCATATCCAAAGCTTCAATTTCCCACTTCCTACAAATAATGGAACAAGTGCATAAATTGAAATTACATGAAAAGAAAGCATCAAAAAAGCATCTTGTCCCATCTGTCCCTCTTCTGGGTAGTTTCCCAGAAGACCTAGAATCAGCACATTACAGTGCCACAACAAAAGTCAGTGTTCAGAGGCTGGAGCAGTGGCTTAGTGGTAGCTGCACTTGCCTGGCATGTGCAGGGACACGGGTTCAAACCCCAGCACCACATACACACCAAAGTGTTGAAGCAGTGAATGTCACATGAAAAACTAAATAAAATTGATTCTCTTTCTTTCTCTCACTGTTCTTCTCTCTTAAAAACAAAAATCAATGATCATAGCAGTTCAATTTACAATAGCTAAATTATGGAATCAATCCAGATGCCCCTCACAGGATGAATGGATCCAAAAGCTCTGGAATATATACACAAAGGAGTTCTACTCAGCTATTGGAAACAACAATATTGTGGCATTTGAAGAAATTATGCTGAATGAAATGAGGCAACCCAAGGCTCAAAGGTCAAATGTTTTCCCTCATTTGTGGAGACTAGAGCAAAACCCAGGCTTGTGTGAAAGGCCAAGCTCATGTACTACACTCACCAAAGTCAAAGTAACACATTATTTAGGGGAACCATAGATATGGGTAGGGTAGGGAAGAGAAGGGAGGGATAGGGAAAGATGATAGGGTGGAGTTTGGGGGGGAATCAATGATGTAGCTTACTCTTTACTCCTCCTCCAAGAAGTCAAATAATACTTACGCAATCATTTAATTCTGGAAAATGCACGATTATATATATATATATATATATATATATATATATATATTCATTTATTTATATCTGCTATGGAGGAATACAGAAAAGTCAAGAGATGAGTGTGGGTGCTGTGGGGGTAATTCTGGATTAGGATCAGGAGCATATCATAATATTACTACTTATGCTTCTATGATTGTACAACTCCTCAAAAAAATTTTTAAAAAAGCATCTTGTCATAGAAGATTAGAAATAAAAAGGAAATAACAAAATAAAAAGTTACAAGGCAAGGTTGTTAAAATCACTAGAGCTATTCAAAAAACAATTATGTAGATGATATCCTGAGGGGAAGAGAGGGTCTGAACAGTGAAGAAGGTAAACCTCTGTAGGCTGAGCAATCCTCATGTGTAAAGCTTTCTCTTATTCTTTCAAAGGTTCATTTGTATTTAGATATAGGCTACAGTGTTAGTCTACATATCAAGTACATAAATTTAGCTTTCTACAGTGAAGACTACACAGCATAAGAATGTAATTAAAGAACACATAAAAAGCCTTAACTTGACTTTGATGACTTGTAATTGCCAAAAACGTAAAAATAAAAATTCTGCTAAGGGTGAGGGTAAGACTATGACTTTAAGTAGCTACTAACGTTTGATTTAAATGAATTTCTTCTTGCAATAAGTCTTGTAAAAAGTGTAGACTCACAGATGGGACCCGGAAGGAGGACTCAAGTCCCCCTGGATGACTGATCCATGTAGTAGGTTTTGGCTGACTCTATCAGGTTGTGCATTTTATGAGGCAGAAAACTGCCTCTCGGCCTCCAAAGTGCCCAACCTATGTTTCAAATCTATCAGAATCTCAATTTTTCTAATGTATCATAGCTATAATTCCAGAGGCAATGCAATTCAGGTACAAACATATCATCAGTGGGGATACAGTAACTTCTGATTGATGACATTTAGAAAGTCTGCATGACTTTTATCATAATTTAGTAACAATGAACAACATAACATGAGATGTTGACCTCTCCCTTGTGATTTCTTCCTGGATTATTTGTTACTATGAAATAAATGTGATCAGAATTCTATTTTGAAAATTATTACAGTGCTTTCTTTCCTGTTATTCTTTGAACTTCACTCAAGGCATCCACCCTTCTAGGGATTTGTTAGGGTTCTCTAAGAATGCTTGGAGAAAGAAATGAAGTAACAATTGCCTTGGGCATTCAAAGCAGGATTTTCCAGTGAGACAATGCCCATGCAGACAAGACAATGCTCTTGAGAGAAAACTTCCCAGTTCCTTTCATTGTGTTCAGTACATTAAGGGCTAAGTCTGTTCACAGAGTCTTCCAGTAATCAAATGGTGTGCTGGTACCACGATGACAGGAAATCTACTAATCACATGGAACAGGTCCTAACAGGTACTTACAAGGAAGGAAAATAAAAGATATAGGAGCCCATCATTCCCCTGGCCCTCAGACCCAGCACAGAGGGGATGAAAGAGGCATAGGTGAAAATACAGATTTATCACATGCACCAGGTTTTGGTTTGGATAGGCAGATGTAACAATTAAGTAACTGGGGGAAAAGGAGGACTCTTGACCCTACTCCCTTATCTGGGACTGTAACAGGGTGCAGTTTTCATCAACTTAAGACCAGAGCTTCAGTTTTAGGTATAGGATACAGTGTGTTCTATCTCTGTCTTCCTTGCTTTCTATGGCTAAACGTCACATCCAGCAAACACCCTAAAGCTGGTTGTACTATGATCTAATATCTTGGAGAAAATACTGGAAGATCTTCAATTTCTACATTGGTAAAATAAGACTGGGTGAATCTTATTAATATCTTCTGCAACTCTAAAATATGATGATGTCTTTACATTAAAAAAGAAATACTCTGTGGGGGCTGGAGTGGTGGCTCGGCAGTTATGGTTCTTGCCTGGCATGTGCAAGTACACGAGTTCGAACACCAGCCTTACGTATACAACAAGGTCTCGGAGTAATGAAAGACACCTGAAAAACTAAATAAAAATTGTTTCTCTCTCTCTCTCTCTCTCTCTTACTCTCTTACTATCCATCTCTCTTTTAATATATATATATATATATATATATATATGTATGTATGTATATATATATCCACATATATTCTGTGGCCTTAGTTTGCTATTCAAAAATATATTTCTCCTAAACCCATATGCTTCTTTTTTTTTTCTACCACTTGTACTTATCTTTCAACAAACAATGGGAGTTAGCTGGATATATTGACCCATAGTTTCATTTTGTAAGAAAGGAAATATTTATGAAAGTTACAGAATCACAATTTATAGCAATAAACATTTCTTCAAGAGTCATATAAAGGATAAAACTAGAGATGGGTCAGCAAATCACATAGGTTGCAGAGAAATAAAATAGGATCTGAACAAAAATTATATAGATTAAGAAAAATGCTATAAATGTACAATTCTAAACATGTTTATGTCAGGAATGATTTTCCACTATAAACTATATCTTCTTTCAATTTTGGGGTAAATTTATTTCATAAGGGCTTTCTGACCACAGGAAAAATAATTGGGTTTCTACTTCTTAAAATTACTCTATTTCCATGAAAACAAGAGAAATAGGAAAATCAAATACTATTCAGTGTTTGGTTATTTTCCCCCAGTATAATACATTTTCTTATCTACAGCACCAACTCTCATTTTTCTTAAATTTCTATATGATTGAATTGTCATAAGTCTGCCTCCTAATCTACACAAAATAAGTGACATATTTCACTAAATCTAAAGGGTTCCCCTGTAAATATATGATTTTCATTTAATGTTATATAAATATTTGACTTGGCATCATCATAGATGAAAAAAATGGCTTCTCAGTGGCCATTCAAAGGAGAAACAACTCTAAACCTTGCCTCTGCTAAGAAGTATAATTCTCATTCTAATAGCTCCATTTGTCCTTCTTTTGGTCCTTGGACTTTGAAGAAGGAGAAAAAGACATAGCTTTCCTGTGGCTGCAGTTATCTGACTCATACTTACTTAAAATAGCACTGTTATCCACCACTTGTCCTGGTCACAGCAAACATTGATAGAGATATATTTAATTGAAGGGACTGCAGGCTAATTAAGATAAATGTATAGACAAAGTAAGCGAAAATTTTATGGAGAAGATAAAGTGTGATTTAAACAGAAAATCAAGGTCATGATCTACGTGTGGCAATCAAAATTTTTTATACCAATAAGATGAAGAAGTAAGAAAACATCAGATAATTGAAATGATACATATTTTATGGGGAAAATCACATCACAGGGACAACAAAGACAGGTCAGATGTTAGAAAATCTTCACAAATGAAATCTTTAACTTATGAAGACAAGCTAAGTCAAGAAAATTGATTCATACAAGCAGAGTATAACAGCTAATTCAGTTACTTGAATGATTAAAAACAATTACAGAAAAAAACACTATTCAGGAAAATGAAAATATTCCCCCTATATTTTCCAGGTTAACTGGCTGCATTAGTCTAATTTGTTACATTGATTAACCACTTGGCTTTGCTTTTATCAGCACTGTTCTGATGTCCTAAAGCCTTAAGCCCTGTGGGCCGTCTTCTAGTTTCATCCTTTTCAAACTGAATCTTTAAATCAATTAATCATACAATGCTTATATTTATTGTGCCCCATATAGCCGTGTCTCACAAATAGTATCATTTGTAATTAAAATGCATTTTTTGCGTGAATCAGAGTACCAAAACTTAAGATTATTATTTATTTTTCAAAAAATGAACTTAGTACATGCTTATTAACTTCATGATATGTTTATTAAGCACAAACTATTAGTTCTTTATTTATATGCAATGACCTTTTCCAGAAACAAACAGTTCAGTTCAAAGTAAATAATTGGACTGTTTAACCAGATATTCCTAGATAACCCACATTCAACTTCTCCAGCCTTTAAGAATCATCTCTTCTTATCCAAGTTGTCTGTTACATTTGGTCACAGGGAGCCAGGAATTTGCCTTTTCTATTTTTGAGAAGTCTCAATAAACACATCTGTGATTTGTGCACCTGAAAGCTACTTAGTCTCCTGTTCTTCCATAGCCCTCTGCTCCACCATCAAGTCTAGTTTAGATGTTACAGCCTCTCTCTCCTACTGTTCCATCTTAAAAGACAACCCAAATCCTTCTCTTAGTTGCCCAAAAAAGTCTCAAACCTGGCTATACATTTAGGAAAAAATATAAAAATCTTCGGGATAACAGAAAGGTAAAAAATACAGAGAGAAAGAGAGAGAGAGAGAGAGATAAGATTATGAAGAAAAGAAAAACTAATTCTCAAGTCATTTACTGCCACAGGATTTCCTTACTAGGTGGCAAAGGCTCTGATCCCTGAATACTGGCTCACCAGCCACACAGAAGCCAGCACCTCTCTCAGACTCCCCTGTCTGAAGGTCAGATCCTAACCTTTTCTGAAGTTTCTAGCAAAGAAAAGAAAGCTGTCTGTTGTTTTGTGTTCTATTGTTTATTCCCCTGAAAGTAAACCAATTTGCACCAATATTTGGCTTCTCATTAACTCCAAATGTTTCCTTTAGGAGTAGGACATTGACCTTTACATTAGAAAATTAAAAACAAACAAACAAAAAACATGAAGGCCATTGCCTTCCTCTCCAAAGTTAAGGTGCAATCTGTTCTCAAATTAATTTCAAAATGTCATATTCTAGAGGACGCAGAACAATCAACAACCCTAAAGCTGCATTTTCTTCTTACAAGTAACCATTTATGCTTCAATAACTTCTTGGATCTTGTCCAGCTAGTTAATACCTAGTTTTCCCTAAACTTAACTTGTGCAAATGAAATCAACAGAGAATTTCTAAACCAATTTGTATGCAGAATTTAGTACTTATGAGCTTATGGATGTTTTGACAGTGTCCTTTCTTAGCCCCTACAATATGTTTGAAATCTTAAAAACATTAGTTACCTGAATTAGTTAGTTTTTGGTCAATATTGCTGAACTATACGGAGAAATCATCAATTATCTCACTAAGTCCCACCTATAAAGCACTATGTAGGAAGTGTGTAGAACCTAATTATTTGAAAGAACTGGAAAAAAAATCCTTATACACATAAGGCATTGCTTTTTATCTCCTTTCCTCTAAAAATTTAAAAAAAGGTCATCCATAACTTTTCATATAGACAGAGAAGTGCAATTCTTCTAAAACCTTGAATAATTTTGGAAAAGAGCCATATATGTTGTCTTGTTTCCTGGAAATAGCACCCATCCTACACAATATTAAATTTCCTAATTTGAATAGAGAAGTATGGATTGTTCATTGGGCAAAAGACAGAATTTAATCTTAAATTTGAAAGAACATTTGGTTGGAAACTCATTTACAATTAACATAAAATATGATGGTCAATACCCAAAATCTATAAAGGAAATGCCCATGATTTCTGAGAGACCAGAAGAGGTCTGGTACTACAAAAGTTTATAAAACACTTGCTTTTGGCATCATTATTAATAGGAATTTCTTATGAATCAAATTGGGAAAATGAAGAGACTCGGATACTAATAATACGAGAGGAAATTATACACAGAACAATTTAAGAATGAAGAGTTAAAAATAATTATTTACTAAATACAAATGGATACTTTCTAAATACCTAGTAGTTTGTTTTAATTGATTCTCCCTCTTACACTAATTTGAGTTTAATCGTAGTCCAACTCAATTTTCCACTTTCAGCTTCCTGTGATACATTTATGATGGATTTTCAACTTTTCTCTCTATGGATAGCACTTTCATCCTTTACATCCAAATTCCTGTGGAAAACAATATGCATTGTGCAACTCTGCACCATGATAAAGAGTTTATTGTTCTATTATAAGACATACTGAGATTAAAGTATTCTTAATATTGGAGAGCAAGCTTCTGTGTCTGTTACTCACTTTCTACATGCACCCATTTATATATTCACGCAACAAAAGTTTAATGCATGGAAACAGTGGTACTATTTCTGAACAGTGATACTTATGTTGAACTCAGAAAATAAATATGAAAAGAACAAGCTCATATCTACTAAATAATGGTCATCATATACTAAAGGATTATTGTAGGCCTCAATTTTGAAGTTATTATGAATAAATTAAAGAATATGGAAAAACTATCATTAAAAGGGTTAACTGGTTTTATCTCTGTATCAATTATTATAGACTAAATGCCAGAAGGTCAATACCATAATACCATCACCAAAACAAATATCATAACTTAAATAGCTTTAAAAAGAGATAGACGTGACTATTAGGTGGCTATTGTGGCAAAGGATTAGTGCTATTCTTAATTAGGATCATCAAACTACCCAGTGCTGGAAGACATGAATTAACCCATTAACTGGAATGACTCGCATCTTCGATAATCTTTAGAATTTTAAATGTAAATTTTCTATTAAATAAAAAAATGTATCTAGAATTAAGCAGAAAATAGAGGTGAAGTACAATATCTGTTCTCTGCACTGTGTGACATAAACTTAGAAGGCGTGTAAGATGACAATGTAAAACCATAATATGGGAGTCATATTTATTACTAACTGGAAGGGTGAAAATTTGAAATATGTAATGAGATGAAGTCTTGGAGTGAAATGATCAGAATCACAAACCAGGGTCATTTGTCGTGGATGAAGAAGATGGTGAGAGACACCGAGACGAGAATGCTGTAGGGGAGCTTTCCAGAGACCAGCAGGACCTCCTGATATTGGCCACTTCATTTAAAAAAAGCCACTGATAATTTTATCCTAAATGCTATCATAGTTATATGATATTCTTTGGAAAGAGATCAGTTGTCTTAATTACTAAACAAAAAAAAATGATAGTGAACCAATTAAAACACAATAAAATTTTAAACTTGTTAGGTGTATGAAAGATAATGTTCTGGGATTGGGTGTAATAACAGATACAAGTCATTTCGCTGTCAAAAATGCCAGAGGGAGAAAGTATGGGGTAATCGACTCAGAGGGAAAATTCCTACTACCATGAGAAGTCCATTTAATACAGGAGTTTAATAGGGGGAAGGAAATATGGAACCATGGGGAACCAAAGGGGGGAAATCATGGAATGGCATCAGCCTTGGCTTGCTCTGTGAATATACATTTGTTCTTGATTGTTTGATAATGATTCCCTCCTAAATGTAAGTCCATAAATATTGCATTCTTCTAGAGTCAATAGTTACTGAGCCTTAAGTGGGGTTAGTTAGGTCACATAGGCTGGATGAGTCTATAGGGTCTTGATTTCACTGCATAAGTTTCAGTGGTGCTGAGACGAGAGTGCAAGACCACTGATACCATCATTAGATGCAAAGCTCATCAGGTGAAAGCCCCCAACAAATAACTATAAAACCAAACCCTACTTTTGGTTATTCAACTCAGCATAACTTTGACTACAAATGTTAATTAAATTTTATTAATTTGTTAATATATTTTATATAACCATATTTTATTAGTTTGTTAATATATTTGATATAACATATATCATACATAACTGCATTTAGCTTCAATCTCATGTTTTAATAAATATTGGTATGTATTTATTAGATAAGTTAGGATTAAGTTTGAGCTAAGCAAAATGTATATAAATAAGACCACTTGTAAACATAGGACCTCAGGGCTCCTATCATATACCCACAAGTATCAGAGAAGTACTTTTTGTCTTGTCACTCTGCTATCCTAAGAAAAATTTCACCTTCTAGGCAAGAAACCATCACTAACTCTGGCCTTTACATCTGTATTTTGTCTCTTTTGCATTTGAAATGAATTTCTGTTTTAGTAATGTCATCCATACACAGTTGAAGACAAACGTATCACAAGTATTTGTATGATATTGAAATTAATTTATTGTGGGTTTCACTATTTCTGATCATTCTGAGAAACTTCACTACCAAGTCTGTCCTTTTATTTTGAAAAAATTATAGACTCCAATTCAGAAAAGTTGGAAAAAAGTAGTAATTGCTGAAATATTACAACTACAGGGGGCTATCAAATTCAAGAAATGAATTACAACAGTACAATTATACAGATGGCACACATCAGTCAAGTTTCATCATTTATTGCATGTATTTGTTTTGTGCATGTATTTGTGATGAATCCTTTTAACAATAATCACATTCACAGAACCATCATTATAAAGAATACACAGATTTGCTCCAATTACAAAGTTCTTTCCTCATGTGACTGCTGTATACTCTCACTTTGCTTCTTCTTTTATAAGTCCTGGCAACTATTAATATATTCTCTAAATCCATAGTTCTGCCATTTCAATAATGGCATATTAATGGAATCATACAATATACAATTGTTTGACACTGGATTTTTTTTCTCTAAGCAAAGTGCCCTTTAGATTAAACCATGTCACCACATTTACCAATGGCTTATTCCTTGCTATTACTCAACAGTATTCCACTGCCTGGATGCATCACTGTTAGTTTACCCATTGTTCTAGAAGGATGCTTGGGTCATTTCCAATTTTTGGATACTATAAATAAAGCTTCTATGAATATTCATGCACAGATTTTTGGATAAGCAGAAGTATTCTTTTCTATAAGACAAATGCCAGGAATCTAAGTCCTAGGTCATATAGAATATATAAATTTAACTGTGGAAACAGCCACATATCTTAAATGGTTATAGTATTTACAGTTTCACCAGCAATATATGACAAGTAGTTTTATGTTTGTTACTGATTATAGTTTCCCCAGCATTAGACATTATATATATATATATAAAATTCTGGACACTTCAATAGACAATAGTTGTGTTTCGTACGGAGGTTTTCATTTGGATTCCATAATAGCTAACATTGTTAAACACCCTTCTTATGTTTATTTCTCAACTTTATGTTTTTGTGGATGAAATGCTGATTTTCTAATTGGGTTTTTTTTTCCTTTAACAGTATAGCTTAGAGCTCTTCATGAATTCTGGATGAGTACAGAATTTTGGATATGAATATCATGTGCAATATGTGATTTCCAAATGTTTCCTTAAATGAATGTCTTTTCATTTTTTAACATAGTCTTTAATTCTGATGGAGGTCAGTATTTGATTTTTTCTCATAGATTGATGTCTTGCTAAAGAATCTGTAGCCTAGGGGTTAGAGTGGTGGCTCAGCAGTTATGGCACTTGCCAGGCATGTGTGAAGACCTGGGTTCAAACCCAGCACTATGTACACAATGAAGTGTGGGAGCATCAAAACCACATGAAAACCTAATTAAATTGATTCTTTCTCTCTCTCTTTCTCTCACTGTCCTTCTCTCTTAAAAAAAAAAATCTGTTGCCTAAACCTAGGTAGTAAAGTTTCTCTATTCTTTTGTTTTATAGATTTACATGTATGTTTGTGATCCATTGTGTTAATTGTTGTGTAAAATTTGGTCAAAGTAAAATTTTTATTGGAAATTGATGGCAATTATTCCATCACCATTTGGTATAAAGAATGTCTCTCATTGAATTATTGTTTCTTTGTCAGCAGTCAGCTAGGCATACTTGTGTCAAAAGAGAAAAATAGTCTTCTTTAAACTTATTTTTAACTGAAAGATAAAAACATAAGTATTATACATATTAAAATAGGGCACCATGTAGTGATTATATCATGTGTATAGTATATAATATTTAAATTGGTTTCAACATATATATTTCTGCAAAAATTTATTATTTCATAATGGTGAAATTTTCAATATTCCTTCTTCTAGCTCTTTGAAATACAATATTATTATTATTTATAATCACTCTACTATGCAATACTTCACCAGAACTTCTTGCTCCTAGCTATAACTTTGTACTCATTGGTTAATCCAGCCCTTACCTTCCTCCTCCAAATGTTCCAAGCTTCTGATAGCTATCATTCCACTCCCAAGTTCTGCAAGATCAACTTTTCAGATTCCACTTATGAGTGAGATCACAGGTACTTATCTTTCTGTGCCTGCCTTATTTCATTTAACATAATGATCTCCTGTTCCCTCCAAGTTGTTATAAATGACAGGATTTAATTTATTTTTATGGCTTAATAGTATTCTGTTATGCACAACTACCATATTGTCTGTATACATTCTTAAGTTGATGGACACTTTGGTTATCTCCATGTCTTTGTTGTTCTGGATAGTGCTGTGATGAACATGGGAGTATTGATGTCTCCTCCACATGCTGATTTTAACAGGAAAAACATTTTTTTTTAGTACTGGGGATTGAACCCAAGGCCATGTTACCCCAATCCTTTTTATTTTTTTTTATTTTGAGACAGGGTATCACTAAGTTGCTGAGGGTCTTTGTAAATTGCTGAGGATGGCCTTGAACTTGTGCTTCTCCTGCCTCAGCCTCCCAAATTGCTGGGCTCATAGTTGTGTACCACTGCATCTGACTTGGAAAAAATTTCTTCATTGCAAATGGGCAAATATTCAGCTAAAAACTGAAGTGTTTATTACTGTATAAGAAGAGAATAATTAATATCCAGGGACAATTAGAAGTCTTCATAGAATAGCTGGCATTACAAAAACCAATAGCATGATTCAGCTGTCTTGCAAATTTTTCTTTTCATCACAATCTGGCAGAAAAGTGCCATTGATAACATCTCTGGGTTCTGAAGGTCTCCAAGCCCTTTCTGTCTGCCTCACTATATAAGCTTTAATATTTAATGCCAGCCCTTTGTCTGACTCTTTTCTTAATTGGATGCTTACTGCAGTAGTTTAGATTTGAGTTTGGTAACTCGCCCTTGATTTCTTTTAGGTACCTCTGCTATGCTCAGGGTTTGTGATCTATTCCTGACTCAACTCTGGTAAATTTCAGATAATATATTACCTATTGATTCAAATAAAATTCAATAAAACTACTCAAGTGTAAGAGCAGAGTCCCTTTCCTCAAACATTGAAAGTTATGGGGAAGAAATGAGTGACAGAATTAGAAAGTGAAGCTGGATTGAATTTCTAGGCAAGTTCATATTTACACTAAAGAAACCTCAGGCCAAAGTTGTTAGGGCATTGGAGAGAGCAGGGACTCGCCTTATCTCATCTTTATTGGTACTGGTTGTGTATCGCTTGATGTTTAAATGGTACCCAAGGGATCCCTGACATTTTTCACTCAGATGAGGAACTAAACATTATTAGAAATTTGCCCTGCTTAATCATATGCTGAGCCCTTTCTAGTTGCAGGGGAGGATTAGGCTGGTGGGCATCCAGTGGACTTGGCCTCAGGTTGCAGCTGGAATGGGAGCTTGGCTGGAACAGAGAGTGAATGTCATCAAAAGATGAATCAGGTGGCCTGAAACCCAATGTGGAGGAAATTGTCACTCCTGCTACTTTACTGTGTTTGCTCCTTCTAAAATTGTTGAATTTTGTGTGAACCAGGCTTTCACATGAGTGACAGAGAGGTATATCAACTCTTAAAATTCTCAAGGCTAACTTAGTTCAATGATTACACCTCTTTTTTTCAGTATTACAAATATAAAATTTCAGGTCTCGAATCTTTTTTAAAGTGGAGAAAACTCAGAAATTAGATCAACTAATAATAAGCATATCAGCTTTAATTATGGTTGATATGAATGTCAGAAAACTTACATAGCTATCAGCATCAGGAATTAAATTTAATCCTTAATGGCAAATGATCATAGCACTCATCATTGAGCTTTGATATATATATACAGGAGGTTGTTTAACAGTTGATTTTGACTTACATTCATTTTTCTAAAAGAAGATCTTTAGCTAAAGGGAAGTACCATAAGCACTACTTATGAGTGGTTCTTGGTTAAGAGAATGAGCTTTGAAATCAGATGGTCTGAGTTCTAACCTTGACAGGACTATTTAATGGATAGTAATCTCAGATGAATTACTTAATCTCTCTGTGCCTCAGTTTCTTCACATATAAATAAGGATAATATAGAAAAGGATATAATCCTTATAAATTGTTATGATAATTTGGAATGTTTCATTCATATCACATACACTAATATTTCTTAAGTATTTATTTATTCACTCACTCATATTTAAGTACCTATCATGTACTTTCTAATCTAGTACCTCATAATTTATCTGTGTATAAAACAAATGAAAATCTTTGCCTTGAAAAAGTATTTTCGTGCTTAGAATTTTATTGCACATCCCAAATTTTTGCCTGATTATTGTTCATTTTTTTTGCATCTGAAACATTCGAACTTCGACTTGCATGTTACCACTATATGTAATCACAGTTTTGTCTCTTCAAAGACTCTTCCAGAGTTTAGTCTTAATTCCATTACTTACTTAATTTAGTAGAACAACTATCTGAAAAAAATGCTTTTGCAAATCATATACTTGAAAATTGCTAAGAAGGTAACTAACCAAAAAAATGTGACTATGTGAAGTAACATATATATTAATTAGCTTGACATCCCTCTGTAATAGATACATCTGTTAAAACATCATGATGCACACCATAAATATGTACATTTTAATTGTCAATTAAAATAAATTTAAAATCTAAACAATTCTGAAGCTCTTTGGAAGGAAGCTTTTCTCTGTGCAGTTTGATAGACACAGGTAGTAACTAAATCTCATTCCTTAGCCCTTGGCTATGCAATAACTCTTTTCTTCTTCCAACATGTTTTTAAAGAAAATAGGACCAACATGTCAGTATCTACATTACTGGTTGTCATTTATCTCATGTTGGATTAAGGTAAACAAACTTTTCTTTAAAAAAGTTATCTGTGAAAGGTTAAGATTAGAAGTACTCAAATATACACTGTTTGCTACATCTAACTTTGTATTTAAGTTAACTTTTTTTTTTTAACGAAAAACTACATACGTTGTTTCATTTTGTTATAAAACCAAGTCTTTCTAAAGTTATTAATTCTACTGGCAAAATTTGGCAACTCCATACAACTTTGACTTTGAGACTGCTGTCTTTCTTTTCCATTTAACATTTATTTTTTCTCTTTTTATTTGCCATGCTGGGGATTGAACCCAGGGCATTGCATATGCTAGGAAGCACTACCACAAAGCTCTTAGGTTCAGGTCACTTTTAAAATGAAGAATAAATAAATTCATTGCATCACTGTAGCTCCATTAAACTTGAGCACACATTTATTCATTGATACTTTTCATGGAAAAATTTCAACGTCTCATGGAAATGATTAAAATAGTTGACAGGACACCTTTCTCTATCGCTGTTCCTATGCTCTGCACCTATTTTGAGTCAGGGTTAAAAAATGGAGATTATTCCTTACTGTAATGTTTTAATTTCTTCAGGCTGAATAAAATCATTCAAAGGTGCCTTCCCCTTTTTCTTGCTTTCGCACTACTCACCCTCCAGATATAATATGAAATGAAGAGTTAGGTACACCGAAAGTTGTTAATCAGAGCAGAAAATTTCCTTTTCCTCTTATCTAAGTCCCCCTAAAGCAGTCATGTCTGTGATTGCCTATCAGTTTTAGAACTGCTTTTGTAAACTACTCATTTATTTATCTTTTCAGATCTTAGTGATATGTCCCCCAATACAATCTACTACATGTCATTTGTTCATAATTAATTTGCACAACAATGTCTTCTCTGATGATGGCATAAAGAAATGTATTACTCTTTTCAAAAGCAATGTATGATTTTGCCTTTCACTAGCAAATCAAAATGGAATCTATCAAATTCATGATAATTCAGTTTATTAATTTTTATATCTTTTATCCAAGACTTACTCATAGCTCAGTAGTGGCTGGAAAACTGGGCAGTCTTCTGTTTTGACAGAGTAAATATCGACAAGTGCTAGCATTTCTCATAGTCCTAAAATGTGTTAAGTTTGGCCGGGGGCAAAAGCCTGGGAAATCTCTAGAGTCTATAATTAGGTGTTAATTGGGATTGCTAAAACATTTTCCATGAAGTAAGATAATTTAGTCTGAGTTCAGCCACACAAATCTCCTTGGATGTTTTCCTCCAGCATAGCCTGATAGGGAATGAAGTGACACAGGTGGCTGACCACATTAGGTCAGATTTTATGGGTTAAGGAAACTGAGCTGGCTTCAACCTTCAGGGTTCCTTTTTTAATCTGCAAACTCAGTTAGGAAAGGATAGATAATCCACTGTTACCTTTTAATAGAAAGATGATTCAGCAGATAATGTCTTCATTTATTTGAAGATATTATTATTGTAATGTTTTCATTTATTTGAAAATAGTGCTATTGTTCTGCCGTGAGAGCCAAAGAAGAGTTTAGACCAAAATATTTGAGTCATCGTGACCATCTATTGCTAAACTGTTTCCTGCTTTCACTGTTCAGTTCAACCACAAGTCTGAGAAGAGGGCATCTGGTCTAGAGAGTCCATAGGTCAGAGTAACCAGATCTCAAATTCATCAGCATTTCCCATGTGGGCCAATTTTTTAAAATCGTATTTAATTTTGTAATGAACCTGCAGTTAGAAGTTAAAGATAGATACAATTTGAGTGTACTAGATTTGTGCCATTGTATTTGGATTTGTGTCCCTTGAAAAAATGAAGCTAAAATGGGCTTTAGAAATTATTTTTCCTGATTGAAAATAAAGGAGCATAGCTTTGAAAAGTGCTATTGGCAATTGCTACTAATGTGAAGAGAACTATACAGTCAATTTTACTTGAATTTGTTTTGACCTTGCTGTTTTGTTTTGTGGGATTTCTTTCTTTTTTTTTTTTTTCTTCCTCTTTGGCCTTCTGCCATTTTCGAGAAACAGTTCATTTTCTTAAATGAAGAAAGAGATTTAGAGGAGCAGTCATTCCAAACAATCTCCAGAACACAATTTCCAGCTACTGGTCTAAAGTATTTGGCACTTTCAGGCAATAATTTATAATTCCTCCATCAGATACTGTCATTTGAAATTATCACAGTTTTGTTATTGTTATCTTGAAAACTGTGTTCTCTGTGACTGCCATTCAAAGAAAAATATACCAAAATATAGATAAAACCAATCATTCTGTCATGCTCTCTTCTGCATCTTAGTAGAGATGATGGTGACAGATGAAAATTCCTTAGAAGAAGGATTGCCTCTGTATATCAACCCAAACGTAACTTGTTTTGCATTGTCAGATAACAATGCTGACTGGAGCAATGAAAAAATAAACATGGGCAGGAGAATCAGTGGAAAAGTCCATCACTCAATTTCCACCAATAATAAATAAATGGAGAAAAAATATATATTCATTACATGGTTGAAAGACTCGAAGCCCATAACGTTTAGAAATGCAATTTCCAGACATCCTGTGAGCGTTTTCAGAAGCTGTAGCTGAATTTCAATAGGATATATTTGTTCATCCTCAAAGCCATGTTGTCATATTTTCTTCCCTGCGTTTCAGTGTGGCACACTCCCTTTACTGATCCAGTTAAACATAAGCCTTGACAAAGTCAAGGGTCAGAGCTACTATAAAATTGGCAAGTCCATTGGAGAAGAGAGATATTACAAATTATTGACCACAGGGGGACCACTTGCACATAGGTGAAACCATTTTCAAACTTCCAAAATAAAATAAATTGTACATTTCTCAACTGATAATAAATTGAGATTCCCAAACTTTTGCAGTCATGTTAAGTGTCCTAGAATGAAAAATGTCAAATAAAAGATCATAAAACCTCTGAAAATACTAGTATGCATTTTGAGGATTGTATTCTGGATCTAAAAATACAAATTAAGTGGATTTTTGACTGAGCTGAGTGAGCTGACCAGCTGGTATTCTGGTTCCTTTTGTGAATTAAATCCACTTGTCTCCCAAATCTGGCAGTTGAGTGAAACATGATGGCAAAATAATTACTACACAAATATAAATTATATCCATATATAAATAAATTATATCCATAAATTATAATATATATAATATAAATTATATCCATAATTTATATTTTTTACCTAAAATGATTTTATTTGCTCTTCTCACTGTTTCATTGTCCACAAAAAAGAAAGCAATTACTTGATTTTCAGGATACACATGGGATAAGTAACTCTTTCAATCTTAATATTTAGAGTATCATTCTAAGAATATATTTGGGCTTCTTGCTTATGTTATAATATGGAGAAAAAGAAAAAAATCCTAAGCATTTTTAAGCTGTAGAGAAGTCAACTGATACTGCAAAATAGTCAAGATACTATTTTTTGTTCTCTGATTTTGTGAGTACTCCCTGCTATTGAGCACCCCAAATGCTTTTCTCTTAATTCTTATGTCGAAGTCCTAACTCTGAATGTAATGGTATTTGAAGATGGGACCTTTGGAAATAAACAGGCTTAGATGTGATCATGATGCTGGGGCCCTCATGTTGGGATTAGCGCCTTTGAAGAAGAAATCAGAGCACTGACTCTCCCGAAACTGTGTGAGTATGTGTCAAGAAAAGAGAGCTCACACGATGAGCCAAACCAGCCAGCATCTTGATCATGGACTTCCTGGACTCGAGTCCTGAAAAACAAATTTTGATTAAGCCCTGGTTTCTGGTATTTTGTGGTAGCATCCAAAGTTTGCTAAGACAACCTCCCACTGATGTTGAAAAATTCAACATAAGGACAGATATGACAAGCGACAGCAGATCTGTCATTGGATTTTCCCAGGAAATGTACTTTTAGAAGTATTCTCCTCCCCAGTAGACTACTGAGAGATCCTTGGCTTCTGGTCATGTTCTTGCCACACACTGTGTCTGGTCATCAGTGAGATAGTTAAAAATGAGAGCTTCCCAGAGTCTTTCTGTGTTCTTTAATTGAGGAACAACATTAAAAGATCACTATGAAAATTCCTTTCTGACTAGAGAAAAAATAATCATCAGAGAGATTTTCAGTCTCTGCAATGATAGAAAACAAACCACAAGAATCTCACAGACGACTTGGCTCTCTTTTGGGTCTAAAGCAGCTCAATTTAATAAAAATGAACTCCAATTCCTAAATTCCTTTGGATTCAAGTCATGTGTCATACAGAGTCTGTGTGTAAACTAAACCTGTGCATTTTACTGCTGATGTCAGACAAGGAAGGATGCTCAGAGACAACAGGCTTAATGCTTAGTGGAGCCAGGGAGCTTTTGAAACAGTCCAATAGAAAGTTAGAACTCTACCATATCTTTGCTCCCAAGTATCCAAATGGGAGCGGAGCAATTCACCAGACAAAAATGTTAATTCAGATTCTGTTAGGCAACACATGTTATCATTGTGTTTTTTCTTTAAAAAGCAAACTATAAAGAATAGTATAGAAAATATGTTTAACCAATTTGAAAGAAGTGTGATTTACTGCTTTATTACATTAATTATTTTTATATAACTAGGTGCTGCTACTTAACAGACTTTAGAATTATAGGTTGTGCTCTGGGAAGGTTATGGAAGTTTATCTGATTTATCTCTATGACTTCTAACCAATGAAATGTTCTTCTAGTGATTTTGCAATAAAATGTGTTTATTAAGAAAGGTCAGCCAGAAGCTGGAAATATTTTGTGAGTGAAGTTCTGTTGTAATCATTGTTGTTTCTCTGGCTACAGTCAATAATTTGGATTTCATGTCAGATTTGATTATCTCATCTCCAAATCAGATAAATTTTGAGGTCTTTCTATATATTTACCTGCTTTTACTTAATTTTTACTAACATAATTAGCCTCCGATTTGTATAACTTATCATTTCTATACTTTATTGGATTTAAAAATTGTACAAATGTTTGTTTCATAACTGATCAAGATATTTTAATTTTTTATTCTCATATATTCCTGAATCATGCAGTTAAAATATATTGCACTCCATGTACATGGCAAGTAATATATATCTGACATGGAATATACCTTTTATTTATAAGATAGAACTAATAATTAGACATAATGAGATTGGATGTGTGAGTTGGGAACTCAGTTTTGTGATATTATAACCAACCTTCATATGATTATGCATTTACTTCCCTCCCAAATGTTAATATTTACAAGGAAAATCGTCCTTCAATATCTTCAGAAACGGAGTTTCTGACAAATGAATTCAGAAATATAGCACTGCATAATGCTTTGCAATCATCCCATTCCAGAAGAGAATCCTGTAAATTGAACTGGACCGGTAGAGCTCACAGAAGTCCTTCAAGACACACAGACAAAGAGAAAACAAAACAGTACATACAGCTCTAAAGGGCAGCTACAGGCATTTCCTAAATACTTTGTCACTTGCTATTTCACATATAAAATTGGTCCCATTACTCAGTCAATTCTCCTCCAGTGCTTATCAGATAATTGGAGAAAATACATCATCATCTATTCCTCAATCACAGAAAAGAAATAGACTAGGTGTACATAAAGGTGAAATTCATCTATGTACTATATATATATATATATTTGGTCAATCTCATTCCAATGTCTCTCCCTCTCCCTCCAGCTCCTTTCTCTACTCCTCTTATCACTCTTATCATCCTTATATTTTCACGGCATTTTCCCCTCACCCCGTTTTGTTTTGTTTCTTTTCCTTATTTAGGCCTAGCTTTCACATATGAGAGAAATCATTTAATCCTTGATTTTTCAGAGTTTGACTCATTCCTCTTAGCATGATGTACTCCATTTCCACCCATTTACCAGAAAATACCATAATTTTATTCTTTTGTATGACTAAGTAAAACTCCATTGTGTATATATATCACACATTCTTTATCCATTGATTATAAAGTACCAATTGAAAAATAACTATAAATGAATAGAAGGAAGACCAATAGTATAGAGGAAGAAGAATGAAGGCAGGGAAGTGGGAAGGGAAAGAAGCAGCACTGTAAACTGAAGTGGAGAAAATTATATTCCAAGTATGTATGATGATGCCAAATGAACCCCAATATTATATATAATTATAATGTACTAATAAAAGCATAAAAAAGAAAAAAATAACTATAGGAATTTAGAAATATCCTTTTTATATTATCTTCTTTTTACAATTTATTACCTTGCAACTCTGGTTACTGAAAAAGTCATGGCAATTGTTTTAGATGGTAAATATTTTTTTACATAAAAGTAGGAATGGCTCTGGGAGCAGATGCTGCTGGCACCATTGGTCCATTGGTCCTATTGCCCACTGTGTTCTAATCACTCTGGCCCTAAAGTAGTTTGGGGAAGAAGCATGGAAGAAATGCTGACCTTCCATGCTGCTATAGTTTGGATCTGGAAAGTCCCCTAGAGGTTCATGTGTTGAAGGCTTGGTCCCCAGTACAGAAATGTTCAGAGATGGGGATTATGGGAAATTATTGGATCATGAGAACTCTAACCTCATCCGTGCTCTATCTTACTACAGGCCCATAGAAATCTCTGAAATCATGAGCCAATACATCTCTCCTTCCTATTTTGCTGAAGTGTTTTGTCATAGTGATGAAAAGCTGCCTAACACCATGCCAATCAGGTGTAGGGCTCTTGCTGTACAAAGGAAATTGTGTGGTGTTTGGGAAAACAGAAACAATAAAGGTGCTGTACATAGGAATTTCAGAAACTTACTTAGTTACATTGATTTTTTGAGTTTGTAAAGTAGAGGAAAACTGCAGAGAGTTGATAAGGAGTAGGTTTGGTGGGGAAAGAGAATAAATGGCTCTGTTGGATGATAATAGGTCAGAACCCAGTCATAGAAAGAAAGAGTTGGTCATCAAGAGACTCTGATTATAAAGCTGTATCTCTGGCATAAATATAAAATCATCATCACATTTTTATCCCTTTCTCCCTCTCTAACACTTTCGGCCCTGTATGATGATTTTCTATCTTTGTAATGCTTAATATGGAAGTCACTAGTCACAAGTGACTACTGAGTGTTTAAATATGGCTTGTGTGACTAAGAATCTAAATTTCAAATTTTATCTAAGGTTAATAATTTTTAAAAAATGTAGAGTCACCTGTGACTATGCCTTAGAAATATCATGAGTTTGGAAAATGTCACTAGATTTTTAATTTGCAAATTAGTGTGGTGTGTTGAACCTCTCTTCCTGTGAGTGACAAGAGGTGTGGCATATACAAACTAACATCTTGGCGGATACATAAAAGGTGCTGAGCTCTAAGGGGAGCTGGAGATCTTCTCTCATACCCTTCAGTCCTCCCCAAGGATAGGACCAAGTCTAAGTCAGAACTTCCAAACCCAAACATATCAAGAATTACCTAGGTCTGAGAATACAGACCAGTAAATATGGAGCAAAAGAATAATGGCAACAGTGTATCTTTTACTTATGTTCACAGAATCTGAATAGTAGACAGGCAGTGATGTCAAATGCCTAGAAATGAGAAGGTCTGGAAGGCTGGTGGGCTAGCCTCATATTACCTAGTAAATCCTATACTTTCTTCACACCACCACTCTAGAATAAAACTAAGATATTTAGAAGCACTACACACTTAAATATGACAGTGTTTCATTCATTTATCATTATAAATGATAGTAAAAATAGTAAAAAATTAGATAGTAAAAATAATGTAAAGATTTTCTGTTTTTTTTTTTTTTTTTCAAAAAATGGTATTTCCCTCAGTACAATGGTGACTCTGCTTTTAGGGTAATCAGAGATTTCTCCATCTCCAGCCCCAGTGTTGCAGTTACAGTCTTTTTTGGGAAAAACCAAGAAGAGGCATCCAAAACCAACACCTGCCTTTGACCACTGAAGCAATTTATTTCTCGCTCCTTCCTTTAACTCTAACTGTGGATTTTCCTCTTTTATTATTTTGAATTAAAAAACCAAAGACCCGGGACAGACGTTGGAGAAAGTAGGAAGATCTTATGGCCGTACTTCATATTGTTCCTTTAAATCAGTGGTTCTTAAACTTGAGTGACTGGTGCACCAGAATCACCTGGAAGATCTTTTTAAAATACAGACGTCTATGCCTCATTTCAGAATGACTTGACTTGGTAGCTGTGGGTTGGGGCCAAGAATGTGTATTTCTGACAGTTTCCAGGTGACAACTTAGGATGCTGGTTTGATGATCTTACATTAAGAATTGAGAATGAGTGTTTTAGGTCTTGCTTTGGAATTTAGGCCCTGAATTTTAACTAATAATCGGAGATTGTGTGTGTGTGTGTGTGTGTGCATGTGTGTGTATATATTTTCTGTTTTCCAGGGAATTCAAAGGAACAGTGGTTGTTGAGGGCAAGATCCAGCACTTTGGAATCCCCTGAACAAGTGCCACCTTAAAAATACTCTTTGAATGCTACCCAAGAGCTATATCCAAATAGCGCTTCTATTTTCTACTTCCTTCTGTGGTGCCATTTCTCATTCAGCTTACTCTATCTTGGTGATCCTCTCACTTTTTCTAGCTTATATGTCACAGTGAAGGATATTGGCCTAACCAGGAACTAGCTAACCAATGGCTTCTGTTTTATTATACCTACTAGGAGAAAAACAACAATGACAAAACAAAGCAAACATACAAACAAAAAATCCCACAGAGCTGTCCCCCATGACATCACCATAATTTTCTATGCCTATGGGAAACTCAGAGCATGAGATGCGGGTTGTTATGTCTATGATGTGTTTTTACAACTGCACTTCCTTTTGGGGAATGGAAAAGTTAATTTTGAAGTGCAAGTATTAAGAGGTTATGGAGAAAGGGTATACAGCTCTCTGGCACCATTTCATAAACAGAAGAACTATGCTGGGAACTTCAACTGCTCTAATACAACTCTTTATGAATGAACCTCCCACTAGAGTCCCCTGTGGGGCATTTTCAAGATATACTAGTCTAAGATCAGAGCCAAAATCAGTGAATTTGAGGACAAAAACAAAAACAAACAAAAAAAAAAACTACAAAGAATCAATGAAACAAAAAATTGTTTGTTCAAAAATAAAAATGAATAAAACTGACAGACACCTAACCAATCTCATCAAAAGAAAGAATGAAATGAAACAATCAACAGAACCAGGAATGAAAATGGAGACATTACCACTAACTCTTCTGAAATCCAGAGGATTATCAACAACTACTTTGAAAACTATACTGCTCCAAGTTGGAAAATATGGAGGACATGGACAAATACCTAGGCAAATTCTCATTCCCAAACTGATGCAGGAATAAATAGAACAGCTCAACACACCATTATCAGGTAGTGAAATTGAAACAGTAATCAAATCCTTACCAAAACAGAAAGCTCAGGATCTGACGGACTCTCAGCTGAGTTCTACCACATCTTTACAGAACAATTAACACCTCTCCTTAGTATGCCATTTCATGAAATCAAAAGGAATGGAACCTTCTCAAACTCTTTTAATGAGGTAACTGTAACTCTAATATAAAAACCCAAAAAAGACACACCAAGATAGAAAACTATAGACTAATTCCCCTGATGAACAAAGATGTAAAAATCCTTAAGAACATCCTAGCAAACCATGTCCAAAAACACATCAGAAAGGTAATACATCATGATCAAGTGGGCTTCATTCCAGGCATGCAAGGTTGGTGCAACATACACACATCAATATATGTAATTCATCACTTAAACAGAATTAAAGTAAAAAACTATATGATCATCTCAATTGATGCAGAAAAGGCCTTTGACAAAATCCAACACCCATTTATGCTCAAAACCCTTGAGAAAATAGGGCTCAAAGGAACTTACCTTAACTTTGTCAAGGATATTTGTGACAAACCCACAGTCAATGTTATACTTAATGGAAAAAAAAAAAAAACTTAAAGCATTCCCACTAAACTTGGGAACAAGACAAGGCTGTCCACTCCCACCACTCTTATTCAATTAAGTCTCTGAAATCCTAGCCAGAGCAATCAGACAAGAGAAGGAAATCAAAAGGATTCAAATAAGAAAAGAGGAAATTAAGCTATCTCTATTTGCCAGGGATATGATTCTATACTGAGAAGACCGAAAAAACTCTATCAGAAGACTTCTAGAGCTTATAAATGAATTCAGCAAAGTGGCAGGACAGAAGATCAACACCCACACATCAGTAGCTTTCCTATACTCCAACAGTAATTCAATTGAAGAAGAAATCATGAATTCCATCTCATTCAAAATAACCTCAAAAAGAATAAAATACTTGGGAATGAAGCTAACAAAGGAAGCAAAAATTATCAAACATTGAAGAAAGAAATCAAAGAAGACCTGAGAAGATGAAAAGACATTCCATGTTCTTAGGCAAAAATCAATATTACTAAAATGGCAGTTCTGCCAGAAGTGCTATACAAATTGAACACAATCCCCATCATGATACCAAAGTCATTCTTCATAGACACAGAAAAATCAAAGAAACCTGGAATAGTCAAAGCACTACCAAAAAACAAACACCCTCCAAAACAAAAACAAAAACAAAAATAAATAGGAGAGATAAGAGGGATTATAATACCTGACCTGAAATTATACTATAGAGCTATACTAACCAAAACAGCATGATATTTGTATCATAATATGCAGGAAGATCAGTGTAATAGAATAGAAGACACTGAGACTAATTCACAAGTCTTAACCATCTGATATTCAACAAAGGGAGCAAAAATATGGCTTAGAGGAAAGACATCCACCTGTTCAACAAATGGTGCTGGACAAATTGGACAGTCAAATATAGATGATTGAAATTAGATCCTTATCTCTCACCCTGCACAAAAATCAAATAATAATGGATCAAAGAACTGGGAATTAAACCAGTAACCATACAATTTTTAGAAGCAAAAAATAGGATCAACATTACACCATATTGGTGTAAGCACCTTCTTCCTTAACAAGACTCCCATAGCACAAGAATTAAAACCAGGAATTAATGAATGGGATTCCGTTAAACTGAAAAGCTTATGCACAGCGAAGAAATTAGTCAAGAGTGTCAAGAGAGAACTTCCAAAATGAGGGAAAAGCATGGCCTGCTACCTTTCCAACAGGGTGCTAATATCCAGAATATACAAAGAACTCAAAAAACAACACTAAAATAACAAACTTTCCAATCAATAAACGAACTATGGTAGTGGAGTGGTGGCTGAGCATTTGGAGTGCTTGCCTGGCATGCATGAGGACCCGAGTTCAAACCCCAGCCTCATGTACACAACCAAGTGTCTAGGAAATATAGGCCAAATGAAAAAATAAATAAAATTTATTCTCTCTTTCTCTCTCTCTCTCTCCCTCTCTCTTTTAAAAAAATAAATAAATACATGGACTATGGAACTAAACAGAAACTTCTCACCAGAGGAAGTTCAAAAAGCTAAATGATATGAGAAAGTGTTCTACATTACTAGCAATAAGAGAAATGTAAATCAAAACTACACTGACATTCCACCTCACTCCAGTCACAGTGGCAAAAATGAAGAATAACAACAATAATAGACGTTGGAGGATTGTGGGGAGAAATGAACACTAACACCCTGTTGATGGGACTGCAAACTGTACAGTGTGGAGATTCCTCAAACAACTGAATCACCATTAAACCCAGCTATCCCACTCCTGGATATTTTCCCAGAAGAGCTAGAATCAGCGTATAACATAGATAGAGCTATATCAATGTTACAGCAGCTCAATTTACAATACCAAATTATGAAAACTACCTAGATGCTCTTCACTGGATGAATGAATCCCAAAACTGTGGTATACATATTTATACAATGGGGTTCTACTTAGCTATTAGAATGATATCATGGCTTTTGCAGATAAATGGTTGGAAATGGAAAAAATCATGCTGAGTGAAACAAGCCAAAACCAGAGACTTAAGGGTTCAATGTTTTCTCTCATGTGTGGAAGCTAGAGTGAAACCTAAGATAGGATGAAAGTTAATCAAATTTGTGTAACAGACCCACCAAATCTGAAGTAACACATAAGCTGTGGGGACTATTATGATGAAGTGGGGAGAAGAGAAGGGAAAGGAGGGGAAGGAAGGAAGAAGGAAGGGGGCGTTCTAAAGTGTAGAGTACAGTTGACTCCAGTGAGAACCTCAAATGCACCCAGGCAGACATATGTAACTTCAATGTTTAAATTACATATATATGGTCATTTATATCTATAATTTGGGGAACTACGGAGGAGTCATGAGATTGGGGAAGAGGGGAAGAGGGGAAGATCCTGGAAAAGGATGGGGTTTAAGCAACTGTCAAAACCTCTGCATGTATGAATGTGAACCAACGAATCCTTTCATGTGTAAGATGATGCTGAAACAATAAAAAGAAAATAAAAAGATATACTGGTCTGAGCTTCATTCCTGTAGGGTCTGTTCAGTGGGTCCCATTTCACAAATGAAGGATCTGGGAAGATTTATTTACTATCACACATTCTGCATAGTTGGATTAGAAATTCATTTGCCTGAAACAACTGTATTGGTTCCACTTCTGCCACACTTCTTCAAAGTTTTCATTGATGATTCTTCCAATACATTGAAAAATCTTCTTTCAACCCCTCACTTAAAAGTGGTGGCATGGAGCCAGGTGTAGTGGGACCCTCCTGTAAACCCAGATAGTCAGGAGGCCAGCCTGGGGAAATTAGCAAGATCCTGTCTCAAAATAAATCTTTTTTAAAAAGGCTGAGGATGTAGCTCAGAACCAGAGCACTCCTGGGTTCAATCCCCAGTACTGCACAGGCACTAAAAAGCAAAGCAAACGAAATGAAAAAATGGCCGCATTGCTTGTGGCTGCAAATGCAGGGAAAAAGGATTTTTATCCATGTGCTTCCTCTACCACATTGCTAAAAAGTTCTAAAACAGGACAAGTGCATCATGCTTACCTTTTCTATGTGAAACAGTCCACTTCTGCAAATAGTCCACATATCTTAGGGCTCCAAAGACACACTTTATAAAAGTCCAGATGTTCACAGACACTCTGAAATCAATTTCAACCTTGGATGATTGCATTCTTCCTATCCAAGGGCAGTTTCAACAGGATATGATATATTTTGTTTTTGGTTGCTGTAAGTACCAATCGCTCAAGAAGTGCTGTTATAATAATCCACCTTATCCCGGCTAGTAGCTGACCTCCAGGGAGCTCAAGACATTTCATTATTAGTTTCTTATTAGTTATCAAAATTGAGGTCTTCTACAGGAAATAAAAAGTCTTATTACTTCCATTTCACAGGTAAAGCAGTCAAGCCCCAAAGGCTAAATGATTGCTTTGTAGCCTCACAGACTCCAAAACCCTTGTGTTTCTGGGGTCAAGAATCTAATATCCAAAAATAAAAACAAAAACAGAATTCTGCCATGTGAAATATCTGCTTTGTCATCTCTTACCTAAATGGGAGAAGAATTCTCTTTCTAGAAAATTCTTCAAAACCTCACATTAAATTCATCAGCAACAAAATAGTTTTCTTTCTTGTCTCATGTTTGCTATTGAATTTTAGCAGATTTAGTCATGATAATATTACATTCATATTTAAAGAATTTAACCAATATTTTTCTTTTGCATAAAAATCATCCGTATTCAGATACATCTCTCTAGATTTGGACCTTTGTGAAAGTGTAGATAGGACTTAGAAACATCATACTACCCATTTACTTCATCTCTGTTCTTTTCTGTCTTTGTGGCCTCTTGGTTGTATGTATATACTGACGTCCACAGGAGAAGCAGCAGCTACAGATAGGTTCCTTTCATAAAGCTTCCCATGCCTTCTTCTACCATTATGCTTATTGGATCATTTTGAAGTTTTTATTTGTCTGAGGCCAAGAGGGAGTAATCTGTCTCTTTATTATTTTATTTTTATTATTTTTTAATTTTCAGTGCTAAGGACTGAACCCAGGGTCTTGCACATGCTGAGTAAGTAATCTGCCACTGAGAACACATCATCCTGTAAAACTATTCTTTTTATCAGTGTACCACAAATATATAGAAGACAGTGTGGCTCATAAGTGTGCGTGCTCGATATTTTCCATTTGCCTCCCTGAAATCACTCTGTCTTTGTAAATTCTGTGCTGTGACTTGCGCCTTGCAGGTTATTCAATGGAAGCCATCAAGGTGTTCCCTTAGGTTCAGCAAGGAGAAGGCATCCTGTGTGGATTGAGGGAGGAAGCAGATTGTGGTAGATGTTGCTCTAACTACTTCTTTGGATTTGGTTGGTGCTAGTCATCTACCAGAAGCTACATGACAGTATTCACAAACATGAAGTTTGCACAGAAACGACAACCATGGATGTAAGAAAAGAGAAGAAAATAAAAGAAAAATTGAATCATTTAAATGATTAAATGATATCATTTCCAGAAACCTAAAATTTATATTAGGCTGAATATGAGAAAACTACTTAAGGGGATCTATAGAGTTTGCTGTTAAAATGCAGATCAATGAGACTGTATTTTTAAAAATAAATTCTAATGGGCTCATTGCATTTTCACAATGTTTACTTGTATTAATTAGTGAATATAGATTATACACATTCAGAGGGCTGGAGTGGTGGCTCAGTGGTTACTGTGCTTGCCTTGCATGAGCGAGTACCCGAGTTCAAATCCCAGCACCACGTACACAGCGAAGTCTCAGAGCAACGAAGGCCTCATGAAAAACTAAATAAAATTGTTTCTCGCATTTTCTCTCTCTCTCTCTCTCACTGTCCCTCTTTCTAAAATTAAAAAAAAATATTATACACATTCATACCTGAAAGACCTGTTTTATGCTGCTATATGATTAGATGCCCTTAGCAAAATTTTTAAATTGTTCTTCAGAACAATTAAACCACATTCACCCATCATAGCCTCTGTGTCATTACTTATTAGAGTAACAGGGACTCCTCTGTGCTCTAAGATGATCTGGGCTCCAGGTCAGTTCCAACTTGCAGACTTTGAATGTTTGTGCAATGTTAATAAGTTCATGATGTCTCTGAAAAGGCACATGGAAATTAGAGACTAATAAAGTAAAAACTTCATAGGAGTTTTTAGATTTCTTTTCTAATGTCTGTCAGAGTTGAGAACACAGATGGTGTCTTTGCTCCTCTGTGTACCTTGCAATTCTTGACAGGGTGATTGGCATGTTGTAGGTACTCAGCACATAACTGCTGTAAAAAAAAAAAAAATGTAAAGGTCATCCAGTCCTACCTTAGGTTGAAGCAAGACAATTCTGCACATTTCTAAGAGATGCTCATATAGATTTAATCTATTGGAAATCTTGCTACATTGCAAGGAAGTTTAAGTCTGCCTTATGGCTTGACCAAGTACAATCCTTCTGAGCAGCCCATTTGTCCTGTACCTGACATCAGTGATCCTGCTTTTGCTCTTAAGCCTCCTCTTCTATCTTAATACCCTTAGTAATTTTTACCCTAAAAACTTCAGCCCAGCCCATCTATCCCGATCTGGATTCAGTTTTTTTTTAATTTTTTTTACTTTTGAACAAGTTTTTAACAAAATACTATCAAATGAGTATAGATTCTGGATATTACAATTACCCCCAGGAGTGCCCCCCCAATTACCCACCCTTATCCCTCCCTTCCACTTCCCCCCATATCTCTAAAAAAAGGATTATGTTGTATAGCATTACATCTTATCTGGATTTAACACATGATAATAGACCAAATTTCTCACTGGCCAGGGTCTAGTCCCAACCTCCACAGATGAGTGGAGACAATTTTCATGCTTTTGCTGTTTACTTTTTCTCTTGCTCTTATTGCAGTTATTATTTTCCCCATAAAACTTCCTACTGTTTAATTAATTATTTCAGTTCATGCTCATCTAATTATATTCCGATTTGTCCCTGTCTCTCTTCAAATAGACTCCAAGTATAAAACCACAGATATGATTGGATTACTATAGGAGGTGACAAACTACTCCTTTTGTATCTATGCATTATATATATTTTAATGCTGAGTGAGTTCCGTTCACTTCAAAATGTTATTCTATCATGCTGATCTAAATTAAAAGAGGGTTTGTTGAGGTCACACTTCTCAACAGAAAGATTCTGTTGTCTCAATAGCCTTTACTCCATGGCAAAGAGATAAAGTGCTGAAAAAAAATACATCATGAATATGTAAGTATATTTTTATTTGTGTAAAAATTCATTCCATAGACTATTTTTAAAAGAAAAGTGACATGAGTAAAAGAATAGGAACCAAGAAGAGAGATGACATTAAACCAAGGTACGCACAAGACAACATTTGAAAAATGATTGAAGAATAATGTGTTTTCCAAAAAGTGAATTCATTATATATTACTATTATCGCTGATAGAATTTCACAGATTTTGTATGCTAAACTTACTCCTGAGGAACCCATGACATGATAAATGATATTTATTTAATTTTTGCCACTTGTTTGAACAACATATCCAACATATTGGTGGGAGGATGATCCATTTTATTCGTGTGCATATCTAAATCTAAGACAGGGAGGATGTAGGATCCGAGGAAGTCTTTACAAGTTTACCAAACTGCAAGATAGTAGCATTGGCTTTACAATGTATTAAATACAGAAAGTTAAATTCCTAATGTATGGTAAAGACTTTTCATTTAGATTAAGGGAAAAGCAAAATAGAGTCTTCATATTATATGGGAATTATAAATGGTGCTGGCCAATTAAAACTCTTTAATGTCAATCAGTTAAAGTCATCACATATTTATTAGTAATTATAATGCAAGTACAAAGAACCATTGGGGTTAGGGCTAGAAAGCAGCACAATTTGACACACAGAATGCTCAATATAAGGGAACATAAGTTTAGGAGGGAGTTCCTCCAACTCATCCTTCCAAACCAGAGGTTCTCAAACTTATCAAAGAACCAGACTCACACAGGTACTAATATAAGAACACAGATTCCCAAATTCTGCATTGTGAAATTCTAATTCAGTAGGTCCAACTCAGCAGGACTTCAAACCTACATTTAAAACCTATATCCTTATTGATACAAGTGATATTCTGATAACTCTTGGAGAAACACTGGATTAAAAATAACTGTTAATTGTCTCATTTTGCATGGTTTCTGACATATGTATCCTATTTTATTCACATTGTAAACTGCTGGGGTCAGAAGGTGCTAATCATAAATGACAGCAGAATCAAGTTTACAAATTGTTCTTAGCACATCTTTTTGAACTAATTTTAGACTTACAGATTTCAGATTATTTAAATGGCCTAGTTTTCTGATCCTTCTGTGACAGTGAGCATGGTGAAATGATCATGGATATGTGCAGTAGAAAAATGAGAACCAAGCTACCTGCTCACTTTTTACCTATCTTATCAAATTACTTCCCTGCATATATTTATATAGGTTTCTCATATTTTAGTTTATAAAATCATTACCACATATTGATATTTATTATTTGTGTATTTTTTATGCTGCAAAATATGATGCCAATCCACTAAATAGGTAAAGAAGCTATAGTATATTCATAGCAATATTAAATGTTAAAAAGTGTACAATTACAGAACATACCATGGATATTTGCTGTGAAATTTTCCACTGGAAAAAAATCTGTACTCTTTGTAACTGTAAATGGATATTATCCAAATATGAAAAATGTTTCTTTAAAATTAGCATGTAGGGATGCAAGTGACCTATGTACAACCTTTAAACAAAATACTTCCATTAAATATTCCAATTCCATGGTGTGGTTGAACTTTGTCATTACTGCATGTTCAAAGTGATTTTTAAATATTTATTTAGCTTAATTCAGCATGAGTCATTCTGTCCTTGATTTTAATGCTAACCTTAGAATATAAAATGATTGAAAGAATCATTATTATGTATTAATGGTGAGAATTAAGTTAAAGTATATTTTAACATACTTGAAAATTTCTAAAGCTGACAGCAACAAGTAATATAAGATGACATTTCCTCTTTATTATTCATATTAAATATGCTGCTTTTATGTTATGTACGTAGGATGAAACCCATAAATATGGTAATCGTATTTGAATGGTATACAGCCAACATACTTAGAAATTAAATATATTAAAGCAGTCAAATTCTTCTCCAGTAAAAAAAAAAATCCTCTCAATGGGAGACAGCTATTGCTGTTAGTTAAAAAATCTTTACTATGTAAATTGGTATACAGGTACTTTCTGAAAAGTGAGGGTTTTGCTATAATAGGCTATTATGCCTTTTTATAATAGTTAAGGCCTAAAGCATAAACCCCCTGTTTTCTGGTTCACTAACCCAGTCTATAAAATTATTATGGACTATTGTGCCTGTCCAGAAACCACAGGGCCCCATTAAACATCTATTTCAGATTCTCAATCTTTGCTGATGCATGTTTAAAATTCCAGCTATTAGATGTGAATGGTTATAGCAAACTGAGAAACTGAGTCCAGTTTTCATTTCTTTGAAACCAACTGATGAGTTTGTGTGTGTGTATTGAGTATCCTAACATCTTTCCTCCGACCCAACCTAGATTTGTAGCTGCCAGAAAAATGCAGAAAGATCATTGCTTTTGTTTTGTCTTCTTCTTTTTCTTCACCTTCTCCTTCTTCCTCTTCCTCTTCCCCCTCCCTTTCCCCTTCTCCTTCCTCCTCCTCCTCCTTCCTCCTCCTCCTCCTCCTCCTCCTTCTCCTTCTCCTTCTCCTTCTCCTTCTCCTTCTCCTTCTTCTTCTTCTTCTTCTTCTTCTTCTTCTTCTTCTTCTTCTTCTCCTTCTCCTTCTCCTCCTCCTCCTTCTTCTCCTCCTTGTATCTTCTCTTATCTCTCCTTCTGCTCCTCCTCCTCCTCCTTCTTCTTCCCCCTTCTCCTCCTCTTCTTCTTTCTCTTTTTCCTCCCCCTCCTCCTCCTCTTATTTTTCCTTCTTTTATTTCTGTCAAACACTTCCATTGTGGTAGACATCAGCAATGAAGAGAGTTTTTATTAACAATAACATTAAGTTTGTGGGTCCAATTAATAGTCTTTAAGGAATAAGTGTGAGTAGCAACAGGCTGAGGTAAGTGTGGTCTCCAAGAAAGGTGTTAGACCTGCATAGTGGGTTATATAAGTTTTATCCTTGGTCCTATCAATGTTGGATGATTTTACACAGTGCCTTAGAAATCATTGAGCCCGATATTTCTGTGTGAAAACCATTATAATAACAAGGAGCTCTAACTTTTGAAAGCATTGACAAACTAGTTGCAGGAAAAAGTACTTTTGTGTGAAAGAATCGCATGTTTCCATCCTAGGAGGTGATAAGATTATATTTACAAGTAAATTAGTTGAACTTCTGAATAAAGTTACCTTAATTATAACAAATGATATAGCTAGCTAAACTTTTGTGAACTTAAGATTAAATTCTATATATGTCCATCAAATCTTTCATGTAACCTTATCAGATATTCTAATTTCTTTCATAGGACATGAAAATTTCAAATGTAGTATAACAAATTATGAACCATAAGGAAAAAGAACTAAATGTGATCTGGTCATGTGCTATAGACAGCTTGTGCATAGATGGCTCTTAAAAATTTCATATAAGACAACTAAATAAACATGAAAAATTTTAATCAAATAAAACTTTGACACTAACTTGAGTTTGTCCAAAAGACACCCCTTTACCTAAATATATTTAATAAAGGTAACAAAAGTTGGATAACTCTTCTATAAAAGAGTTGCAATGCATGACACATGGATATCACAAACAAAATCAATGAAGTCTAGGAATTTCTTTCACAGTTTGTGTTTAATTGTCCCTGCTGAATTTGATCAGCATTTTGTCCAGGCTCCTGCAAAATTTACTCTACTTTAGCACTTAGTAAGGTATCTGACACATAATAAGGGACTGATGAACTTAACTATTATACTTATTAATATCATTAATGCAAATGTTATTATTAGCTGACTTATCATCCTTCATAGTTAGAAAGCTTTACATATCCTTATTCAAAGGAAAAAATTAATACATATTTTTTCACATTGCTCTTATTGTAAAGATGAAAAAATTAGTGATTAAATGAATGAAAGATGAATTAATAAAAAAAACAGGAAAGCCCTTGAAAGATAGGAAACTTGTATACCAGAAGACAATATTGCAAATAAAGTAGCATGTTCCTGCAGTTCCTGAATATTTGGAACTTCAGATGATCACTCCTTTACTTATTTATTCTGTTTCAAGCAGATCTGCTTCTTGAAAAGCAGGTGACCTTTCTTGTAGGTGACAAAGAATCTTGATTAGAATAAAGGATTTAGGGTAAAGAATAATTTTCCCAGGGTGGATTCTGAGGAACACCATTCACTTTTGAATAACTCAGAAGCTAAGGAAACAGAAATTTTGAGTTTAAATTTGACCCAACGACTCATAGGCATTTTAGAAAAAAATCAACAGCACAATCATAATAACTATACCAATAATCAAACAAATATATAAATAACCACAAAATAACAGATAGGACTTAGGAGGTAGATCAAGTTACCAAAAGGAGCTAAGAAGAAAGGGGAAAAATAAGTTCAGGAATTAGTCTGGAAGAGAGAGTGTTAAGAGAGAGGGAAGGTTTAGTCACATGGGAATATGATCCAAGACCCTGCTAAAAATATTTCAAGTGGAACAAATGCTTGCCCCCATGGCATTTTCTGCCCTAAAATTTGTCCCAGGATTTCAGAAGTTACTCAAATGAATCATGTGAATCTTTCACAAATACCAATGAAAGAGTCTCAAGTGGGAAAATATATTAGACATTCATACTTTAGTATGAACTTTATTGCCTTGAACTCATCCTAATCACAGGCTGCCTTGTCTCCATAAGTAGCGATGTAATCAGATCTAAGGTCCCGAAATCATCTTTCTCTTTCAATGCATATCTAATCCTTCAACAAATCAGTAGGATCTTGGGTCAAAATTTACACAGTTCCACCCCTTCACTCACCGCCACTGACTTACCTAGTGCAAGTCAGGATCATTTCCAATCTAGACTTCCATCTTCTAATGGAAGTCTGTGCTTCGACCATTGCCTATTTGAGTCTACCCTCATTTCAGTGTAGAAGCAGAAACATTCACTTGAAATCAAGACATATCATATCATTTATTTTCCCTCAAAGCCCTGTAATAGTTCTTTATCTCGAAGGGTAAAAGTTAAAGTTTTAAGGACCTGAAAAGCCCTACAGTGTCTTATAAACCACTGCCAATCCCCCTCACCTTCCCATGGTCTACACAAGCTCTTGCCTCAGTACAGGTATCCTTGCACTTGCTTGAAATTCTCTTCCTCTGATGCTACACAGATCAACTCCTCATATCTTGAAAACTACTCACGAGTCATCTTCCCTGTCCATCTTAACTAAAATTTCAACCCAGCCCTTTACATCACAATGTTATCTCTTAAAATATTTCCTATCCATTTTCCCTATTTGTTTCCTCAGTACTATTTTTATCTAATGAGCTTGTCTCTTCTACAGAGATGTAAATGCTATTGGCAGACACTCTCCTTTTGTCCATTGCTGTAGTCTCAGAACCCACATAATGTCTGCAACATAATAGGCACTCAATGGTTCCTGAATAAAATGATGTTGGAACTATTTCAATATGGTTTATTACCTAAAATCCAGCTGCACATACCACTTCTTGATATTTACCCTTCAGAATTAAAGTCATCTTACTACAGTGATTCATACATACCCATGTTTATGGCAGCACAATTCACAATAGTCAAATTATGGAATCAGCATAAGTGTCTATCAGCAGATGAATGGTTAAAGAAACTGTTGTATAGATACACAACAGAATTTTATTCAGCCAAAAGAAAAATGAAATCATGGCGTTTGCAGGAAAATGAATGGGACTAGAAACCATTATATTAAGTGAAATAAGTCAAACTCAGAAGGTTAAGGGTCTTATACTTTCTTTCATATGTACAAGCTAGAGAGGAAAAAGGAAAACAGAGATTAGGGTGAATCTCCTAAAAATTAAAGGGAGCTAAGTACAGGAAAGAGACCAAGGGCTGAGAGGCAGGGAGGCAGTGGGGAAATGCTGGGGAGTAATATTGGATATTTTATATTGTTATATTGTGTATATGTACGAATATGTAACAACAAATCCCATCAATATGTACAACTATAATGCACAAATAAAAATGTGAAAAAAGCCATCCAGCTGCAGCAGCTTCCCTAGGGACCTCTTCATGACATATTTTGTGTCTCAGGGGGAAGGAATGTTTGGCATAGGAAAGTCATTCAGGTTGAGTTATTGGAACAGAGGAAGGTACTAGTGAGTCAGAAGATGGAAGGTAGGAAAGGCAATTTCTGAGTACACTGAGGATATTGGTCACTTGGGTGACATTGGTAAGAGGTATGAAGAAGTTGGAGAACACCATGAGGAAAAAAAGCAAGCAAAAAAGTGAATTTCATCTCCTTCAACATTTCATCTCCTTCATAATTTTGTCATATTCAGACTGCCTTTCTTTGCTTCTTCCAGGATATTAGTAAAGATCCCCCAAGGAAACACTGAGCACCAGAGCTGCTAGTATCCCCTCTGGATTACGGGTTCCATATAAGAAGGCTACGTTGCAACTGATAGAAGAAAAAATTGGTCCAACACTTCAACATTTAGGAGTAGGCAAAGACTTTCTCAACAGGTCTCCAAAAGCGAAGGAAATAAAGTCAAAAATCAGTGAATGGGATTTCATAAAGCTAAAAAGCTTTTGTACTGCCAAGGAAACAATCAAAAGAATCAAGAGGTTTCCTACAGAAATGGAGA
>PVKS010000400.1:0-202387 GCA_004027875.1 Aplodontia rufa
TCACGCTGTCCCAGAGGTTTTAATATGTTGTGTCTTCATTCTCATTCTCTTCCCAAAATACCTTAATTATTGTTCTCATGTCTTCTTGGATCCATTCTTCATTTAAAAGGGTGTTATTCAATCTCCACATTTATGTGTGTTTTGTGCCATGGTTTTTGCTGTTAATTATTAGGGTTATGGCATCATGGTCTGTTAGGATACACAGAATAATGTCCACTTTTTTTTATATTTTCTGAGAGTTCCTTTGTGAATTAGAATATGATCTATTTTGGAGAAGGATCCATGTGCTGATGAGAAGAAGGTATACTCTGCCGATTTGGGGTGGAATATTCTGTAGATGTCTGTAAAGTCTGTTTAATTTATGGTGTTGTTTAGACCGGAGATTGATGATCTCTCTGTTGGAGATAGAGGAGTGTCAAAGTCTCCAGTACAATTGTGTTGAGATCCACAAGTGGTTTTATATCTTGGAGTAATTTTTCCACATAGTTGGGGGCATTGGTGTTTGGAGAGTATTTGTTTACTATGGTTATTTTCTCCTGCTGTATTGTTCCCTTTACTAGGATACAGTGCCTTTCTTTACCTCTTTTGATTTATTTATGTTTGAAATTCACTTTGTCAGATATCAGAATTGCAACTCCAGCTTACTTTCTTGGGCCATATGCCTGGTAGATTTTTTCCATCCTTTCACCTTTAATCTGTGGGTGTCATTGGCTGTAAGGTGAGTTTCTTATAAGCAGCATATTGTTGGATTTTGTTTTTTGATCCAACCTGCTAGTCTGTGTTTTTTGATTGGTTCATTGAGGCCATTCACATTCAGTGTTAGAATAGTTATGTAGTTGTGGTTCATATTCATTGTGTTTTATTAGTAAATTCTGTGCTGTCTTAGTTGTCTATTGATAGCATGTACCTTTACTGAATTTCCTCTATGTGGGTTTTGAGGAATATTAGCTTGTACTTCTATCTTTGAGGATTCTTTGTAATGCTGGTTTTCTGTTCACGAATGCTGCAAGTTTGTTCTTATCATGAAAAGTTCTTATTTACCCCTCAAATTTGAAGCTGAGTTTTCCTGGATATAGCATACATGTTTTGTTCATTCAGGCATTGAAATATCTCCTTCCATGATCTTCTCACTTCCAGAGTCTGAACTGAAAAGTCAGATGTATTTCTGATTGGATTGCTTCTGAATGTGATTAAGTGTTTCTCCTTTGCTGCTTTCAATATTCTTTCCTTGATTTCCCTGTTGTACATTTTGAATATAATGTTTCTTGGTCAACTTCTCATTTGATTAGGCCTATTGGATATCCTGTGAGCTTCCTGGATGAACATATGTGATTCTTTTTACATGAGCAAAATTTTCTTTAGCAATTTCCTTGAAAATGCTCCATATCCCATTCATTTGTTTCAATTTCTTCCTGTACCCCAATTACTCTTACTCTGTTTCTTCTCATTTCTTCCTAGATATTTTTTAAATTCTGTTCATTTTCTGTGAGGTTTTTTCTGTTTTATTATCCATGCACTCTAAATTGCTCAGTCTGACTTCATTGTCAGAAGTTCTTACTTCAAGAGCTGAAGTTCTGTTTTGTATAGAAGTTAGTCCATTTTTAAATTCTTCCATGGTTCATCTCATGTCATTAACTGTAGATTTTAGCCTGTTACTTCCTTTTTGAGTATGTCTATTTCTTTGATAATAAAGTTGTTCATTTCTTGGGTCTTCTCACTTAGTCCCTTCATTACATCTTCTTTTAACTCATTGTTCCTTTTAGTAATCAGATCATTGATAATATTTTCAAGGTTTTCATCTCAACCCCTGCCCATGGCATCCTTTTCGGGGGAGTTTTAGGTTTGAGGTGAACCTCTCATTTGATTCTTCATTTTGAAGAGCTTGTTGTGGATCTCTGAATTGCAATTTCCTGAGGGGAAGGTAGGCAGTTCTTCAGGTGGTTTTTCCTTGCAAGTCAAAGGGTCAGATCAGCCACCAACTCTTTGATGACCACCTTCTTCCAAATGATATTTCTTCCTGGGTCCTTGTGGTGCTCTACATTTTGGTTTCAGATTCAAGATTACAAATCTGAACCTACCAAAATGTAGATCTACCTTCCAGTAGGACTCAAAAAGGGCTCAACAAGAATGCAGGACATAGGTAGGTGGAGCTGCTCCAGGTGGGGAACCTCCCCAGTTGGTCCTGAGCAAGACTGCTCCAGATGGAGGTCCTACCAGTGGTGTCCTGAGCACCTTCCAGGAGAGACTCAAACAAGCCCCAACAGGAACATGGGGTGTAGGTAAGCAGGGCTCACCTATTTCTAATGAGACACATAGAACCACAAGGCCGGTGAAATTCTCCTTCAATGTGTTGCCCCAAGTATGGTCCTATCTGTGGTGCTCAATTAACTCTATAATAAGAACTTGAATTTTTGGCATTTCTTCCCATCCCTCTAAAGTCATCTTTTTGTAAAATTATATCAACATAACATTTTCAAGTAATGAATTTGGAGGAATTGCTAACTAGTATATTTAAGAAAGATTTATGCTTTAGATATTTTTTCAACTGGAATGTTGACACTTACAAATTGACCTTTTATTCTTTTGTGGTAGAACTGAAATTTATTCTTTTGTTTTGTTTTGGCCAAGCATGAATTAATAAATGCAGATTTAAGTGATTAATGTAAATGCAAATTATGTCACTACTTACGGTCTACAGCTTGTACCAGATAACAGATATTCTTCACCAAAAGTGGAGAGAAATTTCTGTATTGGACACTCAATTCTCTACCCAAAGAATCACTTGCATTTATTCTACCAGACTTAGGATCATGTAGAATAAATAGTCTATAGACTTTCTTCAGCAATTCTTGTAGCTTGAAAAGAAAAATAGAAGCTATTATGCTGTAAGGCCTCTTTTGGCCTGTTGGAGGAACCCTTAATTAATTCCACCTGGAGCAGCTGAATTCACTGAAATGCATGTCTAGCTGGTGCTTTCAGAAGCTCAAGCACATGCTTTTGGGGAGATGACACTAAAAGGTGGTATTCACACTTTGTGAGATTAGCAGGAACTCACTTCCTTCCATCACCTATAAAAAATTCAAGTTTGACACTCACTGATCATCCAGGCAGAGTTGGAGAACAAGGGTAGGAATTTCCTCTAGAAGTTAAGAATATTTGCTTTTGTCGTGTTGACAGTATGGAATCCACTTCGCTCAGGTTCAGCATGCCAGCTTTTAGCACACTCTCTCAATAATTGTGAGCCATAATTATTATTTTCATCTTCTGTATCCCCACTAGAAAAGTTGTGTAAACTATACATTTAGTCACATGGAAAATATAACCCATCACACATAAGATATACTTAAAAGGCAACTGCAGACAGACTTTCAAAAATAAATAGTTGATTAGCAATGAAGGCCATGTGAAAAAATTCAATAAAAATTGATTCTCTCTGTCACTCTCTCTTTTTCACTGTCCTTCGCTCTTTAACTTATAAATAAATAAATAATAAATAAATAAATAAATAAATAAATGATTGATGAGGCTGGAGTTGTGGCTTAGCAGTTGTGGCACTTTCCTGCCATGTGCAGGTACACGGGTTCAAACCCCTAGCACCCACTTACACAGCTAAGTGTCGGAGCAATGAAAGCCATTCTTTGTCTCTCTTTCTCTCTTTCACTGTCCTTCTCTCTTTAAAAGAAAAAAAAAAATAAATGTTTGAACTTTGTGGATTATAAGCTATGAACAGTGTAATACTGGTAGAACAGAGTGAAGTGGTTGCACAGACCTGAAGTGGGCCCTGAGAAATGGATTGATCTGCAGGGAGAAATACCCAGGGACTATAAACTAGTTAGGCTCACCTTGAAAACCAATTGGTTACTATGTGTGCTAGTTTCAAGGCATGATATCATCAGAAAGAGGTATTTTATTTTATTTATTTATTTATTTTTAATTTTTGAGCAAACTTACAAGATTTTAACAAAATAATATAAAATGTGTATATATTCTGGATATTGCATTTATCCCCAGGAGTGCCCCCCCAATTACCCTCCCTTATCCCTCCCTTCCCCTTCCCACTATAACTCTAAAAAAAATATTAGATTGTAAAGCATTACATCTTATCAGGATTTAACTCATGCTACTAGAAAAAGGTATTTTAAAAGAGTCATGAATGTCTGTAGTTATAATTAGAAGTATCGAATAAGTGTGCAAATGTCTTATTTGTGGATTGATTGTTAATTTTTAGATTTTAAAGAGTGTCCTTTCAAACAAATATTCTGAGGCTGGAGTACTGGCTCAGTGGTTAGGATGCTTGCCTGGCATGTGCGAGGACCCAGGTTCAAACACCAGCACCACATGCATAACTGTTAGAGCAATGAAAGCAAGATGAAAAACTAAACAAAATTATTTCTCCCTTCCTTTCTCTCTGTCTCTCACTGTCATTCTCTCTTAAAAAAAAGAATCTTCTAAGAGGTTTATTTTTTAAAAGAATTATTTTAGAAGGAAAAGCATACTGGAAAGAATTCATTTACTCTTTCATTTGCTTCCATTAAACATAGGTCCAAGATCATATATGCTGTATTCAGACTGTGTGTCTATGAAAAGGATTCTTGCTTAGTCCAGGTCTGCCAATGGCTTCTTTTTTTTTTTTTTTTAATATCTCCTTCAGCTTAGTTTCTTTCTTTCTTTCTTTCTTTCTTTCTTTCTTTCTTTCATTTTTTCTTTCTTTCTTTCTTTTTAAGAACTTTATTTAGTGGGGCTGGAGCGGTGGCTCAGCGGTTTCGACGCTTGCGACGCTTGCCTGGCAAGCATGAGGACCCGGGTTCAAACCCCAGCACCACGTACTCAACTAAGTGTTGGAACAACTAAGGCCATGTGAAAAACTAAATAAAGTTGTTTCTCTCTTTCTCTGTCTCTCTCACTGTCCCTCTCTTTAAAAAAAAAAAAAAAAAAAAAGAACTTTATTTAGTTTTTTACATGGCCTTAGTTGCTCCAACACTTAGTTGTGTACATGGTGTTAGGTGACAATGGCTTCTTATCAGAGAACTTTCTCCATTCTTGTCTATGGTTTCTCTGCCTCCCTCTGAGCTTCTGCTCACTGGCATTTCCACAAGCATTGGAGAGCTATTGAAGCTTGCCTTTCTTTGATTTCCTCTGAGCAACGTGGGATAAGCCTGAATGTGGATGGACTAGCTGCCCTCTATTCTCACCCAGGTCATTTGAGAAGAAGAAATCTTCAAAAGAAATCTGCTACTGGAATACCTTAAATTCTACCCTTAATTATTTATTCCTTTGGGTGTGGACATGTTTTCTTAATAAATTGGGAGATTATAGCTTATTAATGCATTGTATCCTTATTTTTTTAAAAAGGAGATAGAGGGACAGTGAGAGAGTGGAAGAGATAATCAATTTTAGTTAGTTTTTCATGTGGTCTTCCTTGCCCTGACACTTCGTTGTGTACGTGGTGCTGGAGTTCAAACCCATGCCCTCAAGCATGCAGGCAAGCACTGAACCACCACTCCACCCCCTGAATCCTTATTTTTTTAATCAGGTCTAAATTACAGCACCTTGCTTTGGTATATGGTGTTAGACGTAATGAGCAAGTGCTGCTAAAATTAATGAAAAAGTGGCAGAGAAATCCAAGTTGCACTTGAGTCTGATAATCACCTGGTGAGCTTACTAGACTACAGCTGTCTAGGGTGCAGCCTGATTTGCATTTCTAATAAGTTCCTTTGATGCTGAAGTTGTTCCCCCAGGAGCCTGCAGAACAAGGCTCTAGACTTAATTTACCTAAAAGAAGAGGTAACAATATTCTAGAGACACACCTGAGAACAAGGTAGACAACTTTATAAAATGTCTAACACTCTCACTAAACAGTGCTAGAATTTTGAGAATTTACTATGAATTCTAAGTACACACTCTACCCACTCCCCAAATCAATTTCCATACCCTTGCTTTTGCTTCCTCTTTTATGAAATGTAGAAAAATGAAAATTCCATCTTTATAATTGTCAATGAGCATTCCTAAGTTTGTGATTAATTAAAAAATTGGAGGTATGAAATATTATATAATATTTTCCACAGTTGTATTATTTCCAAATATATAGAATCAAACAGAATTCGTGGAGTTCAGATCTACTTCAATAAATAAAAATGGTTGGATTTTAGTAGCTCATTATTTTAAAAACATTAACTCATAAGACAGTGGTATTTGAAAATAATTTGCCATTCTAAGCCCTATGTTTACACACAGATTTGTTTGGTGGTTATCAGCTAAGAAAACATCTTTTCTAGTAAGTCAGGAGGAAGCTTTACTTTGTGTATAATTACAGAGATTTAAATTTTAAAAAAACAGGGTCAGGGACAAGAGTACAAATAGTGGTGTTTGTACTTCAGAGGGGACGTTCTGGAAATATCATTGTTGTCCCTTCTTCCTCCTTTCTTTCTGGATGGCATGGCCCATCCTAATGGAAAGCTAAATTCTCCTGAATGGGTGGAAACTGCCGCTGGATGATGAGTTGATATTCATAAGTACCAGGCACAAAGCAGATAATGTGGCGAATGAGTATGTATGAAACTGTAAATCACCCTTGCTCCTTCTTTCAGCCATGAAAGGAGGCCTTGTCCTATAGAACATTAAATTGTGTTCATTTAATCCAACAAGTCCAGTAGAACAAATCGAGCTCCTGCAGATTTATCACAGGGGGTTATTTAAAATCAGCCGTGACCTTTGCATCCATATGAATGTGCTCCAACCGAACAAGGACAAAAGGAACTTTTCTCTGCACTGCCTTTACGTCCTGAGGAGGCTGTGCCTTTCCTCATTTGATTGACTCTCAGCTGTGGGCTGGAGGTGGGGGTAGGATTCTCTGAGGGTGGAGACAGCTTGGTCAGGATGTGCTATTCAGCAAGGGCAAGTATGGGCCTTCCTAGGGTGAGCTCTGCCTCTGACTTCCTGTGGTTTGGTTTTATTTGGATGCTTGTTGTAAACATAGGTACCAGTTTCAGAGTTCCTTAACCCCATACTATTGACATTTTCAGTCAGATAATTCTTTGTTTTGGGGAACTGTTCTATGAATTTTAAGATATTAAGCAGCATCTCTAGCTTCTACAATACTAGCATCCTTTCCCCTAGATGTGATAACAAAAACAGCTCTAGACATTTTTGGATGTCTATGGAGAGGGATTGCCCCCTTTAAGAACCATGATCTAATATGGAATACTTCATCAAACTCCATTCCATGTAGCCCTTGCAAAGCATCCTATACAAAATATATGACTGGCTATGGAAGCATGATTGTGATGTTAACATATATATATGTATATATGCATTGTATATGTGTATGGATACATACTAATATTAGTAATAAAAATGAAGTAAAATGAAAACAGGGAGAAATCCAAAACGGCCTCTTACTTCCCTCTGACTTCAGACCCTATGAATACTAGAAATCAAATCCGTTAGGGAAAAAAAGAAAGAGAACAAAACAATAAAACTTCAAAACAACAAAACTTCAAGCATAATAAATGTGTATGAAGTTATCTTTTTCTCAGTTCTTAGTATCTGAAGAGGATTTGGCTGGCAACAAAATTCTCATTGGAATCTGTTTTGAACAGCTTTCTCCAGAAAACAGCGTGAAGAGATTATTTTGAGAGTTTTGGGGTTTATTCCCTTGAAATGCTTAAGCAGCTCCAAATCCTGTTCCTGCTTAATGTCAGCCTTCTGATGGATAAATATGTGAATTGTTTTATTCCAGGAATAAAGGTGGATGAAGAAGGGGGTGAAATTCTTTTGACCCCAATTAGGGATTCTGCAGTCACGTATCTAGATGATGGCTCTGGGGGTCTTTGGCATTCTTAATAAGTATGCAGTGCTCATTTGCAAGCCCCAGGGGATTGATAGTTTTGCAGGGACTTAGCTCACTGTCTGGATTACCATCTTTAATACATCATAGGATTGTGAAGACTTCAACAGGGTGTGATTGGGTAAGACCATCTGGAGCAGAGAGTAATTGACCCCCCAAATAAATAAAAGTTCTGAAGGACAAGGTGGCTAGTTAGGCAACAGCATGTGTTTCACCGTGTCTATGAGAAGCAGATTGGATCTCTGAGTTAGCACAGTTGTTACTTGTAAAAGGATATTGAGGTACAATTTCATTTCGAAGTTGAAGTTGCAGGCAGGGAGAGGCAGCTTTGGTGAGAGGAAGACAAAATGAGCATACTGGAGCGAAATGGGAAGACTATGAGAAAAGATGCTGTGGCCCTGGGTGGAGGTGACTCGGGCCACTTCCTGGAGATGCAGTGTGATGGTCACTCCCTGGGCTAGAGGCCTTGCTCCATCTTCCCAGCTGCTCCTATCTTGCTAGGCCCCAGTGAGGAGGTAGGAAGGTTGGGTTCCTAGAAAACCGCCTGTCCCTCTGGCTCAGCTGTGAGGGGAACATCTATTGGAAATCACCTAGAATTATTTGGGAGGGTGGTGGAGTTACATAAATAAAGCAAATGAGGGAGTTATATTTATGTATAAAAAAGAGATCGATTGAGATCGTAAATTTCTCTTTTGTTCTATCTGGGTGTTATTTCCACAGCAGTAATTTACTGCCTTGGTTTATTACTTTCTTCTGTTCTGAGGGAAACTGTGAATTTTAATTGAAACTGCTGCCCGCCTTCCTTCATTCTTGGGTGCCATTGTCAGGGAGACTCCTAGATACTGCCCAGCTCTGTGCCCCCTCCCTCCTGGGTATGAAGAGAAGGTGGGAAGAGGAGCCTTTGTCCAGAGCACCAACTGCTCAGTGCCCAAGACATGCTGGTGTGTTCACACTTAGCTCCTGTTATAATGACCACAATCCTGGGGGAAAATGGGGACTCTAGGGACATAGCTGTCTTGCCCAAAGTCACCAAGCTGGTTATTACTGGGCTAGGCTTGATATGATTAATTGTCCTGATGCTAAAAAAGAATGTTATTGAATTTGACCAACTTGAATAGATACATTAATCACCCTAGTACTTTGGAGTTCAGAGCATCTTTCAGATGATTGTGCACAGTCTTTGTTTTATAGGTGTTTTATGAGTCAAATTGTGTCCCCTCTTTTATCCCATAAGATATGTTAAAGTCCTAACTTCTATTACATACCTGTGAATGTGATCTTATTTGGAAAATTGTGTCTTTGTAGATGTAATCAAGTTTAAATGAAGTCGCCTTGGATAAGCGTAGGCCTTAATTTAGTGACTGATATTCTCAGAAGAGGTGAATTTGGACAGAGGGAAGACAATGAAGAGAAGAAAAAGTAATGTATTTTCCTCACCCCCTTCAAGATCTATGGATGAGCCTTCTTTACCAAAAGCTAGAGAAAAGAGAAGCATGTAAATGTATTTAACCAAAGTTTTATGTGACATAGGAGTTTTGAAAACTGAAAATCCACAGACCCAAGGAAAACTGCATATTAGTATCTTTAGTTTTAGTGAATTGACAGTCATGCAGAAGAAAATTGGACAGAAAGTGGCATGGCCTAGTGGTGATAAACTGTGGGGAATTTAGCAACGCTTCCTTGTTTAGATTCTTCTTGGCCACTTTGCGTAACATTCCTTCCCTCCAGGAATAGGCAAGATACCTGTCACATGAGGACCTTAAAAAGTCAAAGGGGATGGGAGAAGATCAGAAGGATTTGTCCACTTCTGTAGTTTTCTCAGATTCCTTTTGTTTGAAATCATATGCCAAGGTGCCAGATTTTGTAGTGCTACATTCTGAGCCCCAACAAAAATCCACATGCCAAAGGAGCCAGAGTCTAGAGTTGGAGGCAAGAAATTGGAATGATGGTGCCATAAACCAGGGAATTCCAATAATCGTGGGCAATCACCAGAAACTAGGATCCTTCCTAGTCTTGAAGCCAATATTCTGATTTTGGACTTTTGACCTCCAGAAATATATGAAAGTAAATTTCTGTTATTTAAACAACCCAGTTTATGATGCTTCATTATGGCAGCTGAAGGAAGCTCCTATGAGGTGCAGTTCAGGGTCCGCTGGCTTCCACCTCAGTGCTCTTTTTACTAGACAAAAGGCTCAGAAATTTAGCTCTTTTTCACTACTCTTCTCTTAGCTTTAGCTAGAGGTTTTGCACTTGCTGATTATTTTGCATGACTAGTGATCTGGTTGAGTTCAATAATTTCAGAGGGTAATTGTAAAAGGGGAGAATTAGAGACCTGCATGACATTGAATTGCTACAGTCACTTCAGGACTTGTGTCGCATCACCCGTGGACAGAGCTATCCTGTCCTTTGTGGGTGTTCATACAAAAGGCGCTGAGGTCACACGGAAGCCACAGTTGACTGGCATTTAGTGCATGTCATAAATTAAGATCTCATCAGAGTGTGGCTCATTTTGTCCTTTCTCACTCTTTCCAAGCAGATTCTTTGGAAAGACCTTTTAAAAAGTCATCAAAAGTTGCTATATTGAACATTTAATGCAGGATGAAGTGCAGTTCCATCATTGACCTTGAAAACTTAAAAGCTCAGTTTTGTCATTTTCTGTCATCTTTAACTGACTTTGTTCTTAGCATTTAGCATTCTTCTAAAATTTATAAATGTTTTTAAAAATCTCTAAATTTTGTCCATGTTGAGGTAGATTATTCTGGGAAAGCATATGGAACCAAGTCACAAAACCAGCGTGTGGTAAGTTATTTGTAGCAGTATCATTACTTTGTAGCAATATGACACATATTTATTTTCTGTTTTTCCATGCATAGTCATAGTTGGGCTACATAATAACCCTGAAAGGAAAGAAGCCATCTGGAGTGGTATTCAATAGTTTGCATTTGAATCCCAGCTTCACCACTTCTTAGCCATGTGAGATTGGGCAAGTTACTCAACCTCTCTGAGCTTCCATTTCCTTTATGAAAATGTGAATAGTTACAGTAATGAATGGATTGGACTGTTATTAAGATTAAATGCGTTAGCCTCCTAAGTACTTTAAAAAATACTTGTAATGTAGTATAGGCTCAATAAATGTTAAAAATATGCACAAATACGGAGTTTGTTTTAGGTAATCTGGCATCACATTATATCATTAAGACTTTAGGTGGTTGGTGTTTTCAAACTACGAGTAGGTAAAACACCTATAGCTTCATTAAGTTCACTTTGATTAAGACCACCTGCCATGGTGAGTTCCATACAATTTGTCATCTAAATAAGCGGTGACTGGCAAGTGGATTGTGATGGGTTGAAGTCATCTCTCAGGCTTCTAGAAACCTCTTTCCCAGCCTTAGATATTTCTATTTTCCAATAATAAAATAGTATGATGACTTGAAAAGAACACTTGTACAAGTACTTGGACTATCCAGATTTCATGCAGTCCCTGACACTAATTAATAACAGTGGGCAAGTTTGTTTCGTTTCTATAGCCTCAGAACTCTCACCTGTAAAAGAGTTGGAACCAGAATCAAAAACATCACTTCCTAATCTTGTGTTGCTGCTGCATTTCCTGCTTCCACAGCAGACATCATTAATCGTTAATAATGGCTTTTCATTCTCAGCCCACACTTGGTCTCCACTGCAACCCAACACTAATGAGGAGCTATTTTGAGAGATGGTGTATATTTGCCAATGAGAGCCCTGAAACCAACTCTACCTCTGATTTTTTTTGAGGCTTAAGTGACAGTGACACTGAAGGAAAGGAAAGCAGACTGATGAGAGAGACAGTGTAGACATTCAGTGAATCAGGTCTTGGTGACTCGGAAGAGCTGAGCATAAGTACTAAAGAGAGTTTCAGGGTGCAGCGAAACCAGAGGAGCTCATGTTGTGAATAACCCTGGTGATGTCTGGGCTTCCCACAGCAGTGTCCCTGTTCTTTCAGTGCTGGCCCCCAGTCTTCCCTCCTTATCTCAGCCGATTGTTGAGGTGGACACTGGGTCTGAGACTCTTCCAGAAATTTGATAATGGGTTCAGAGATAATGTTTGGAATAAGGAGGTAACATGGTAGAAGGGAGAAGTAGTAAATCAGAAAACAGTAGTATGCCCATGTGTGTGAAGTAGCTGACAGACTGACTCACTGCTTTGACAGCCTTGATCCTGAAGACTTGACAGTTTTCAGTCCACATCTGTCCTCCTTGCCCTTAGATTCTCTAATATGCCCTTTAGTACTAATATATAATTTTGCTATAAAAATTTAAATAGGCTTCTCTTTCTATAAGCAAATGACCGTAATGGACCATTGCTATGGAGACCAGGGCAGGAGAAGCTCAGGAAAGAGAGGCAATTCCCTAATGTTGCTTCTTCATAAATGTTGAACACTATAATAAGCTTTAGGACCTTATGGAGGAGATTCTGAAAGATATCTGCTTTTAGGCCACATTATTGCCAATATTTTCCATCTATATTATTTGCAAATTTACCATCACTTTTCATAATTCATTTGTGAAATCCTTATTTTCAAATAAAGTATTATCCAGCACATGCTTTGATTAAGCCCTGAAACTCTTTTTAACCATTCTTAGGTAAATATTTACTGGGTAAAATTTTATCCATAGTGTTTCATGGGAAAATTCGCCAATGATACTGTTAAAAATAAGTTATTCAATTTTAGACAATTCATCATATATTTAATCTGTTGAACAAGACAAACATGAAAGCCACCTGTCTTTCCAGAATTTCACCCTGTGAAATTCACCCATTGGGCCCTTCAGAAACAAAATACAAAAACAAAAACAAACAAATCTTTTGCTTGGTAATCCACTTTATCCACTTAATAGCCATATGGCAATGGGCAAGTTTCTTAATGTTTTATGGCTCAGGTTTCCCATCAGTAAGATGGGGAAACTGAGTTTTTGTGAGGATTACACAGATTAGTATATTTTATAAAACACTTAGGTTAGCTGTGAATATTTGAAGTGTTTTAAAAATGTTAACTATTTTTGCTATTATTAGATGCATTTGAAAGTCTTGCCCTTAAACAGAATTTGCTCGGAAAGAATTCTTTCTTGAAAATTGATGATAATCTGATTGTCTTAAAATTTTCCGATATATACTACTATGTGTTCTCATTTTATGAATGCCTACTCTGTACCACGTATTATGCTAGGCAAAGAGGGCACAAGAAGGAATTAAACAACAATCCTATACTTTAAGAACACAGACAAGAATTTCACCATCAACTAACAAACAGTTTTCGCTACTGTCACACAATTTCAAACCTGAAGGGATTAAGTACATAATATGTGGGTTTTATGGGATTTTTTTCTGGCAATAATAAATGGTTTATAATATTTATTGGTTGTTTTAGGAAGGAAAGCCTCTGAGAACATCTCATGAGGAGATGTAAAATAAATCCATCACATTTGAAAAAGATTATTACAGGAAGAAAATGTGGAGCCTTTGCCAATGCACCCTTTTTAAAATATGTTGCCTCTGCAGCTATTTCAGTTAAGCAAGACAAATCCAATTTTACCTCCAAACACTTAAGTAATCTCCTCTCTGTAAAATTCCCTATTTTATAAAGACATACTTCATCATGGCTATATACATCCTAGATAGTTCATTTTTTACTTAGTTAAATTGTTTTCTGTCATTGTGAGAAATGCTTACTTGTGAAGAAATGGTGTTCATGCACGGGAAATAGGAATATTTATTAAAATGCTTTAGTAGAAAACTAGATTTAGACATATTTCTACAATTTGAGTATTTAAGTATTTTAGTGCCCAATGAAATGACTTCAGTGTAAAGCATGCTCTGATAATCGGAGTCTCCAAATTCTCACTTTTAGCCTTAATTAAATGTAGTTGGTAGATTTATTTTTGCATGCATGTGTTTAGAAATATTAGACATGTTTTCAGTAGATCGCTGTCAATGCGTTTGCTGGTTTGTAATAGCTAGTAAATGACTTAAATTATTTTGGGCTTTCATCCTACTCTGATTTAATAAGCATTTATGGATTTAGGATTCTATTCATACTTATGGGAAGAACACAAAGAAATGGGAAACTTCTCAGGCCTAAAAGAGCAAATGGACTATTTACAAAGCAAATACCCCTCACAATAAAGGGAAAGTATGTGTTTGAGGATGAATTCTAAGCTTATAACTGCAGTCTCATCTTGGAAGTTAAGACATATCTAGTATTATGTTAGGAATTATATGTTAGCAATTTTCCCTGATAGCTGAAGTTACCATTTTGATTTTGAAAACAAATAAGCAAAGAAGACTCTCAACCACTTTCAAAAGTGCACTAAATGTGTCTTCTACAAGTTTTCCTACATAGACTACTGAACAAAGTGGCAGGAACAGGGCTGGCTTCGTTGACCTGCAACCTGTTCAGTCACACAGGGCCCCATGCTTACAAGGGCCCCACACTTTGTTTGATGCTCTGCTGACACTGTCTGAAATCCTTCATACTTTTTGAACAAGGGATTTTACATTTTCATTTTGAACTTGGCCCTACATATTATGTAGTGCATCATGGATTTAAAGTTTTCATTTGGATGCTTAATTACGGTCTAGGGCCATCTGAAGCAGCTGTCTTCTCCCTAGAGCCGGGCCAGTACTCACTTCTGTTCTTAGTAGGCCTCTCTCTTATAATACTCTGCCTTCTCATTTTCTACTTCTCATCTGCTGAGACATCATATAAATAAGGTACTAGAATAGTAAGTAGGCTGCGAATCACTGGGCTCTGAAAGGGTCACCTTGAAGACTACTCCCATGGAGTAAAAGTGCAGCCCAGGCAGTGTCTGGGCTTTACAGCATTTAATTCTGGGTTCAAGGGCTGTTGCTGCTCAGCCTGCACTGATTACATTGGTCTCTGTGTAAATATCAGGTGGGGCATACAGTTCTGACTCATTTCCATGAAAGGCAAATTGTCATAAAAGAACCATTTGTAAAGACCACTTTTTATGGAAATCTTAGAAAGTAAGAGAGGTTTCTATTAATGAAACTAGTCATAAATCTTATAAATTGCACAAGCTTAACTGTGGACTATGATAGAACCTATTGGATTCCAATAGTTTCTAGATCCTCAGATGGTTCATGCACTTCAAAGCACTGTAGTGCTCTTGGTTGGTACTCTCCTGTCCTAATGTGCACATGGCCTACCTTTTTGACACACATCATAGTTTGATAGCTTTCCACATAATTATTTACATGACTACATAGACTCCTGCCAGCTACATGAAACTTGAAAGTTTCCCTCTGTCATGATTTTTTAATTTTCTTCTGTTGCATTTTTCTAATTTCTAACATCCAACTTCAACAAAATGAAAGCAAAACAAATAAATGTTCTGTTTTTACTTTTTAGGCTATTCACAGTATGGGAAATGTGCTGCCATATGTATTATAAAAATTAAGATTTTTTAGCCTGGGGAAAGGCTTATTTCTTATTTGATATTTGTTCACTTGTTCATTCATTATTTCTCTCAATATTTGGTGTTGTATATTGAGCACCTACTGGGCTCCAGGCCTCTCCCACCCCAAGATGTAAATTAGACTGTAAAAAACAGACTTCAACAGGTCAGACTTGGCATGGGTGCTCACAGTTTTATCACCTACCAGGAAAACTCTTGGGTTTTGTGGTAGGCACTGGGGAAGAATAGTACAATGCTTATACATCCCTAGGATGGGACTTAGCACACAGCATTTGCTCTAAGGAACTGCTGAAGAAGTTAATAAATACATGTTGCTGATAAAATGTATCATGAATATTTTACAGAGGTTTCTAAATTCCTCTTTGTAGCAAACGACACATTTTTCTGAAATCTAATCAGAGCTGAAATTCTTCTAATTGCTTTTGTTTAAATTTCCACTTGACATTTGAACTATTTTCAAAATGTCATCTCTGGATTCACTTTGTCCCTGAGGAATTGAAAGAAATTTTATATTGACACAGTGTGAAAGCCTTCAGAATGTACATACAACTAGAGATTTCATAAGTGTTCATAAAGAAAAATTAAGAATTCATTAGTCTCTTTTTAAATGAGTTTATCCTAGGTTGCCAAAGTGCGTTGGGAATTATAGCATCAATTGTGTGCCAGGTTTTAACATTAATTGAGATAGTAAAAGACTTGGGCATGGTTAAAACAATGTTAAAATGCCCTTCTACCTCCGTGACACTGTCATTCTGCTACGTTTGATTTTGATGTGATTTGATGTGTGTGTATGGAGGGGAGGTAGCAGGTAATTATTTGGAGAAAGCTTTTTCATAAATAGGAGAAATATGGGGATTGGTCTTTGCTAATAGAAAACACAATAACAATTGCAGTCACAATTGTAATTTATGTGGTATTTCACAATATTAAACCACCCGCATAATTTATCCATGCTAGGTTAGTAATAGTCTGTTTTACAAAATCAAGGGCTAATTAAGAAACTTGTAGATAGTTTTCTAGAATTTGAATTTTATATCTCAGAAATAGAGAAACAGACAAATCTAGGTGACCCTGTTTAGATTCTTCGTTTAAGGAATTTCAACTCTTCATTATATTGATAGTTAAATAAAAGGTTGGGGGAGGGGTAAAAGAAGAGGCAGATGTCTGTAAGCTACACTATGAACCAAAAATTGAAAACTGTGAGTTACATACCTTATGTATTTGTCATAATTTCATCATAAATAAACTAAATTCAATGCTTTCTGGCCTTTAATGAGTTTATGGTGTTTTTCTGCCTTAATTTGTGTTTTAATCACAACTTACTTAATTCACTAATCATGCATGAAAAACCAGCCGCACATCAGACACTATGCCAGGCTCTGAGAATACAAACTGAGCAAATTGTTGTTTCCCCAGATAGAGAACGTCTGTCTCTCAGAGCACACTTCCCACTAACTTTTGTTACTATTTTTGTGGCACTTCTTTTTCAGGGTTTTGTACTGAGCAATGACTCTTTCCCTTTATATCTTTAATTTCCCTTGCATTCTAGGTTCTTTGTTAAGACACGAATGACTGTAATAGATGCTGGAGGGGTTGTGGAGAGATAGGCACACTAGCACACTGTTGGTGGAACTGCAGACTGGTACAGCCCCTCTGGAAAGCAGAGTGGAGAATCCTCAAAACCTAGAGATGAGCCCACCATATGATCCTGCTATTCCTCTCTTGGGTATTTTTCCAGGGGATTTAGAATCAGCACACTACAGTGACACAGCAAAATCAATTTTCATAGTAGCTCAATTTACAATAGCTAAATTATGGAAACAACCCAGATGTCCCTCACTGGATGAATGGATCCAAAAACTGTGCACTCTCGTTCTCTCTCTCTCTCTCTCTCTCTCTCTTTCTATATATATATATATATACACACACACACACACACACACCATGAAATTTTACTCAGGAATTAGAAACAATGATATTGCAGCCTTTGAAGGTAAACGGATAGCTATGGAAGAAATTATGCTGAGTGAAGTCAGCCTAACCCAGAGAACCAAGGGTCAAATGTCTTCACTCATCTGTGGAGGCTGGAGTTAGACCCTGGCCATTGAGAAAGGAGATCTATTATCATGTTTTAAATCCGGATAAGGTGTAATGTCATACAGTCTAAGGCATTTGTAAAGATGTATTGGGAAGGAGGGAGGAGAGGGATAAGGGTGGGTAATTGGGGGGGGCTCTTAGGGGCAAATCTAATTTTCAGAATTTATATATATATATATATATTATTTCATTAGAAGCTTGTTTGTTCAACAAATAAATTTCTGAATTAAAAAATAAGAATGACTATAAGCTAACACCTCTGTGCATTAGAGAAGCTACTGGTATGTGAATCCTGATTCATCCCTTTGATGGAGAAAAATGTCCCAGATGGTTCTATTTGGGACATGCAGTCCCCAGTTAAACTTTAAAAAGTTCAGACTTCTTAAAGGACAAGGAGAAGCTATCTTTTCAAAGATAAATGTAGAACTACCAGTTTGTTGCAGCTGTCAATCAAATGTGCACTGGGACAAACTGTGTTCATCATCACCTGCCTTTCCCAGCCCAAGATGTACATTATGCTGTGAAAGTCAGACTTTAACTGGGAAAGCTCATTGTTGTTGTTGTTGTTGTACCAGGGATTGAAACCAGGGGCACTTCACCATTAAACTACATCCCACTAAGCTATGATCCTCCTGTCTCAGGCTCCCTGGTCATTGGGATTACAGGCGCATGCCACCACACCTGGACAGGAAAGCTCTTAGAATGGGGATCCAGGTGCATAGAAGGACATGATGGCAGAGAGGCAACCAGGCTTAGTCCTTTTCTCATAGTCCTGGGTTGTGTGGGAATTATTTAAAGGCCACCTTTTCCTCTCTTGCTGTCTTAAATGTTTCATGCTATTATACCCAAATCAGCCACTTCTGGATATACTGTTGCCTAGCAAAAAACCTGTCCATCTTGAGATCCTAACTTATAGTTGAAAGTGACTGAGAATTTCTAAGATTAGGTGTCAATCCTGAAAACATCTCAACCCTATTTGGAGAAATTGTCATTTTTCCCCCAGTCTTTTCTCCACAAGCTTGCTAGAATTTTTTTTTCCCATACATTGTTTATCATAACTTTTCTCTGTGCTTGATGATAACAGATCGTTGCTTTTAATTCAAGAACTGCTGTTTATTGTAAAGTTTTGCAACATGGTACTTTACAACTTTCAAGGGAGTGTGTGTGTTGTCTGATTGTATTTTTTGCTTGTCAAATGATGGCAGTGGTGATAATACCCTGGAACTGCAGTGTAAGAAGCCTCTGCCCTTCCATCCCTATCAGTGAGTGTGTTCAAGAGAATGTAAAGGACTTTTTTTTTTGTCATTGTAATTTAAATTCAGAAGGAGCCTATTTGTATGGTAATCACAAGCTAAGGAAAACAGTGTTTCATTTCTCTCTGGGATTTGTTTTCTGACATCTTCACATTCTCTAGTTCTTTAACCCAGCAACAGCATATTAACAGCAATTCATACTCTGTATTTTAACATGTAGAACAGTACCCAGAAGATTAATGCATGATGAGGAGAAGGAAGGAAGAAGGGAGGTGGAGGCCATAATTAATTTTGCCTTCGTATTCTGTATGCTGGTGTTTTCTGATCTCAACTGAAATTAGTCACCACGGAGTTTTCCTATCAAGAAAAAAAAATGTACACAGTGAAGCACAAATAACAGTGCCCTTTTAAAGATTAAGGTTCCAACATGCTGATACAAATGATATTCTTGTTGTTTGGGTCCATTATTTTTCAACGAGACTGTTCTACAGGGGGAGAAACAGGGTAATTTTCTTTCTGTGAGCACAGACAGGAAAGGCTTCCTTCACAGACTGTTCATCTGGCTTGCCCTGAACAGAAGATGGGTAATTAGAGACTTTGCTCCCTGAATTGGGAGCATGTTCTTATCTTTAATGAGAGAATCATGAGACTTGTGGTTATATCTTCAATCACACAAATGACACTTATTTTTTCACAAAACATTCAAATTAGATTAATTTCTGCAGATGATCCTGTTAGGTGAGGTGATTCTTTCTAATACCGAAGGTCCCCTCGGAGCAGGGCTTTTATGCTCAGATGCTTGCCCTGGCTGATAGGTGGCATTAGGGACAGACATTTGGCTGGTCTGAAAGCTTCTTCCCCAGGGTGCATAGGCATCAGTTTATGCCAGCTGGAAGCTTACGGTAAAACAGTACAGGTGGCCAAATAGAGAGTCTCCCTATCCAAAAGGGGAAGCAACTTTTTAATCCCAGAGATGATAAGTACAAAACATTGCGTTAGGACAGCAGATTTCCTTCCTTAAGAGATGGTACTATTTTCATGCGAAATCCCCTGATAGTTATACATATTAGTTCAAATCTAAAAGAAACAATCTTTGTGTCAGCCAAGCAAAACATGCCTTTACCTGGGTCTGGGATGAAAAAGAGAACAAAGAGAGGCACGTGCAGCAAGTATAATGTGGTAAAAGTAATGAAAGCTAACAAACCATTAATAAAATATATCCTATCCTTTGACTAGCATAAATATTCAAGTCTGAGAGAACAGGTTTGAGTTTTCCTTGAAGTCCTCTTTTTGCTGGAATGAAGTCAAGTGGAGAAAGCTGGTCTGCCTACCCTTGCCATGGCCTGGCTTCTCTTCTTACCCGATGGCTGTGCTCCACCTGCATGTGTGTGGACAGCTCAGACCACCTGTTTAAGCTCTGCTCTCTCCCCTGTAGTGAATGTCTGCTTTGGTCAGCCATCAGCTCTGGGCATTGGGGAGGCCTGTCCTGTGCCAGGGAGAATGGATCCCAGAAAGACATGCTGGAAACCGACTTGGTGGTCTGTTGGGCAGAGGAATCGAGTGCCTTTGGAACTCAAGCTTGTTCTTGAATCTTTACTTTAGATAGTGTGGAAGGCCAGGTAGAGGCTCCAGGTGGGTACATCTCCACTGAGGCTCAGATTCTTGGCCCTGCAGGGAGACACGTGATAAAGGAGGGCCAGGAGATATCGTCTGCATTGTATGACAAGGGCAGCAGCTGTGGTGACTGGAATCTAAGGGCAGCATTGATTAGAGCCCCTTGATTCATAAAATATATTTTCCAGGTGAGGTCTCAGAGGTCATTTTGTTAATCTCAACATCACAGTTTACACAGGATGATTCTGGCTTATTAAAAGCAGTACACTTTGTTGTAGAATCCCAGGATTTTTAAACACATCTGAATTTACTCTCAGGTTGGTGGCATATCACTTAGCTTCTCTGAGCCTTGCATTGCTCCTGAGGAAAATGTGGATGATGTGGATTTTATTCTGTCCTTTTGGGGTTTTTCTTGCCTATTGTGAAGTTGAGACTTGGGTGCTGGATCATGCTTCCTCAGGAATTAATTCCATGTAACTCTCTCGTAACACTAGTTGCTAGCTTAGGCTCTTCCAATGAAATACGAAGACATCCTTTGGCTGCCTTTCAAGTTCTTGCGTTATCTTTCTCTTTCCATAAGAAAAACACAAACAGAGAAAGGAAAATGGCAGAGTGATGTCACTTACACATGAAAAACTTCAGGTCTCTATTGAATCTGATGGAGATAACTGCTTAAATTTTAGGGTCATTGTAACCATTTTCAAAGCTGTGTATAATTTTAAAAATTAGCTTGTGCAAAAGACTTGGCTTCTAGATTCTTGTCTAAGTTTCCCTGGAAACCTCCGGTGTAGTAGCTTTCATAAATCACCTCAGTAAGGGACTTTTTTTAAAAGAAAGATTTTTTTTTTTCACCATGATTGAACCCAGGGGCACATAACCACTAAGCCACATTCCCAGGCCTTTTTATAATTTATTTTGATACAGGGTCACACACTAAGTTGCTCAGGGACTAAGTTGCTGATGCTGATTTTGAATTTGCGATCCTCCTGCCCCAGCCTCCTGAGTTGCTGGGATTACAGGCATGTGTCATCACATCCAGCCTTGTTTTTGCTTTTATGAAGGAAATAAACAAATGAGAGTGACAGAAGATTTACTAAGAGGAAAATATTTTAAGCACAATTTAAATCAAAGTTTTTTTCTTTAATTTTAAAATCATTTCATGTGGAATTTAAGATTTAATAATGTAGTAAGAGAAGTTGGCATTTGCAGTTTTAACTATCCTGCCACAGTGACCATTGAGGCTTGGTATAGAGCTTGCCTTCTCTTCTGTTTAGTATACAAAGTGGGTTGTTCAAGAGAAAATCTGGTTAATTAGCCTGCTAAGATCATAATACTAATTGTCTGGTTCTAAGTCTCTGTCAGCCTGAAAACCTCATTATGAACTACTTCCTTTACCTACAGAATAATGCTGAGTGCCTAAAAGTGTCATAATTGCCCTCCACCTGGGAAGGGTAATCGATACAATTGGTTACCCATTTCTTCACTGACTCACTCTCATTTTTCATGTCTTAGCCATTGTCCCCACTTACCAGCATGTTTTCATTTGGGACAAGCGATAACCCGTGCTTTAGTACAAGAAAGAGATGGAATTGCTTATTATTGTTATAATATTGAATTGTAATATTATTGAAAAATTAAAGCATTTCAAATCAAATTGTTTTCCGCTGTTGTCACCATAGAGGAGTCTTTTGGTTTTCCGATGTTGAAGAATGGGGCTATATTTTTCACTCACCATCAGGCTGTCATTGGAGTATCATTCTCTTTTCATCAGTTACATGCCCCCAATTAACGGGAAGATGAATTATGTAGTGGGACTCAGATAAAGTAGAAGACATATGAGACTGTTATGACTGGCATTTAACGAAGGTATAGGGTGATGATGATAACAAATCAAACTTCAGTATATCTTTCCAAGCATACTTAACACCCATTATTTTATACTCATCAGAAGACACACTCATAGTAACACAATGAAGTGTTTAGTGTTTTATGATTACTTGCAATTTATCATTGAAGAAGCTCAAGTTTGGAAATCTAGCTTATCAGAGTTACTTAACTAATCAATAGCAGGGTGGGGACTCAAGGACAGGCTCATTGACCCCAAATCTTGTCCTTTTGTTCAATACATCATGGATGGAAAGTAAGTGAATAATAGTCTAACTTTTCCAGCAATTGGAGCTGTTTTACACAAATACTGCCGTGCCATTTCATTCTAACACGACAGGAGGGTATTATGATGAGCTGCATTTTATATACAAGGACACTGAGGCACAGAGATTTTTAGAAATGGCCTCAAGTCACACATCTTGTAAATGCAAGAGTTGAGATTAATCATAGCTGTGATACACTCTGGAGCTTCTAGAGTGTTTCATTAGCCTTTTGACTAATAGCCAATTTTTGTTTGAAAATCCTTCATATGGAACTTAGCAGATAATGCTAAGGAGTTAAGCCACAAAATAAATGTCACATTGTCTGTGTTTGAGTTTTCTCAATGAAAATCTTCCAAAGGGACATTTCATTTTCCAGATGCATGAGCTACTGTGTACTATATTACCACCCAGCTAAAATGAATAGACCACCAGCCAAGAGAGAATATTCATCAAGCTGCTTGCTGAAGTTTTTAAATGTTCAATGATTAGAGTAGATAATTATTAATATTATTCTATGATTTATTTTCAGAGCACATACCCATCTGGTGATATAAATATATGTCTGTCCTGAAAAATCAGACTCTTTTCCAGGAAAATTTTCATAGTTGTCTTCTTTCTAAAGTTACTCTCTTGTGACTTCACTGCATTACACAGTGATGACCACTGGAAATATTGGCCAAATCCTCTTCCCTGCTGACCTGAGTACCCTCTCTTCAGAGTCCCTGCTATGATAGAAATTCATAAACAATAGGTGGCCATTGCCAGCAATTGGAACACAGCAGTCCTAGTCCTTGGCAGCAATGGGCAAGTGATTACCCAAATCACCTGCCAAGGGAGAGCTAGGATTTTTGGAATTACCTTGTTCCTTTCACCTGGTTGGCACATTTCTCTCTTTAGAAAATAATAAATAAATAAATAAATAAATAAAGCTTTGTGTGTGAAAGTGTCTTTATAGCTTTCAAGCTGAAACTGTCCTGGCATGGGTATATTTGAGTAATGCTGGTGCTTAGTACAGTGAGTGCCTTTCCATGTTGAAATGCAGTTTTTCCCTGAATATGAGATGTGATGGCAGTCTCTGCTTCTTTTGATCTTATTTGCATCTGACCTGAAATTTATGTAGATTATACAAGTGTGTCAGTGTAGAGCATATCAATATACTGAATGATAAATTGTATGTGACTTTGCCTTTCAATTCAAGCATAGACTTAAAGATATTCAGAACATATGTAACCCAGCCTCCTCATTCCCCAGTGAAGGGAATGGATACCAACAAAGTTTAATTGATTCACCAAAGGCCATGAACCTAATTTAATTCATTGAATTTCATTAACCTCCAACTATGTGTAGAAGGTGAGGCCATCAAGGTAATAACTTAAAATGTTTTTTGCAGAAGAACTACCAAACTACATGCAAGACAACAGTATAAATCTTGGTGCAGTTAAGACCAAAAATATATGGTCATGGATGATAATTACTTCTATAGCTAGATGTAAGTCTGAACAGATCTCAGAAGGTTTAGCACCTGAACTTACCCATTTATTAACTCAACAGAGGTGTGTGAAGTTCTTACCACATGTCAGGCACTTCCCAGACTCTGGGGATAACACAGTAAAGAAATTTCCGTTATAGGTCTCCAGATCCAATGGGATGCAAAGATAAATGGGAGTGGCTGTTCAATGAGACAGGATGATAGGACAGAGTTCTGTGGGAATGTAAGCTTGTGAAACACTGCACACAGATTCCTGGAGTCTAGGGATGGGTCGTGTAGGAGAGGAAAAATAATACTTTTTTCTCACTGGTCCCAAGGTTCACAGCTAAGATCCCTGTAATAAAAGACAGATTACCAAAAGAAGAGCATACGACTTCTATTTAAAAGAATCCTACATGACATGGAAGACTTCAGCAATGATTACTTGCAGAAAATCGTATGCTTATTCTGAGGTCTGATGAAATGTGGATGGCTGTGTGGAAGCATGACTGGACAAAAGAACGTATGATATAATGGTAATATAATGGAGAACTTAGAAAGGCCTATTGTTCACATTCCTCTTGGTGTCCCTGTATGAACTTTCTTCCCTCTAGATGGGCAGAACACTTGTAATATGAGAGGTTTTTTATTTGTTATTTTTTTAATAGAGAGAGACAGTGAGAGAGAGAGAGAAAGAATCAATTTTATTTAGTTTTTCATGGATTTTCATTGCTCAGACACTTCATTGTGTACGTGGTGCTGGGGTTTGAACCCGAGTACTCGAGCATGCAAGGCAGAGCCACTGCTCCAGCCCTGACATGAGAGTTTTTGAAGAAGGGAGAGGCAAGGCCAGCGTGACCTTAGTTTTTATGACCTGCTTCAGGGGAGAAGGGATGAGGAGAAGGTGGGAGTGGCCTACTTGTTTCTGCTATTGTCTCAGTTTCTAAGGTATATTCTGGGATCCCATTTCATGAACCCCATTTGTGTGTATGTATGTGTGCATATCCTGAGCACTTTATCTGCAGGGTCTCTTCTAATTCTCACAACAATGTTAAGTGGTATGCACATTATTAACTGAGGTTTACTGACTTTCTCAGGGCCACATAACCGGCAGATAGAGGATCAGGATTCTAACTTAGGTCTATAGGATGTAGAGCTGTACTCTTAAGCAGACACTGAGGGGAAAAGATTAAAACATGGGTGGCTTCTTGATGCAATGATGTATCTGTAGGCAGTGTGTGCTCCAAGTAGTCCTGAGGTGTCCAGGAACCTGAGTGATCCAGGAGGGACTGTCGTTTTGCCCCTAACTACAGAGTGCCATTGGTCTGTCAGTAGTTCATCTTGGGTCTACTGTGTCCAGCAGCCCTTTAGCCTGCCTTAGCAGCATCTCAGCATTCCAGCTAAGCTGCTTCTTTAGCTCTGAGGATCACCTTCACTCTTGCTTTTTCATGTCACATGCTCTGTGAACAAGCACTGTGGCCTTCTCTTTTTCTAATCATTGGGCTACCACCCACCTGGGAATTGAACCACCTCAGTCTCAGAGCATAACCTGGACTCCAGACTTGGAACTTCCATGGCTCAGATAAAGCTGAGTCTCAAAATGCTAATGGCTGTACAACCATCATCTCTGGGATAGAGCTGAGCCTTGAGGTAGTAGAGATGGGTCAGAGAGGAGGAAGTATCCTCGTTTTCAGCAGATGTCTAGGGGCTGCCTGAAGGTCACCTTCTGAAAGAACTTGCAATGCAAATACAAGCTTGACATTTTCTAAACCTGTCTATCCACCAAAACCATTTTGTGCCTACCCATCTGAGCTAGGTTTAAAATATGGTGCCTAATACTCCTCTGCAACTTAGGCCTAGGTGATTTGTTCCTCTCATATGAGTGCATGTGTGTGTGTGTGTGTGTGTGTGTTCTCCTCAGCACGCTTTCTCTTAGCCCTTCTGCTGAAATATGGATAAATGCACACTTCATAAAGCCTGCAGTGCAACCTTCTAAACCTTCTATATTTTATAATGACTGCTAGTATTGCAGAAACAGAAGACAAGTCAGGAATTTTTCTTCTTTTATATTTCTGTGTACCTTAGAACACTCAAGGTAACCATTTTTTACTAAAACTGCTATACTTGGTCATATTATTACAAGAGACGCATTACGGGCTTGTTGTTTTGACAGTGAAACATCATTACCCTAAAATTTTAAATTACTTATCCAGCTAAGGTTTGTTGCTATTCAATAGTACTGCTCTGGTATTGCTTCTTCAGATTTCAAGGTTTTCTTTTTTAACTCTATCAAGCAAGAAGTAATAAATTCAGTGAGGTATAAGAGAAGCTTGTCTTTATGTTTTTCAGGAAAAATAATGTTTTAATTTTAGAACAGGCTCCTGCTTTGGGTATGATGAAAGAAACTAATTTGACTGTTTATGATGTTATTTATTTTCAATAATTATTCAAGCATATATAACCAAAGACTTCTATGCAGTAGGCAGAAGGATCAGCAATTGTGCATGTAATTAGAAATAACCCTTCAAATACAAAAGTAGGTTTTAATATTCAGCATCTTAAAAATTGCTAACATTACAAATTGCCCATACCCTGAGGTTGTAGGCAGTGATGTAAAAATTTAAGTATAAGAATTCAAATGAAGATTTCAGCCTCTTCAACATCAAGCAGTTATGGAATCACAGTAGAAAATCATGTACTAATTTCTTAAAGAGATACTCTTTCATTTTTAAAAAATGTTTACAGTGCTAGGACTTAATCCAAGGGTCTTGCTCGTGCTAAGAAGCACTCTATGACTGTGCTACATCCTTAGTCACATTTTTCTTTAGCACAAAAATTTGATGTATTTATACATAACTGCAGCTTGAATAATTACATTTTAAATAATTTAGATTGGAGTATGTTTTTGTAACAAGGGTCGCATATGCAAATATAAATAAGCCAAATGAGAATCATATTAGTAATTACAGCTCACTTTTTAAGATTCATTCACAAAAAAGAGAAAATGTTTTATCTTCTATATGTAACATAAAGACTAAATCTCATATTTATAATTGTCAATAAATATATGGCATATATTTATTTTTCCTTGATGGAGATAGAATCAGGGTGAAATGTGTTCTGGTTTTAATTAGTGAGTTCTGGATTCAAGTTCATGACCTACTATTTATAACTAACTTTGAGCAAGACCTTTAATCCTTAATTTTAAAGGATTTTTAGGTATCTTTGTAGTAGTGAATACTGTTTTAATAGTCTCTGACATGGTTCCTGACACACTAATATTATCTTAAAATAAATTTACTGAAGAAAGTAAAGGAGAAAAAATGAATTAGAAATATAAAGGAAATTAGAGGACAGAGATTGGAAGAAAAAGATGACAGCTTGTAAGAAATCAAAACAAGAACACCAGTTTCTTCTCATTCTTGAGGGGAAAAAAAATCCAGGTTTTCATGAAGAAATAACACCACCTCATGGCCTTATATAATAGCACTGCTAACCATGAACACTTGGGTTGTATTTTTGCAACTCTGAGCATCACTCTTGATTCTTAGATCAAAGGCTATATCATGTCCACATACCAGATGTTGTCCACCCTTCCTTTTTGAAGTAATGAAATGTGTGTGAGGTGTATCACAAATGTTTGTGGAGGTCCTGCTTTTTGCCAAGAGCTTTGTGAGATGCAAAGATGAATGAGACATAAGTTCTGGCTTCAAAGAGCTTAGAATTTAGAGAGACTGTTTCTTCCAGAAAGAAGGAATTCTCAGCTGGAGCATTCTGACATCAGGCTCTCCAAGGTACCAGACATCTGTTCAGTTTTAGAACGTGGGAAGTCTATACTTACACATGAAAACCAGAAGTTAGATGCAAAGCAGTGGAGGAAAAAGGGTCTTTTGCCACACCGGGAATAGACCCAAACTTTAGAGGGTATGGATAGTGAACAGAAATTCTAGAATCTATTATTTCTTTTTCAGTGGGGAGGCAGGGTAGATTAGCAACTGGTTTAGGGAAGAAAAAAAATGAATGGAAAAGTTGGCAGTGGCAAGTGTCCATTTCAAATCGTAGGTAGAGGGGATACAGAAGAAATAGAAGGAAGTGGCACTGGCTTAGTGGGTGCAATTGATGCGTGCAGCAGCTACAGCCCAACTTTAATCACAACCTGGATCCCACTTCCTCTAACCATAGTAAAAAAGTCATGAAGTTTATTTTTGCCTTACTTTTGTGCCAGGGGTTGTATTGTTGGTTACTTTGCATACTGTTATAAGCCAAAGGAGTCTCCCCTTTCCTCAGGAAGAATCATGTGCCAGGTATATCACAGTGTGTTTCTGACAGTCTCTCTGGCCGTGTTCCCTGTCACAGCTGTCATTGGAGAAAGTCTGAAACAGCCTCCGATCCTGCTCTCAGTTCCCCAGAAGCTCATATCTAAGAAGAATATCCTGCTGGGGAACTGAGAGCAGTAGCACCTTTTTATTCATTTTTCTGACTGTGCTAATTCTCTAGTATCTTAGGAAGAGAAAGATACTATAATAGTGAAATATTGTTTAATCCTATGGCCACCACAAAAACTTTGATACCACATCCATATGCAGGAATGCCCAAAACCTCTCATTTTAGTCTTTCTTCTTGATCTTTAGAATCAATGCATTCAATTGAAAATTTGCAGAAATACTGCAAACCCACTTACATTTTCTGTTCCTGGAAAACAAGATGACTTGATGAGATGATTCTGAGATACTGTGATTTTCACTGCAATGGTGTATTAGGGATCGTACTGCAGCATTAACAATTTAAGTAGCTGAGTGTGAAATGGGAAAATATGTTTCCTTTGGTGATGGTTAGGAATAATCGTATGCACTTTTGCATTGGAAATAGCTTGAACTACATGCCATAAAATGAGTTTAAAGTAGAAATGGGAAGCTGTGGAAATGCAAAGGTATTTTCCTTTTTTATCAAGCCAAGGGCCTCTGGGATAACAGTTTGTGTACCTTTCACTCCTAGGCTCTATATGTTTTCTCTTTAAGGCTTGTATTGGTTTGTTCATTGAGGCATGTCTAGACCACCTTCTGGTCAGTTCATTTTCAGCTAACTCCCAGTGCCGAACTGAGCAGGGAGGTTGTTCCCTTATCACTGCCCCTTTGTGCCTTGTGTCTGAGCAAGAAAAGGAAAGCAGTGGCCTGTGCTGACTAATCCTGGCAGCTATACTTCCTCATCAAGCTGAGCCAAGCACACAGTCACTAGCAGCAGCAGCAGTATTCACAGGCTCATTCTGAGCTTGTGCTACTTCATATGTTTTACCAAAGATACAGAAGTACTGCTAAACTGCCATCCTCACCTCCAAACCCTACATTTTGTCAATGCTTTCTATAAGTCTGTGGGTTAAGAGTGTGCATTTTGTATTTACATCTGGATTCTCCTACTATTGGCTTCTGACTGGGCAAGTTATGCATAAACCCTTCAAGTCTCAATCTATTCATTTTCAAAATAATAGTAATATTATTCCCTTCTGTGGTAGGTTATGGTGAAGAGAGCAAGGTCATGAATGCACAGGACTTAATTCAGTGAGCACCTGGGACATAGTAAGTGCTCAATGAATGTTAATTACAATTCTTTTTGTCTTTATGAGTGCACCCACAGCCAGCTCGGTTCACTGTAGAGGACTGCACTGTTCTGGAAACCATCTCAGCTAGGCTAGAAGTTATTCTTCTGTTCTGCATAACATGCAGGAAGAGGATTTGAGCTAATTTATATCCAGTCTCATGCCCTAAATCTCTCCATTCTTTTAGCTGTTATCTGTGACTCCCAGACATCTTCTCCATGCCATATGCTCTCTTTCTAGCTTACCATTATCCTGTCCATCCCAGCCCCCACAATTAATTCAAGGCCTGTGATGCCTCCATGGAAGATTACCAAAAGTTTATCATTTCAGTCTAAACCACCTTCTCTACTCTTCAACTCATTGCCATGGTGAAGCTAGTGTGTTTTCATCACATCCCACTCCTGAAATCAAATTCTCAGTGTCCTTTGATCTATTTTCCCTGTCCACATCCTTTCCTGCCCATTAAAAAGCCATGGTGATTTATAAATTAATTCATACATTCACTTTCTAATTCCAAACGGTCCTACTCTGATTTTGGTACTCTCCAAGGTGCTGGAATAAGACCAGGAACAGGGCAATCATGCTATGAACACACTGAGTTGCCACACCCAGCTTATCACCCTGCAACTCTGGGTCACTGCAGCCTTGGGTTGCAACTGCTGATTTTCAGCTATCAAGCCCCAGTAGGGAAAGGGAGCAAAATCACAGAATTGTTAAGCATCTCTATTACAGATTATTCTATTAAATGCCCAGTTACAACACCCACAGGACCCAAAATGTAAATTCTTCCAGCTCTATCCTAAGTTCCTAGCACTATCTAATATGACTGCTCCTTTTATCTAAACTTGGCTTGAGTAAGGATTCAATCAGTATTTGTTAAATTCACATCTATACATATCTCACTTTCAACCTTGTAACTAGTCTTTAATTTGCTTTGGACATCTATTCCCTGTAATTTTTGTCTCCTTTTACTGCCGATCACTTTCTCCCAGTTTCAATTTCAAACTTTACCGCTTTCCTGCATCTCCCTTCCTACTCCTTTACTTTCTGAAGAGGAGCAGAACAATTTTGTTCCTGTATTATTAATTGCCTTTGGGACAAATAAAACAAAACAAAAATCTTTTGAGGAGGTTGACACCATTGAACGTGAGTTCCCTGGCCTTCATTTAAGCTGCTTCTCCCTTCACATCATCTCATAATCATCCCATTATGGGATGCATCAGGAGAGACCTTGGGGTTCATCTGCCTCCATGACACTGTTCCCCCTGTGCCCAGGCCCATGGCTTGCAGTATAGCACAATCACAAGGGAACTTTGTCTAACCCCTTCCTAAGAGCACTTACTTTAGACTGAGTGAAGTTCTTGCTTCAGTGAATCCACATTTCAAACCTTTGTGCCTCTACTGTTAAGACCAACTCTCAGGCTAGAAATCAGCCAGACTCTCTCCTGTTTAACCCAACCCCATGATCTACTCAGCTCTAACCTTTCCAACATGGGACTGGTCTATTTTTTAAGACATTCTATTGTCAGATGCTCTGCCTCACTTGAACCCAGTGAAGATGTGGATGTAGCCTGCTGATCTCTGCCCCATTTGTATCATAGGGAACCACTAAATTCTTAAGCAGTAGAGGGAATGATGAAACCTGTGCCTTGTAAAGCTGTACTGCTTTGAAAGGGAAGAAAATAGAACCTTAGGATGGCTTAAAATGTCCTGAAACCTTGCCTCTGAATACTGTCAACCCAGAAAAGTTCTAAATTTCAGAAGGAAAATAAAACAGCTCATCCATTAATCCTAAGGGTTTAATTATTTGGGGGTGAAGATTCACCAGGATTGTCTTTTGCAAAATGTGAAAGTTTCAGCGGCCTGAAAGGTCTCACCACATGTGTTATGGGCCTCATTTTGAAGTGGGTTCTTTTATTTGGCCAGTGTAGGTGTCTCTTATTACCATATTCAGGCATTTGCTGCCAGCTCCCAGTTTGTGAGCAATGTTTAGAGATATGAATCAACCCAGAAAGTGCATCATTCACTAGGAAGGGCCTGGGACGGCCAGGTATGCCCAAGACTGTGATCTTGGAAAGAGGAAGATATTTTCTGTCCTTTTGGAGACCATTGGTTGTCACAGAGCTTATTTCAGGGAGCATAATTACAAATCACTGATAGGAATATATTTTAATAACTTCAGAAAATGTTTGTTTAGGTAAGAGGGAAATTTCCTTTCCTGCAGATAAGCTCTTGGCTAACCAGCATTAAATTACCTTTTAAAATGTCTCTTAGAAGCTGAAGTGTGAGGGCAATGTGTAATACATTGGTGTGTGTGAGCAATATGTGCCTGTGTGTGTTTAAGCTGCTGAGTACTTAAAACCTGCTTTGTATTTTGAGGGTTATTTCTAGGAGATGAGCCTGTCCAATTTATCTCTGGCACTGAGCAAAGCCCTATTTGTCTCTGGCATGAAGCAGGCTTAGCTCATCTGGTACTGTCTCTGGTTATCACACTACTCAGCAGGGGTAATTTGTTTTGTTTTATTTCTGTCCCAAAAGGTAATTAATAATACAGGAACAAAATTGTCTGTGTGGTGTTTTTATATTTTGATTACCCAAAGAAGTATTTTTCAGGAGCCTTTCCAAATAGCTGTTTTGTACCTGGATGGAAATCTGCTCTCTTTGGTGACAAAGAGCTAACTTTTGGAAACCTTCCAGGGGTCCATTCCTTCACCTTCACACACCTCCAAGCCCCATTTAATGTGGGTCAATGAGGATTTTAGAGGGTATCATATCAGTGAATAAGTCTTTGGTGCAAAATAACACTGAGCCAAAACAATTTTCTGTCCTTTGCCTGTGATATAAAGAAATCCTTCCGAGCATTATTACAAGCTAGACATTTTGCTAGAGTCTATCCATGCATCTTATTTAATCTTCACAACCACTAATAATGTCTCCACAGTTGATCTCCATTCCAGAAGTGAAGACATTGAGAATTGAGATTTATCGTAAGATTGTCATTAGAACCTGTATTTACATTTTAAGAGTAATGCTTCCCAACTCTAAAATCTTAGTCAGTGTCACAGAACTGGCTGGCTCAGAGGGCTGCAGGGCCTCTCCTGGAGGTTGGGGTTGCAGCTGGCTGGTAGTACCTGCTCTTCCCAAAAAGGCATTTGCTCCTGGTAGGCAGAGGACAGTGAAGGCCACTGGTGCCAGGTAATCCTGGGTTTTCAAAACCAGCTGAGAATATGAGGCTTTCCATTGTAATTCTTTTAAGTTTGGTACAGTTGTTACTTCCTTTTTTTCAGAAGGAATAAATTGAGGTATGGAGAGACTATGTTCCTTTTTTCAAATCTGTTAATTGGAATTCCCAACCTCAAAATCCCACTATTCAAGATACTGCTTCCATTGCTGTGTCTCTGTGCATATATTCACACCCAGTCCCATCCCCTGGCAAACCACAACTCTATTGGTGGTCTTTTTTTTTTTTTTGGTTGGGGGGGCATGTTCTGTAACAGACTTCTTGGTGAGTCATAAGTAATATATTACAAAATTTACTTCTTTAAAATATAAAATACAATGTTTTGAGGGTATATCAAATTTTATAACCATCACCACAATCAATTTTAGAAAGCTTGGATCACCTTAAAAAGAAATCTTGCACCCTTTTGCGGTCAACCACCAGTCCCCTTATGGCCTGAGCCCTGAGCAACAGCTGGCCTGCTTTCTGCCTATTTGCTTATTCTGTACATTTCATGCAACTGAAATCATGTAATATGTAGTATTTGTTGACTGGCTTCTTTCTCTCAGCATGGAGTTTTCAAGGTTCATCTATGTTGTAGTACAAGCATCAGTACTTTATTTCTTTGATGGATGGATATTGTGTGGATATAAAACAGTTGTTTATTCACTTATCAGTTGATAGATGTTTGGATATTCTGCCTTTTGACTATTATGAACAATGCTACTAAAAATCTGGGTATGTTTTCGTGTGGATATTTTCATGTGGATATGCATTTTTAGGTGCCATAGAGCTATACCCAGAAGTAGAATTGTCACAAGATCAGAAGGTCACTCCATGTTTGAATTTTGGAGGAGCTGCCCTACTGTTTTATAAAGGGCCTACAACATTTTACATTCCCACTAGCTGTACACGAGAGTTTTAATTTTTCTACATGCTCCTTAGAGCTTGTTCTTATGGTTTAGGTATGTGGTGGGCCCTAAAAGCTCATTTTCCAGAAAATGCGAGAAGGTCGACAGGTGAAATGTTTGGTTTCCGATGCTTTAACCCAATCAATGATTAATCCCCTGATATGGATTAACTGGGTGGTAACTGTAGGCAGGTAGGATGTAACTGGAGGACTTGGGCCATTGGGGGTATACCTCTGGGTGTATATTTTGTCCTTATCAAATGCAGAGTATCTTTCTCCTCCCTCTCTCTCTCTCTCCTTCCTGGTGCCATGTTCCCAGCTGCTTTACTCCGCCACACTCTACCACCATGATGTTTTATCTCATCTCAGACCCTAAGGAATAGAGTTGACCATCTAGGGACTGAAAACCATGAGCCCCAAAATAAACTTTCCCTCCTCTAATTGTTTGTGCCAGGTCTTTCAGTCACAGGAGGGGAAAAAAACTTACCAAAATACAAAATTCTTATCTTTTTGTTTTTAGCTTTTTACCCATCATAGTGGGTAAATGGTATCTTATTGTGGTTTTAATTTACAGTTGACTAGTGTCTGAATGTGCTTAATGCTTTCTCATGTGCCTCTTGTGCCATTTGTGCATCCTCTTTGGAAGAATGCTGTTTCAAATCATTTTCCCTCCTTTAAATTGGAATATCTTGCTTCATTGTTGAGTGAATTCTTCATATATTCTATAGACAATGCCCTTATTAGATATGTGATCAGCACATATTTCATTTGATTTTTATTTTCAAAGTTTCAAAGACCTGAGTAGTGTCCCCTGAAGAACAATCGTTTTTCTATTTCAATTTTGATTTAGCATAGTTTACCTAGTATTTTCATTGGATTTTGTCTCTGTTTTTGGTGTCATATCAAGAACCTATTAACACATCCAAAATCACAAAAATATAACCTTTTGCTTTCTTATATTTATTTTTCTTATTGTGGCTGTATTGCCTGGTTGTAAAATACTGGGATCTGTTCTAAAAGGCTGTTTATGCTGTGCATAATCATAGAAGCGTCTCTTACCTGATTTCAGCTTCAGGCTTTCTAAAGACTTCATTCTACCCTTCAAACATCTTTTTTTTTTTCACTGTAAGTCCTGGTAGACTTGTGGTTAGGCTGCACTGTTGCATCTTGCTCAGTTTATGGAAGAGTCGTATATTTAATTGCCTGTGTATTAATCTGATGCTGTGCTTCCTTTCTGTAACTTCATGAGTCTCATGGATTGGCTTTACAAAAGTTAATTCTGCAGAAACACTATTTACTGTAAAAACTTTCCATACTTCAAAAATTCTAAAAGAAGCTTTAGAAAAAGGAAGAATGCCTGTCAATGTACTACCTTCTTATATTAACTTTTTGACAGAATATTTAAAAGGTGATTTAAGGCTGGTTAGGCAGCACTTATCTATGGGAAAGAAAATTTCTCTTGCAGTTACTTAATAGCCTATTGGAAGCACTTTCAAAGAAAATTTTCCAAATTTCACAGATGTTTTTGTCACTACAGTACCCTAGTGTATAGAGTGTGGCTGACACTTTTATAGCTGTTCTCCTTTGGTATTGACAATCTTTCAGATCTCTCTACTTCGTGTGTGTGTATTTACCAAAAAATGTTTCCATTATGACACTTTTATCTACGTAATGTATTAATAATGTTCCAAGAGCTCTCTGAAGGAAAGTGTGACATTTATATGAAAGAAATCAATTGTTTATTTGTTGAAGAGTCATGAAATTTACACCAGCATCTATGCATTTAAAAAAACCTTGGAGTTTTGAGGTATCTTTCTTGACATAGAGTATTTTATGAAATTCCATAAAAGATCTTATCTTTCATATTTCCAATGACTTTCTTTTTTTGTTCCTCTAAAGAAATATTGATATTTTTCAAATTGGTGTCAACCATTTGATAATTTTAAGCAGTAAACAGAAATGTCTTTGCTTGTGAAGAAGGAATATTTGGGTATGTTAATTTTAATAGTCTCTGTATTTATTCATTAAATTGAGTAATTAAATCTCCTGCCTGGGATAATTATTAGTGTCTACCTGCCTGCCCTGTTATCTGGATGCTTTCATCTCCCAACTGAGAGCACTCACTAAGCCCTTTCCCGACTGCTTAATTCTGAATATCACTTTTCACCCTTCACTAGCTAACATTAAGTTTTTATATACTTGAGTCAGTACTTGGATATTTATATGTATGTGTGTCTTCCTTCTGTATTAGGTAGCCACCTATAGCGTACAGAACAGGGAATTTGTTATGGAAACTTTCCCACTCCTTCTCTCCTTCTGCATTTAACATATGTTTTCAGAAAAACACTCTCCCTTTGTGCATAGAAGGTCAAGAGAAATACATACTTATTTTTTATTAATGGTCTTCCATTTTCTCTGATGCATTCGTTGACATTGTGAAACCTCAGCCTTCTTACCTATTAAATATAGCATTTTACAATGTGTGCTATTCAGAATATCTTTCTACCTATATATTTATATTTAATGAGAATTGGCTCATGGACTTATTATGAAGGCCAAAAAATTCCATAGTATTTTCTGCATGCGAGAAAACAAGGAAAGCTAATGGTGTGATTCAAGTCCATTTCTGAAGACCTAAGGACTGAAGGGTAGAAGATGGAGGGAATGAGGGATGCTGATGCCATCCTGGAGTCTGAATGTCTAAGAATCATGAAGTGTGGTGTTCAAGGGCAGGAGAAGATGGTGCATGACCCAGCTCAGAAAGAGAGAGAAAATTCACCCTGAACTGACATTTGTTCTATCCAGGCCCTCAGAGAATTGGATGATACCTACCCATACTGAGGAAGGAGGACCTTCTTTACTCAATATTCTGATTTGAGTGCTAATCTCTCCTAAAAAACACCTCCATAGACACACCCAGAAATAGTATTTTACTAACTACCTGGAATTAGCCCATTCAAATTGTTACAGAAAACTAACCATCCCAAGTGCTATTGCAAGCATGAATTGAGAAAACGTTTATGATCAATTCTTTCCTTTAAGCTAGATTTGGCAGTTGTTAGAGATTAATACTTCTGCATCCTTTTTCTTTGTCTTCCACCATAGATTCTTTTCTCTCCAATTTCATCTCCAAAGTCACCATTCAGAAAGAATTTTGTGATTGGTTTATGGGCAACCACATAATTCATAAAGAAAGAATTATCTGAATATAATATAGACTATATAGGAGCAACAATAAATATACAAGAAGGAAGGTCTGTAAGTAAGTGTAGTAATTTGTTAATACAGTGGCCTCCCAAACTTTTAACCATGCACTCTTACAAGTAAATTGTTTTTGAACAAGCATCCCACCTGCTGCCATACTTTGTTACTGATTAAAAATGGATTTATATCAACCAACTTCAAAAACTTGAGGCTCATCCAAATATATTATTTTTATTATATCAATTGTTTTTACAGTAATGAAAGGTCTTAGTATTCTTTAAAACAAAGATATGAACAAGGATAGGAATCTGGAAAAATTACTTAGTTTAGCTGAAATTCAAGAAATTATTGATGCTGAATATGCTCTCAACCTTAACCTCCTATAAAACCCTGCCAAAAATTTACCCCTGTCAATCAATCAAATAATATTTATTGAATTCCAGGTAGATCACCTGGCACTATTCTAGACACTGAGAATAGAGCAAGTAACAAGTCATTGTGATCTGTGCCCTTAACACGAATCAACCTGTCATTAGTGGATCAGCAGATGGGGGCAGTCAAATTTATTTTGCCATTTCTAAGTACATATACTTTAAACACCCCAAGATCAGAATATTTTAAGTTTTGCTTATATTCAGTGTACAGATTAATCTGACACTATCCTTTTTTCCATTAGTTAGGTGAAGTCCTGCAAGGTGCAGTATTCACAGTGTCCTGAAGGCATAATCAGACACTGAGGAAGTAGACCATTAAGCAAATCTTTATGTAATGCATATGCTTTATAGCAAGCAAAATATCTTTTGTGTATGACAGTGCCCCATTAGAATTAATGTTAGCAAATGAAAGAACAGATTCTATGTTCCCTGTTAAGTCAAATACACAAAACTATGACAAAACCTTGGACTAATGATAAGATAGTCTTTCAAATCCAGAGTGTCTCTTCACTGTAACAGGGTAGGGTTTGTACTCCTTGGCCTGGTACATAAGACCTTCACTCTCTGGCCGTTGCCTACTTTTCTAGTCTTGTCAACTCTTCTCTCATATGTGTGCATGTCTAGAATATCATCCTTACCCTAGTTACTTGACAGTCCCTGGCTTATCCTTCAAAACTCTGCTGAAAGATCATCCTTGTTTGAAGTCACCCTGGATATTTACAGACAGGCACTCACACTGTGCTCTGACCTCCAATGACATCTCCCAGTGGACACCTGTGGAAGCTCAGGTCACTCCATTCTAAATATTTTCACTTCTCTCTTCCCCCCACTGGACTAATGATATCACCCTCTCCTTCTGACAGCTATAAATTTAATTAGGGGACATTGTAGGTGTAGCTTAATTTTTAGGATCAAAAACCATACTCCCAATATGTATACCCTATCAACTATCAAAGGACTAAAGTTCATGGTGCAGATTTCCAAGCCCTCTATTTGCCAGTAAAGTAAAATGTCTAATGACTGTAGTATAGCCTGGTGACAGAGAGGGTATCAGACTGGAATAATCTCTGCTCTATTACATACTAGGTCCGTAACTGTTAGTTAGCTTTTGTTACTGTGACCAAAACATCCAACACAAAAAACTTAGAAGAGGAAAAGTTTATTAGGGCTCATAACTTCAGAGTTTCAGTACATGATCCATCAGCTCCATTGCTCTGAGCCCAATATGAGACAGAGTGTCGTGGTGGAAGGGCATGGCAGAGAAGGAATGCTCACCTCATGGCAGCCAGAAAGCAGAGAGGAAAGAGGAGTCAAGGACAAAATATATAATCCCAAAGCATGTTCCCTATGACCCACTTCCTCTAGCAATGCCCCACCTGCCAACAGTTAGCAGTCAGTAATCCCTTTGAATTATTAATCTACCAGGTGGATTAATCTAAGAATTAGTTTGGAACTCACAAAATCTAATCATTTTACTTCCTGCATTAATACAGGAGCTTTTGGAGGACACCTCACATCAAAATCTTAATAAACTTATGTTACTTATCTCTTTATGCCTCCGTTTCCTTTTATATAAAGTGAAGATAGCAATCATATTTATTCCATAGCATTGCTAATGAGGTAAGAGCCACTAGATAATACATGCAAAACATCCAATAAATGCTAATTACTATTGCTAAAACAAAATGACTATGCAAGCATATATATACACACAAATACACACACACACACATAGCCTTCAGTCAAAATGGACTATTGATTGTTTTGAGTATGCATGATAATGTGGATGTGGAGGGATAGAGGGAATATCAACCACAGGATGAAAAATAAAGAGAATAGAGCACCAAAAACTCAATTGCCCCACCATCCCCAAGAGCAGTTGGTAAGTATAATTTATTTTCTGTTGTATTCATGGGAATTTAGCAAAAACATTGCTTCTTACGTACTTTTTCTTGTTGTTCTTATTGTTTTCCTCAACAGAAACTATCAGCTTTACTATATATCCTATTGCATTCATGAGATATTTAGTGGGTACTTCCTTACTCAATTAAAGTCCTTTTCCTTTAAATTTATCATTTTTGCATTTTTAATAAAGCTAGAATGCTCCCCACCTTCATTAGGAGCCTGGTGTATGCGGAGGGAATTGCAAGCCTTTCCATCTCAGTGGCTCATCGCAGTAATTGGTTGGAAAAGTGATTTCCAACAGCTCCTGCTATCTGGAGCTACGATTGAGTGCTTCATCTCACCCCAGGCCTCCTTGTCAGCCTGTGATATGTTATTGCTCTCTTTTGTCTGACTGTATGTGCTCTTTTAGTGCCTCTCACAACGAAGTCTCTGGAATCCACAGTTTTAGTTGGCGGTGAGAACCATGGTCAGTGGTTACTTGAACAGTTCTTGTGGCACCGTGTAGTAACACTGGGAAATGGCCGTTGAGTAAAGGACAGGTGAATATGCAACAGTTGGCAAGAGTGCAAAACTCTAGTTGATTTGATTTGATTCACTCATTAGCCTTTTATTCAATTCTGTTCACTGGTGCTTTCCAGAGGCATGCTTTGTGTCTTTCCTCTAGATAGTGTTTGCACAAAAGGTAGATTCATTCCTCCCTTCAAGTCCAACGAGGGACTGTAAGAGAGAGAGATTGTCATTAATGATGTTAACATTGGAAATGTCCATACAGTTTTGAATAAGAAATACAAGAGGAAAGAGAGTAGTTTAAAGCCCCTGTATATGCCCACCACTTAGCTTCATCAGCCCTCCATTCTTAGCCAATCTCATTTCATCTAGGACCCTGCATTCCTTTTGCCTGTCAGACTTTTAAAAAAATAAATGTATAGACAAATCTTGACACCTTAGTGCAGATAATTTGGTAAATTAAATAAGCACACAGTTTACTTAGCATTGTCAGTCTTCAAGGGATATTTGCTAAGAAGCTCTACAATGCATTTTTAATGCCTCTAATTGAAGGAGTCGAGTCACTACCTATCTTCACCCTGTTTTGACTATGCAGAACCATCTCTTGCTGCTTAACAGCTAGTGGAACTAAACTAGGAGCAAGTTATAATTTCAAGTTGGAGTGAAGAACCTTCCTTTCATTCATTCCTTCAGTCAACAAATGTGAATAAGAGTATAGCTTCTGCATGGGTTGCTCTGAAAGTGAAATGTCTGTCCTCTAATGAGTGTTCAGTAAGGGGTGATGATTACCTTTTATAATTGTTATAGAAGGGACTTTGCTGTGTGCTAATATGGAAAACACAAGACAAAAACAAATGTCTTAGCTTTTTCTAGAACTCTCTAGCTGCAAATATCAGGACACTTTAGAGACTATCAAAAAAGTCTAGAGGTCAAGAATGAAGGAGGAGGGAAATATGTACAGATCCAGTGCATTGAAAGGGAAGAGGACAGACAAGCCAAGAACAGGTGGAGGAAGGCTCCTAAAGGACTCCTTCCCATAAACCTGAAGGACAGGGTGCCCCTCTTGAAGCCTGGGCTGCTGAACATAGGGGCACTGAGGGAAGACTGGGCAGTGGCTGCCAACAGGGCTCTGAAAACCAACAAGTGGCAGCTAACACCACAGACCTACAGCCGACACCTAACAGTGAGCATTTAGCTCCGCTGGTTATCCTTAACTCAGAGGTCTCTGTTTCATATAGTGACTTTCATCTTTCATCACCATCATATACCACCTTTTGTCTCTTTACTGTTTTTACCAGGACTTAAGATAAATTTTGTGAAATGTCACCTTTGACCTCTATTTTTATATATGTGATCCCACTGTACACTCAAAAACCTTTTGCATAAGCCTAGTAAGGTTTACATAGCTGCTCTCACTTTCTTTTTCTTGATGGGTATTTCTCTCTCCACTTCTCTTTCAGTGTTTAGCTCACACCCCCCGACCCCGGTACTTAACTTTCTTCCTTTATCTCAATCTCATTTTCCCTTTGTAGTTCCTTTCACCTGTTTCTTTCTGTCCTCACCCTTTCTTGTCTGTGTTCCCTCAGCTTTACTCTTGTTCATCTGGATGGTGTCAGCTATGTCCCATGTGCCTGGCACTGGAAGTTTGTGTGAGTGAAGGAAACAAACTCTCTGCCCTTGAGGCCCACAACCCTGAAAATGGTGAAATAGTTCACTTCCACATGACACTTAAGCGCAACTTAAATGAGCAGTTTCATTATGAGTCTACATTTTTTTTTTTGTAACAGAGAGACAGTGAGAGAGAGAGAATCAATTTTATTTAGTTTTCCATGTGGATTTTATTGCTCTGACACTTCATTGTGTATGTGGTGCTGGGGTTTGAACCCCCATACCCGCACATGTCAGGCAAGCGCCATAACCACTGAGCCACTGCTCCAGCCCCACAGGGTCTACAATTTTAAAGATACTATTTATTTAAGTTGCAATATCATTCTCTCAACAAAGTTAATGGGTAATTTTTCCCCCAATACTGGAGATTAAATCTGGGGCACTTTGCAACTGAGCTATATCCCCAGCCCTTTTTTATTTCGAGATGAGGTCTTACTATATTGTGGAATCGGACCTTAAACTTGCAATCCTCCTGCCTTGACCTCCTAAGTAGCTGGGAACACAGATGTGTGCCACTGCACTTGGCCTTGTGGGTTTTTTTGGTTTTTGTTTTTGTTTTTGTGTTTTGTTCTTTTTGTTTTTGGTGGTGCTGGGGATCAAACCCAGGGCTTCATGGATTCTGTGTAATCACTCTGCCATTGAACTACTGAACTATTTCCCCAACTCCTCTTGGGTAATTTTTAAGTCGTAAAGCTTTTAGATTCTGAAATGGGCTTCAGCCTGAAGCTAGTCAAGATCAAATGATAACTCTGAGCATCTAACATTGAAAAAAAAAATGGAATAATCACTGCAGATAGTTCAGTATTTGCTCTCCAACATGCTAAACATCAAGGAATATTTTAAAGAATGCTGCTTTCTGTGTTATTAATATCTGACCATGCATAAAAATAATCTGTCAATATTGCAACCTTAATGATATGGTTAAATGAAAGACAGCATGTGAAGATGAATTGTTTTAATCACTAACATCAGAACAGGTATAAAAATTAGAACCCTCACATGTATGAAAGCATTAAATAACTGTTTACATTGAGCTGCTTTTACCTAGTTAACTAGTAATTGAAGTAGCTAATTGCTGAATGGGTGAGTTGTCCTTGTGCAGCCTATTTTGTTACCATGGCAACATAACCCTTCATCTTGTGTAACATACATTGAAATTTCAGTACTTACACTTGAAGTGTTTGATTTCCTTGTGAGGTAACTGCAAAGTATCTAGTACCTTGCTAGCCAAATTAAAGGAATTAATGCCATGTCAAGATGGTGCCTAGACTTCAAGTGAAAAAAAGAAGGCCAATTATTAAAAAAATTTCCATGTCAAAAGTTGAGAAATGTCATGGATTGATTTAGGCAACAATGATGAATTGCACAAAGTCAAAGCCATTTTATCTTCTATTGTCTTTTCCATTTCCTTTAATTATTCTCCACCTTTTCCTGTACTTTCAACTATATTAATTCAGGAAATTATTATGTTCTAGGACCTATTCTGGTGCTAAAGGTACAAAGATGAAAAAGGTTGCTTTGGTTTCTCATATACCCACAGATTAGTGGGGAAGCATCAGCTAAATTATTATCTCAGGTCATAAATGCTTATGTAAATGTGTTGCTGGAGGACCCTGAAGGACTGTTCAACTCTGCTGCTCCTTCCAGCCTGCCCTGGGAATGGGGAGCTGTGGGACAATGAAGGAGCAACCCACTGAGACCACACCTCTTCTCAGCAGTAATCCTTCATGCTCCTAGAAATATCCTCCTGTTTTCTGTCTCACTTGACAGAAATACAAACAACACAGCCACTACAGATCATAGTAGGTCGAATAGTGACTCCAAAATGCTAAGCCAATCCCTAAACTTTAATACCTGACAATCCCATCTTACTTGGAAATAGCATCTTTGCAAATATAGTTAAGGATCCTAAAAGTAGCATCCTGAATTTAAGACTGGCTCTAAATCCAATGATGAATCTCCCCTTAACAGGAAAAGAGAAAGCATAGAAACACACAGAAAGAAGAGGGGCATAGGAGGACAGAGGCAGAGACTGGAGTCATCGATCCTCAAGCCAAAGAAAGTCAAGGGTTTCCAGGAAATGCCAGAAGCTAGAAGACAGACATGGACCCAATTCTGCCTCAGAGGCTCTTTGCCTACCAACCCTCCTGGCACACCTTGATTTTAAACTTCTGGCCTTCACAATTATGAGAGGGTAAATGCCTATTGTTTTAAGATACCTGGTTTGCAGTCATTTGTTATGGAAGCCCTAGGAAACTAATACACTGGTCAATTAAAAAACTAATAAAAGACAGTTGAATTCACCTGTAATAAAGGTTCTCCATTGAACTACAGCATATAACTGGCACATTCCTCTCAAGGCAGGTTTAATAAAAGAGCAGACATTTATTTTCTTAAGACTGGCATGTATCAGAACATCCCAAGGGCCTTAAGAGAGAAGAAAAAATTGATTTATGTCTCCATGCTGATTGAAAATAATGTAGCAGTGGATGAGGCTGATTGTCACAGTACAGCCCCACACACCTATTTAGAAGTAGTAGGATCTTTGCCAACCAAAGTTAAATACAGACATCTGAGAACATACTTTATCAATGGAGCCATACAAAATGAGAAACCCACTCCAAACTCTTCTTTCCTACACCACAGCATGAGAGACCTTGAAATGAGCTCATGGTGCTCGCTACAGATGATAGAAGTATTTCTTCCATGATGCTGTCTTATTCAAACTTCTCAGTGGACTCCAACACATTAACCTGCAAGGAGGCTCAGAACAGAGAGCCCTGGACCTGGTCAGCCGCTGAATCTGGGCTTCTGTTCCTTTATTAATGAACTGGGGATAATAATACTCACCATAGGAAACTTTGCTCTCCAGTCTCACAAGAAAGGGAAAAAGCAGCGTATTGATCCTCAACAGCCGACTTGTTCCCTTCTAATACCTGTAAATCATGAAAGAGATTCTTCCCCCCCCCCCAACTTTCTTTAACCGGTTTGAGGTTGAGCCAAATCATGGGGAGCTTCTAGCAAGTGTGTTGTGTCTTTGGCACACCTTGCTGTTACTATGTCTGTACGCTGCTATTTCTGGTATTGTTGGCTAATATATGGGGAGCTTTGCTGCATTTCAGACTCTGAGCTCAGAATTCAATATATATTATTGCTTTTGTGTCTGATGGCAATTACATGATGGGGATAATGATGACCTCATTATCATCTCTACTTTGCAAGTAAAGAAACTGATGCTTCAAGTGTTTCTGTCATCACCTCAGGATCCAATACTATTAAGGGACAGGAATTGAGAACTGCTGGCTTGCCCTGATTCAGGTCTAAAAACTTTAGAACTCAAGCTCCCAACCACACAAAATGAAATTTTTATGCCTTGTGGCATAGCAGTCTTATTGTTTTTTTCCCATTTATTCCAATTTAATTTACTCTTTTATTAAATATTTGTCCTCGTGTATTCCACATGCATCTTTTAGTTACTTCTTTAATTTGGGAGGACAAACATATAAAAGAAAGCATAGGTGATGTAGGAATTACTTAAAATAAAAATGGGTAAACTGCACCCCAGGATCTGGCACACGCAGGGCACGCTGTGCAATGCACACCACCACCAACCCTCCACATTTTGCTTTCTTCTTCTATTTCTTTCTGTTTCTCAGGCCATGCCATCAATTGATTGAACACAATGTTCCAGAAACAATAGTAATAATCACAATTGTCTATGAGTCAATTGGATGGCATAAAATGAATCAAATTTACATTAAAGCACCATTTTATAGTATATATCTCAGAATTTCAACTTAATGAGATGTAAAGGACATAAGTCCTTTACAGAGACCTCACTGAAAATTGTTCTGTGAGTACTGGTGTGTGGGGAGGTGAGATAGAGGGGTTCTTCCTTCAACAATGTTAACATTTCTCTCCCTTTCTTGAGCCTGAGTTTCCCAATCTGTAAAATGGCACTGGTAGTATTTACTTCCCAGATTGGACCATATAACTTAGTGAAAAGAGCTGTTCTAAATCCATACTTGGCACTTGTAAGTGGTGTAATTTAATACGTAACATGGATATACATTATCTGTGTTTCTTCTATTGCCTCTCTTTTCCTCTGGGGGATAATAAGTTAGTAGGTTTTCTTCATGACTATTTCCAAATTTACCCCAGACTATGAATGGAATGTTAAAGTTTGAAATAAAAGAAAGGTATTTAAAAGTAGTAAAGATCTTGTCTTTTAGGTTGTATTCAAATGTGTCACACCTAGTTTGAGGTTTACATACTAATTACTTTGGTCTAATAATTAGCTGTCATATAATAAATTATAAATTTTGAGTTTAAAAAATGTGTGCTCATCTTAAGTACAACCTCTGCCAATGTAGATAATTGCTTAGTCCTGGTACTGGATTTCCTCAACATATGCAAATTATAAGAGTAGCTCCTGGAGGAAGAACTTCAGGTCCTTGAAGAGTGAAAGTACAGCAGGAGCAATTCTTCATGACTGTCAGCTTTGTCCCAGAGCTGCATTTATTTTTTCTGGTGATTAGGGCCTCCCTAAAGTTAATTCCTGGAAAATAGTTGTTACTGGATTTGGTCTCAATTTTTTGTTAGTCTCAACCTTAATCTGACCTTGACTGTATCATTAAATAGCATCTCATGTGAGGTTTTTGGAACATTTTTACAATCAGGTGGATTATATCACAAGTGAATTTATAAATTTTTAGCCCAAGAGGAGAGTTCATATTTTTGTGCTATAGATCCAGGTATTCATTCCCAAGTAGGATATATCTGCTCCTTTATTTCATTAAGTACAATCCTTGAAATACTTTTCTACCACAATCAATTTGAATTCCAGCCTTTGTGATCAAATGTTAAACATTGCAGATTTGAGAAAAACAGTCTAAGTTTGCATATTCGTGTAATACTTCCTCTCAAAGTCTGCAGTAACTTTGAGGCAAGGATTCCCATCCCGTTAGTCTGTGCTACATACAGAAGGGAGAAAGATAGAAAGAGCTATTCTACCTTTTTTGCTGTGGTGAAAGAACTTTCTTTAAAAACCAAAAATGGAAAAGTTTTTTTTCTTTAACTTAGATTTTGCTTTTGATAACCAAAAAGAAGAGAAAGAAGCTATATGCTTTCACTACATGAAAACTTTCAATTTTCTTAACAAACGACAGCTGTTCTAGGCAAAGATTCCTGTAGGTAGGCTACTTGGGGCTTTACAAAGATATTCATGGGGCATCAGAGTGTTGGGAGATACCTAACCAATTCCAGAAAGAAAAACAGATGCTGCCAAGTGCAATGGCAAATGCCTATAATCCCAGCAATTTAGGAGGTTGAGGCAAGAGAGTGGCAATTTTGAGGACTGCCCTGACAACTTGGCAAGACCCTGTTTCAAAACAAAATCAAAAGGGCTGGAAATGTAACTAGAGCTAGGGCTAGGCATGTAGAGTTTCCCTGTGACCAATCCCCAGTACCATCACCATGAAACAAACAAACAATGTGTTTATAATGTATACATTTTTTTCTGTTTGTAATATGAAATGGTTTATTATGTTTTCTTTCCCTTTTTCCTGGGAAAAAGGGAAAAGTGTAGAGATGGAGATGGAGGTGATAGAAAGAGAAGGATAGAAGAAAGAAAGAACGAACCAAGGGAACATTGAACTAGTAAATGCACACACTGCAAAGTTGCTAAAAGATATATTAGAAAGAGATCAAATATTTAAGATGTCCCTACATTATGCATGGTGTGATACAGCTCCTCATAGCTAGAATGTAAACTCTTTTTAGGTATCATGCTTGAAAGTGCACAGTAATAAATGATTGACTGAAAGAAATATTAAAATAGTTCTCAGAGTGTAACTATATGAGTCTTAAATGTTAAAGCTTAGCAAAACAAACAAGCAAACAAAAAGAATAACTTTGTATTTTGACCAACACCAACTACTAATAGAAGATTACTTCACTCATAGTGATCAAGAGTTACAGAATTCCTAAAAGATTCCCAGTGTCCTAAGTAATTGTAAATGGTTTTACAATGCATTAAAGGGGTTTGAAGGCGGATTGTTCTTCTGTGGTGATCCCTTCTCTAGCCAGTGGGAAGCACTTCTGTGTGTCCCCGATTTATCATGTGAATTACCTGTTATTCTTATGACCGTTTAATCAAACACAAACACAGACAGCAGGAGCAATCTACTGGAATTTACACTTCCAGGAAGCCATGACCCATATCTTCAGACTGCAGACCAGTATGGGTCATCCGCTACACCACGTTGCCCACAGCGCAGTTCTGCTTAAAACATTTCCTGTTTTGATGATGGACTGCAATTTTGAAAGAGTTATTACACGGTGCTCTCTTCCCATGCATTAGGCGGCATAGCACCTGGGAAGAGCATCCAGTTCCAGGCCCTGTTTTACCAGTCTGGCTCACCTTAATCATATAATCTGCCCAGACCTCTCTTTCCTTGTTTATAGAATAAGGGGTAATAAAACCTCCCATCTCTTAGGCATGAGTGTCTTAAGGACACATCAGATCACTTAAGAGAAGAGCTTTATGTTCTTTAGAAGAAAAGTGCATGGCAAAGCAGCATTTTTCACCATAATCGTGTAATATATCATAAAAACCAATGCTGGAAAGGTAATTAAGTATGTGTCTTTGACACAGGAGTTGAAAGGAATGAAAAACTGATGAAATAAAAGTAGTTCTCTCGGTGATTGAAATGGCAATACCTTATAAGGGCATTTCTGAATCTCTGGTTCACTAAGACAGTTCTTGATCAAAAACAAGCTGGGTACCTACATAGCTCCATTAATTGTGTTGTAAGCTAAAAATCCAGGTTAATTTAGGAGTACAATTTATAATGTAAAAGATAAGCAGTCTGTTTTTAAACTGCTATGTCAATCCTACCGCAAATGAAACATTTGGAAAAGACCAGGAATGGATCACTTAAATGATCCAAGAATTAGGAAGTAGAATCTGTTAAGGAAAGGTTGGAGGGATAAAATAAACTAGAAGGGAAGGCTGAAGGATGAGAGAAATATGAGCAGCACATGGTGACTGGAGGACAGAATGAAAAGAAATCGGTTTAAATTATAACCAGAGGATTATGGTAGTGCCCAAGGGAGGCCCTGATGCTTCTGAGGTTGTAAGCTACTGGAATGTACTATTGATTGAATTTATGGAATCTCTTTTTTTTTTCCTGGAGATATATTCAATAATAGGCCACCTTTCCATCTCAGCAAATTGCTGGAGGCTGTGGATAAAAGTGTACATTCTATCATATATTGTGGTTATGCCCTAAGATAATTAAATTTGGGGACATAGTACTTCAGGATGTGAAGTCTATCACCAGAAGAGCTGCAATATTTCAGTACCACAATGAAATGCTACTGGGCATATTAAGTAAAAGCCTGTGTTCTGTTTTAAAGAAAAAAACATGATTACTATTGCTCATAGCTGGAGAATTCTGTCTACCTTAGCATTGGGATCAGAAAAATCTCCCCATAATCAGCGCCTGCTCTGACAAGATATTGGTGTTTATGGGACTGCCAGACCATAGCATCTTCTGAACAATCTTGTATGCCAAATATCAAAGACAATTGGAAATCTTCTTTAAAAGTTATTAAAAGTTTATTTTTAAAAAGTAATAATATAATCTGAGTATTTCAAGATAGTATCCTTTAAACACATTATCATAAACACTTTGTCAAGGACTAAAATATTACATAAATAATTATTCAAGATGTGTTATATGCCTAACAGCTGCTTGAATTGCTTAAATCACATAATATAGCTTGAATTATAATCCTGTTTTTGTAACTTTCATTGTTATCATGGAAAAGAATTTTAAATATAAGCTTTTGGCTTGTATTTTAAAAAACAATTTCAGGATTAATAATAACTGATATGACTCTTACTGAAGTTCTTGCTTTCCTCTTAACTCATGTTTTGTTCTTCCCGCCAACTTTAGAGCATCCCTACTTAGATGCCTCAGTATATCCGAGACCCACTGTGATGCCCTGTGTCCTTTTTTGCCTGGTGACATTTTCATGATATGCTTTATTTCCCCTGTGTTTGAAATATTCTTCTCCCATAGCTGGTTGTCCTAACAAAATTCAACTAAATTTTAAACTCCAGCTAAAAATCTTTTCTCCATTCCCACAATTACCCCCAATCTCTAAGACAGTTTCCAACCTTGGACACAGCAATGGTATCTTGCTTATGCCTTCTTTTCTGCACATATCAATATCTGTATTATAGTTCTATCTTATCCTTAATCTTTCTCCTTTTGATTAGGAGCATTTAAAGGTATAGATGACTTGTTTATCTTTTTCTTCTCTGTTTCAATAACTTGCACATATTGGTTATTTACTAAATATATGTCAAATCGACTTCACTTACTGCCTCCCCTCTAGCTAGAGTTCTTTCCTTTACATGAGTATTTCTGGCCACTACTTTTTGTCATTGTGGTCTGGGGTCCTCTGATAATATGTGGCTGAATTATTTTTCAACTCTGTCCTGAGCCTTGCTAGCCTCCTTGGCTATTTCATTCTCTCCTGCTAATCTTTGGCAGCACTCTTAAACCCCACAGGGCTACAATGTAACAGCTCAGAGAAGCTTTCCAACCATTGCCTGTGTTACATTCCTTATCCCCACGCTTCCTGTTTCCTTTGCAGTTCCTTGTTTCTGACTTGCTTCTACATACTTGAGGCTGGCCTGTTTGCCTAATTCCATCATGTCACTGCCCAAGCTGGACAATGTCTTGGCCTTGTTTACCATTTCAGTTCTGCCCTGGAACTTGTTCTTATCTACTTCCTTGGCATTTGTTACAGCCCAAATGCAATTCTGGTCCTCACCGCTCACCATCCCATGTCTTCAGATTCTCCAGAGGGGGAAATTATGGCTTGTGTGTATCTAACAAATTCAGCTTTTTATGCCAACACCCGAGAAGTCCTATGACCTGCCTTCACCCAGTCTAGACAAGCTTCATAGTGTGTTCTATCCAACAGCGCCTTTCCATTGTAAAGCTGTTTTTGTTGACTCTTGACAATAGACTCATCCTGGCAGTCATTTTTCTTTCTTTGTTTTTCCTTTTTTTTTTTTTTTGATTGGTCCTGTGTAGTCTTACCTATTGAGGGGATTTGCTGTTTCACATGGGCACAGGCATACGTAACAGTAGAGTAGCTTATTCTAGATCCTTGTCCAAGATCTTCCTCCTTTCCCCTACTCCACGATCACATGTCTCCTCTATAATTCCCCAATGTTACAGATATAACTGTATACATGTATTTTAATTACTGAAATTGCTAGATTTATATGCCTGCCTGAGTGTATTTGGGCTCCTCACAGGAGTCAAGTATACTCTATAGTATTGATCACCACCCTTTTTCCTCCTTTTCCTCCCTCCCTTTCTTTCCCTGCTAGCTACAGTTCCCCCAGTTTATGTGTTACTTCAAATTTGGTGGGTTTATTAAATAAACTTGACTGAATTTTATTCTATCTTAGGTTTTACTCTGGCTTCCTCATCACAGGAAACAATGGACCCTTAAGTCTCTGCGTTTGGCTTATTTCACTCAGCATATTGTTTTTTCCATTTCCATCCATTTAACTGCAAAAGCCATGATATTTTTCTTTCTAATGGCTGAGTAGAACTCCTTTGTATTTATATACCACAGTTTTTGGATCCATTCATCAAGTGAAGGATATCTAGGTTGTTTCCCTATTTATCTGTTACAAATTGAACTATTATAAACATTGATGTAGCTGTGTCTCTGTAATGTGCTGATCCTAGCTCTTCTGGGAAGATACCCATGAGTGGGATTGCTGGGCCATAAGGTTGTTCAATCCCTAATTTTTTTGTGGCATCTCCACACTGCTTTCCTGAGTGATTGTGCCAGTTTGTAGTCCCATCAACAGTGTGTTCATGTGCCTTTCTCTCCACAGAACCTCCAGCGTTTGTTATAGTTCATATTCTTCATCTTCATGAGGTCCCTTTTCATTGTGAAGTTGTTCTTGTTGACTCTTGACAGCAGACTCATCGCTGTTGGGGTTTTGCCCAAACCACATTGAGACAGTCCCTTATCTAGAATCCCTTCCTCCTTTCTCTGAAATTTTCATAGCAATTTTTTATGTCCTGATTCAAGACCTTCTCAATTTCTGTATGGTGTTTCTTTGTGATAACTTGGGCCACCTGATTTTTCCTCCTTCTATCCACAGAGTGTTTAGGTCTGGGCTGTGATTAAATTGTTAACTTTTGATCATTTGGATAATGGGCATATGATCTTACCAATCAATGTGTAAAGACCTGTCTAGGTGGGGACAATGCCAGAAGGGTCATACTTATACCTTCCTCAAGAACATTTAAGTGTACATATGTGTCTGTGTATGTGTGCATGTATGAAAATGCACATAAATGGATATCTTGGTCTGTGCCAGGGAGAATGCTAGAAGCTTTATGTGAATTGCTTAATTTAACCTGCAGAACTAGGGATGCTACATAAAATAATATGAAAAAACCCACCCTGTAATATTTAAACTTATTATCCTAAAATTATCTACTGTATATCTGGTATTCAAATTTAACTGACCATCGTATATTTTAACTTAGTAATTATAGAAACCCTTACATGCAGTGTTTTATAAATGAGAAAACTGAGACCTAGAGACGTGGAAAAATTTGCCCAGAGCTATACGTCAGATGAAATCTGTTGTTTTATGTTCTCTAAGCACTATGCTAGTCCATACCATGACATGACATCCTTTAGGAGAGCCTAAATTCCACCTGTCACAAAGAGTCAGTTGCATAATTTCTGGATCACCTTCAGATCTTCCATTGCTTATACAAGATTCATTCAATAGTTGGAAAATGCAGTGCTTTGAATATTATTTTAATGTAGAAATGGACCTCTTCTGAGAATGAAAGCAAAGTCTGGGTCCAAAACATAGCCACTGTAAGGATTATAGGAGAACAGTGGAGATAATATGTGATGTTCATGATGAGGCACATTTTAAATACTCTTACCAGTTTTGTGTTTTACATAATATACTTTCCTGTAAATATTTGTTTCCTTTATTAGACTGTTATTACACTGAAATTACATTAGCACTTTGCAGATTTTTTTTCAAAAAAATCCACCGTTTCTTACAATTACATCAAATTAAATTTAATTCAGGCTCCCTTGTCTAAAAGAAAATATCTCTTCATTTATTGGGTCTAATTAGCATTACACAGACCTTTCCCATTAAGGGAAGGCACTTGGAATATTCCCCTTGAAAGGATAAATCCATTTCTCTATTGATGAAACAGAGCAGGGGAAGTTTAGGGAGCTTTACCCAGTAGATTTCTCTTTCCTTTGTCTCCCTTCTTTCTGTTAGGTGAAGGCAGGGATTGGTGGAAGGCTTTGCACCAGGCTTGTCTATGGAAACCAGACTTAATGGAGGAAATGGGAGGTCCACAACCTCTCAAACTTATGTACTAATATGTTGGCTCAGATGTGACCAACTGAGATGACCTCCATCTGACTTGTAGTCTGCCTACAGTAACCTTAAAAAAACTAACTGCAATGTTAATATGTCTTTTGGTGCTCTTGGCTCCCCTCTGAGACTTTCTCCCTCTCTGCTCCTGTTTGCTAATAGTTCTCCTAATGATCTTTGTTCTGAATATCCAAAAGTAACTCTTGTGTTGGTGAACACCAGGCCACATCTCATTTTCATTGTCATTGATGTTGGTAGAACTGAGGTGCTGTTTAATTTATCTAAATTTTAAACTACTCTTAGGCTCCCCAACACTTACAGATGTGTTTTTTGTTTTGTTTTTGTTTTGTTTTGATTTGATTTTTCCCCCTTTTATTTGGAAGGAATTTAGAAAGGAGGCAACCTGGTTGGGCTTTTCTAGAGAATATGGTTTTAACACTTTATTGCAGAACAGAAAGACAGTAGATAGTGTTTGAATTGCAGCATCTAAGTTAAGTAGCTTAAAATTCCAATTGGTACTAACAAAAATAAAAGTTCTCTTGGCAAGGCGAAGATTTTCTTTAGCTAGAACAGGGTTCATGTTCTAGCTCTGGCCCTTACTATCTGGGTGAACATAAGGAAGTTTCAAACTCTTTGATTTTCCTTTTCCCTTGTCTAAACATAGTGTGTTAAACTAAAGTTACCTTTTTGTACTTCTGAATAGGTTAAGGGAAATAATATGGCTTGGCTCATTTTTAATATTCATAAACATTGGCTATTAGTATTATATTTATTATAAATGATAACTCTGATTAGAAGTGTCATTCATCCTTTTCCATAGCTTCAGCAACTCCCTCCAAGTGCACAATGACTTGATTTTGACAACAGCAAAATAGTAACAATAGTAATCCTTGACTCCTATAAAGACCCATTCTTTGTTTTTTTAAACATTTTTTTAAAACCTGGTTTATCTATGTTTCACAGAGTTTATTAAAATGGTTTTTCATGGTACAAAAAGATTTGTGAGTTGACATTTAGCTAACTCTGCTCCTAGAATGTAAGAAATACATTTGGGACATCTTTCTTTCTTTTTTCTTTTTGACATATTAGTCCAATCTATTTGTGAACCAGTTATGTCCAAGAATATGGAATGGAGGTAGAAACAGGATCTTTAACAGGTTACTGACAAGGTGATAGAGATGATAGAAAGGTAATGGAGAATTCATAGATTGTAATTCTTTGATTGTCTCTGATCTTCACAGAGGTCTGTGTAGTAACTATTTATAAATTAGAATATTTCTTTAGGGACCACTTCACTTTCTAAACATGCAGAGGAACATTTTCAGAGATTGAAAAAATGAAAAAAAAGAATGGCTGATTGGAAAATTAAGTCATTATCTCAGTTGGAGAGCAGTATTTTGCCTTGAGCTGTGTTTTGAATAGCCTGTGGAATTTACTTAGATTATTTGAGCTAGAGATTTGTAATTTAAAATTATATCCTTTGTATTTTTGTAGAGGCTTTCATTTTAAGAATGCTTACCACTGAAAAAAATACCTTTTCTGGCATACTGTCAGAAAAGAAAAGATCAGAATGATAGTAGCAGTCATTAAAAATGAAGATTTTGAGAGTAATTAATATTTGCAACTCCTTGATAACCACATAACTCAGATTCTGTTGCTGTGCCATGGACAGTGTATAGAAATGAGGGATTAAGGGGACAGACAGGACATGATAATGCGTTTCATTTTGATGTTTCACATTTGGGTGATTTCACATTTAATTTTCCACTGTCTTTCTATGGTATGCATCACCAAGATTATTGCTAGGATATCTTAAGATAAAAAGCTTGGCTCAGCTCATCTATGTCTTAAAATGGTTGTATCATCAGACATCTCTTGTAGCACTACGTTAAAAAAATGACAAACTTCTACAGAGATAAAATAAAATTTAACATTCAATTTTTTTTACATTCTACACTACACATGGCTTTTTATTTCAGTCCTGTAAGTTAGGTACATGATTCCTGTTTTAAAGGTGGGAAATAAGGACCTAGAGGTAAAGCAAATTGGCCAAATTTCACAGCTAGTAAGTTACAGCTTCAGGATTCAAGTGTAGGAAGTTTGATTCCAAAGCCCACTGTTTCAGTCATTATTCTTTGCTGCCTCTTTTCCATTCCTCCTCTACCTTCTCCTTCTTCTTCTTTGCTCCCCCTACATTAAATGCACCATAACTTGTGCTACCAAAATAATCTCTTTCTTCCTCTTCCCTTCTTCCTCCCCACTTCTCCCTTCTTGCTTTCTCCCTCCCTTCAGTCCTCCTCATTCCCTCCCATTCTTCTTTCTTTCTCTTCTCTTCTCTTGCTTCCTCCACTTTCTCCTCTCTCCTGCCTCCTTCTACTCTTCCTCCTTTCTCCTTCCCTCCTTCCTTCCCCTTTCTTTCTCCCTCCCTTCCTATTTCAGTAAAAAAACAAGCTGACCCAAATAAAGGGTGGAGGATGGATGCGGCTAGGTCCACTCAAGGCTAACCAGAGCAGCGCACTAAAATCAGAGCTGGAGGAGGAAAACATAGAGAGGGGTGGTGGCTGGTCATGTGAGGAAAGTTGATTATTGACATGCTTCCTTTTGAGCAGGTAAGTCAGTGGATAAAAGAAATTGGTGTTTTTCTTTCTTTCGGAGAAGTGTGCTGCAGATTGGAAAAATGGGGAGACTAGAAATACTGATGTTGGGTGGGATTTTGAAGCACTAATAAGTTTCCAGGGTTTTATTTAGCTATTGAAATAGATGCAATGCAAGAATGTGTCAATATCTGTGCATTTACATGAAAGGGACTTCTTAGCTCTGTCTATGAGAGGACTGGGAAAGGGGCCACCTCAGGAGTGAGGAGCACACCCAGAGCCCAGCCTGCAGCCCTCCATACAGTAGGTTGTGAAGGTCAAGTGAACTGAAGACCCTCTTCCTGAATGAAAGAGACTCATGGGTTGTCTCAGTGCCACATGTGATCTCAGGGTGGATTCTTTCATCACAAAGGAAACTATTAGGTCAGCTAGTCAAACTGAGTAAAGACTCTGAGTGAAGGGGATAAGAGTTCTCATTTTTTGAAGACTTTTTCTAACTTTTCTGTATATGTGAAAATAAATAATAATGGAAATAAAAAAATGATGATAATGGCCAGGATAATAATTCTCTTTTTACTTTCCTGTTTTTTTGCAGTGAATTTAAAATTTTGGGGTTTGACCAAATTCCCAAAATCAGAGATTATTAAACTCCACTAATTGTGGGTTAAAATTTGTATCCATTAATTACAAATAATGAGTCTGAATAATGGCAGTATTTTTAAACTCTTTGATTCACTAAGATACCATGCTTTTAAGAAATGGGCTGCATTTCAGCAACCTGCTTTCCTGAATTGCTTTTGTAAAATCATGTTTCTGAATGATACTAACTGGAAAGGATTTTAGAACATAGGTCCCAGGTAATTAAGAGAAAGGTACTTTCCTTGCCTGGGAACGATTTCAAATGCAAGGCATGCACAAAGTCACCCAACAGATTTCCTATGTTTGCCTGGATTAGAAGTCGAGGATCTTCTCCCAGCTGTGTTTCTTCTCTTTACCTCATTTTATTCCAGAGATGTGCAAATATCAATATGCTATTTTCTAAGGATTTTTTTATTTTATGTTAAATTGGACATTCTTTTACAGTCCTCATAAACTCAAATGAATTTAGTAAATTCTATTTATGATCCTCAGGAAAAGAACCTAGATCTGTAGGAAGTGATGTATTTAATCATACTAAACTATATATTGGTATAATTTTCTTACAACAGAGTTTATGTAACTTTCTTTTATCTCCAATAGCTGGGGTCATACTATTTTTAACTTTTTACTTTTATTCGAAAGGTACCGTGATCAACATCCTTGTAAACCAAATTGTTTTTATTTTCTCTTTAGAAAAAATTTCTAGAGATAGATCTGCAGGTCAAAAGAATGCATATCTTTTTAGGGTTTTGACAAATGTTGTCAAATTATTTAAAATCACAAATACTAAAATGCTCCTCACCTATTTTAACTACGGAAGTTACTTGTAACATTTAAAAATACTATACTGTACCATATTTAACTTAACAAAACGTAAGTAATACAACCTCAAGCTTCAACTTCAGTTGTACTCTTAGAGAGGCAAGTCTGTTGGCCCACACTATGGTACTGCCCGTCCCAGGCAAGAGGCTTCTTTTAAACTCTTGTCCCTGAAAAGTAGACTGGAGGGCCAGTCTACTGGCCCTTTAAGAGAGTGTTCCTCTCTTAAAGGAACACTTGGCCCTTCTTAGGAATTTTTTGCCTGCCTGCCTTTCTTTCTTCCTTCTTTCCTTTCTTTCTCTCCCTCTCTTTCTCTCATCCTCTTTTATAGGGATATGCCTAAAATTGAAGGTAAATTCTTCCCCTTTCCACTGTAAGTCTTTTTATGACCTTATTTAAAGCCAAATCTCAACAAAGAACAAAGTTGTTCATTTTTTCTCTTAAGTGGATTTGGAGCAAAGTTGGCCAGAGGCACTTACTAATAACCGTCCATTTGCTCAAAGTCTGCTGTAAAATCCCTCACCACCTCCTGGAGTCTCTGGAGCACTTCCGGGTCTTTAGGCAGCCTACCACCTACCTTGCTTCACTCTCAAGTGGGTGCCCGGAGGGTCTAAAGATCCCTATGTTCTGAGCTCTTCCAATAGGTTCCCCCGGAGACTTAGAGCACCTCTTTTCCACCCTGGTGTCTTTCCCCCACCATTTTCCTCGAGTCTCTTCAGAACAACAGTGTTTTTAATGATGGCCTTGGTTGCTATTTCTTTTTGATGTCATTTTGGCATGACTCACACATTTTTCATTTGCTTTTTGCAATAAGATGTTATTCGAGGGCAGAGATGAAATGTTTTCTTTTTCCAGTAACTTGCAAGTATGGTACATCCATTAAATCCAGTTACACATGTAACAGAATGTACTATTGTTATTGGCAGTGACCTCATTGATTAATTACAGGCCGACCCTCTTGACAACTTCCTACTGATTTTACTTCCTTAGTGATTAGTTCCAATGTTGCTTATGCAGTAGGAGTAAAGGAGGCTTACAATAATAGTCCTGCTTTGGAACACTTTCTGTTCTAACATTAATTAGCAAAACACTCGACAGAGGAAAATGGGCAATTTACTCTGTCCTAGATGAAAAGGTTTAAGAGACTCGTTGCAGGCCATCCAGCAAGTCACCTGCACCCATCACATGGGATGAAAAGAAATCAGCCCCTTTTCTTTTGGACATCAACCGTATGGGTTTGGGTGGAGTGAAGTCAGCCAAAGGTTCACAGAAGAGCAAATAATGTGTGGCATGTTTCCCACAAAATAGGTTATCCACAGCCTGGTTCCCATTCTGGATGTAGATAGAAGTGTGAAATATAGCCCCTCTCCCATAGTTTGGGGGTAGATTTCCATTAGGGAAATAATGAGGTATTATGTTAATTAGAGTAAAAGTTAAGCTGACCTTACAAAGACCCTCCCAAAGTACAGAGCTATAATAAAGATGAAGAATTAGATCCTTTTAATGTCACTGATTGTTTTGTGGTGACAGAAAAAGTTGATGGGACACCTCTTCTCCATGCAATCAAACAAGGACCAGGATTTCTCCATTTTGTGACCCTACATCTCAGTGGTATTGTGTTTGTCTTCAGGGTTGGTATTGGGGAATAGGCATACCCATCTTCCAACTCAAAGGAAAGGAAAGAAAGGAACCTCAAGCCACATGACCTGACTTTTACATTGGAAAAGACCTAGAGGTAACATTCTAACATTCTGTTGGCCTGAATTAGTATATCCAGCTGTAAAGGAGGCTGAGGCATGCTTGTGATTTCCAGCTGGGTGGTCTTGATTTCCCATTACTATGAAAGAAAACAGATATTGGTGAGTAAGTGGCAGTCTCCACCACAGATTCATTTGCTATAGTCCTTCTCCTTTGAAAGGCTTCTCAGATGGCATATGATCAGCATGTGTAGGCCCTCACTATGTTTGTTAAATGAGTTGTTTTAGTTATGAAAAAAATGGAGGAAATTCCAGTTTGCTGATTCCAAGTCTTGGTCTTATATAAACACGCATACTATCTAGGCACAAGTGTTTCCTCCTAATTTAATCATGCTGCTTGCTTAAGCCTGAACTTGGTCACTTGCTCAGCAAAGTGGATATATCATATTTGTTTCGCTTGAGTAAGCTTTTATTGTTGAATGAGTTTTGATTCTCTCTCTCTCTCTCTCTCTCACCATAAGTAGCTTTCCTTCTCCTCAGATCTCAATAACAGAGATATGACACATATAACTGAGGCCTAATTGAGGCTATTCATATTGTGAGGTTGCTGTCTGCTTCTATATCAGGCACCATTTGTCATAAAAGGATGCTTAAATAAAGGAAATCAATCTTGAATCAAGAGCAAGAACATGGAGCATCAGCCTGCTACATCAAACCAATATAAATGGATGTGTAGATGTGTATCTCTAACCCCAAAGGTCTAAATTCAATTCCAGTAGATTTTTACATTGAAACAAACTTACTTCTTTTCACATTTTTCTTTACTTTTCTTTTGGTCTTATTTAGTATCACATCAATAAACATTCTTCAAGAACCTGCTATGATAAAAGTTTTATGTCTGATTCAGAAGCTTAGCAGGTGACGGCTGCCACAATCAGAAGTTTTCAGTCCAGCAAACTTACTCCTAAGTGTTATAATTAATGTCTAAGCAGTACACAGTAGGAGTAGGGGGAGGGAGAGTTAGTTACCCATCACTATGATGAAATGCCTGCAACAAATTTTAGAGTGAATAGGTCCATTTTGGCTCATTGTCCTGGAGGTTCCATTCTGAGACTGAGTGGCCCTTTTGCTTTAGGTTTTTGGCAAGAACAGCATATCATAGCAAGACTATGAAATGGAGCAAAAGTTCTTACATCATGAGCCAAGAAGCAAAGAAAGAAGAGAAAAAGATTGGGGTCCTTCAGTTTCCTTCAAGGGCCTGCCCCAATGACCTAAGGACCTCCAATAATGCCTACTTTCTAAAGGTTCCATTACTTCCCAGTAGACCCAACCTGAGAGTAAAGCCCTCAATACACAGAGCTTTGGGGGACATTCAACATGCAAACTTCAGCAGACAGATTGATAAACGCTACTTGGGACAGGAAGGTTGGTAGATAGTCTGTGCCTGTCAGGAAGAAGATCTGAGTTACAATGATGGAAAAATTCAGAGAGGAAGTACCCTGGTACATTTGGAGGGGTCTGAATGTTCAATGGGAAAAGCATCATAAATTTGGTAGAAGCCAAACTGTGGATTGGATAAAAAGCATCCGTGATGTTACATGCTAGGAAGTGATCAGACTCTCAGAAATGCAGTTTCTCATCATAAAATCAAATTCAGATTTCAGTTAATTATTACTATTTCTTTCAACTTCTATAAAAGTCTGACTTATGTAGAAAGGTAAAAGAATACTAAAAAACTAATGCTTTTTAACCATAGAATAATCTTACTCTGTATTGCTACCACAATCTCCTAGTTTGGTCAGAAACCAGTGCTTCACTAAACAAGAGTTTACAAGCTGGGCATAGTTTGCTGGTACATGGAGGCAAAAACAAAGAAGAAATATGTAGCAGTCATTTTCTTTCTTTTTTTTTTTGCCTATATCCTTTTATTTTATTCATCTTTTGTTAATAACCTTACATCTCAGTATATATGGCCAGATGAAGTAGGATTTTGGTACAGAGCCTAAGCTGCACTTAGTTGGTTAAAATAGAAAATGAATTAGCAATTGTAAAAGAGACAACAAAGACCCATTTCCACCACTGGACAGACAGAACTTCAAGCACAAACCAAATTAGTTTGACCTCTGCATGTGTTCTCAATCAAATACAAAACAGGACAAGTAAGCTAAAGGCCTGAACAATTTATGGTGGGTCTCCAAAATGGTAAATCAAATGCAAGACCCTTTGAAAGAATCCTATTACCAAGCCAAAGGTAAATTTACCTGCCTCTGGAACAAAGTAATAAAACCCATTTAAAGCACTTAAGATGGCCTGGCTTTTAAATGTGGCTTTGGGGACCTCACATCCTGTTAGGCTATAGCTTAATATTCCTCTCTTCTAAGAGCCAAAGGATAGCTGTGGTTCCTAATGGGCCACTGTGCTTGCACAATGGGCTGGTTCCCTTAGTACAGGCCTTCGGTGTAGACAGCACTGTGAGAGGAACACTCAGGGACAGGAGATTCAGAAAGTATTTAAGAACAGTGTGGAATATACACTCGCATTGTTACCAGTCCAGAGTGTTAGTGCAACATCAAGAGCAACAAATCAGAGCAGATAGGACACTTAATTAATTATGTCATCCTTAATTCCCTTATTGGCTTGTAATGTTTTCTTTTCAAAAGGAGGTTTTATGTCTAATTCAGTTTTATGATTGCAGAAACTATTGAGAAGGCCAAGTAAATTTTCATTAAACTATAGGCATACAAGCTGTTTTACAAAGCTCTCATGACAGGAGCTTAAAATATTTTTACTCCCCAAAAGGCATAGGATTTTATAATTTTAGCTGCAATCAGAATAGCAAGCATCCAAGTTCTGGCACATGAATTGTTGCAAAGGAAAATTAACATTTTTTAAAATCTCTCTTTCTTTGGACTTGTCTTGTTTGAACAACAGTGGAACTCAAAGGTAGCCCTTCCTGTCATTTGTTCAGTATCCATTCTTGGATGTGAGGGATACAGACTAACAAGACAGACCCATTAGTTTTGTGGTCAAGGAGTTGCTTCATTTTTAAACTCGTGCCCTCACTAAATCTTTGTATACAACAATATTGCCCCAAAGGTCAGATATCTTCTGATTTATTTTTAAGAGTGTGAGCCATTTTTTGATACCAATTAGGACAAACTATATTTAAAAACATTATTCGTATCAGAAAATTTTGCATTTGAGCACTGACATACATTTGATGATATTAGTTATTATTTCTTTAGATATTACGGATAAAATGGTTTACTTATTTCTGTGAAATTTTCTTATTTGTTTGTGGTGAAATATACACAATATAAAATTTTTAATACAGTAATATCAAATACATTCACATAGTACAATCTCCAGAACCCTTCTCATCTTGAAAAACTGAAACCTTGATGCCCACTAAGCAACTACCTCCCATCCTCCAAGTTCATGACAACCACTTTGAATTTAACTATGCTAGTACCTATTGTAAGTATCTCTTATAATTTGAATCACACAGTATTTGGGGGTTTGTTGTTGTTGTTGCTTGATCGTTTTGTTTTGTTTTTTGTGATTGATTTATTTAGCATAATGTCCTCAAGTTTCATCCATGTAACTTTTCTCAGAATTTCCTTCCTTTAAAAGGCTGAATAATATTCCATTGTAAGTATATACTACATTTTCTTTTTCTGTCCATTTGGATTGTTTATACCTTTTGGTGACTGTGTATAATGCTGCTATAAACATTCAGCTCTTTGAGTTCCTGTGCCCCTGCTTTCAATTCTTTTGGGTATAGATCCAGAAGTGGAGTTTATGGATCATATGGTAATTTAATGGAATTTTTTAGGGTGTTTGTTTGTTAGTTTGTTACCAGGTATTGAATCCAAGGATGTTTAACCATTGTGCCACATCCCCTGCCCTTTTAATTTTTAATTTTGAGACGGGGTCACTCTTTCATATGGTAATTTTATTGAGGAATTTCCACACTTTTTTCCATAATAGCTGACCATTTTACATTTCCACCAACAGTGCACAGGGGTCCAATATCTGTACATACTCACCAGCACTTGCTCTTTTTGATTGTTTATTTTGTAGTAGTAGCCCTCTTAATGAGTATGAGGTGGCTAACTCCAATCATGGAGCACCTACTCAGGCAAAGCCACTGAGTCAGGTTGTGCTGGGCTCCGACAGTCTTGTCTTTGTAGGCAGTTGACAGATTGACAGTTATTGACTGGCGTTAGTTAACAAGCAGGGGCACTCAGAATCTTCCACTTTCTACAAAGATAACTTACATAAGGCTGAGGGTCTACAACACTGACCCTGCTGTAACATGCAGCACTATTCGTGCAAAAGATTCACATGAAAGGAGTCCCATGACTATGAATAAATTATTTAAAATATGTTTACTAGCCTCTTGTTAGAATGCATGCCAACATTACATGTGATTTGATTTCTGGGATAGGACAGCAAAAAGTAAACACATAAACCAAAAATGAAAACTATGGATGGTAAATTTTGATTGTAAAGCATTATTTATATGTTCCTGCTTCTAGTTTGAGATGCCAGAACCACAGGATCCTACTCTCCATTAAATAATTTACCTAAAACAGGAGGAGCGGGAGACCATTCTCATGGACTCTCTCTTCCTCCATTTTTATACAGTGGCATGTGTCATGGTAGGAGGCTTGGCACCAGAAGCATAAATAATTTAAGTCAGAATTCAAGAGGTTAGGGGTAGATGTACCCTCCAAGACATTGGGACCCCAATTGTTTAACTAATACTGCTTTGTAAGATAAGGATTCAATGTGGCTTCCCTTGTCCTCCAGGTCTTCTTATCCATCAAACAGTGGCAGTTTTTACCTCTGTGCATTAACCCCTATTACCTTAGTAATCCATTCATTGATTGGATCAGTCAACCATGCATCTATTGGAAAATTTTTTTAATACCTAGTATGTGTCTAGCTTTGTGCTGGTCAAAGGGAATACAGTAGTAGAAAGGACAATTTAGCCCCTGAACTTACAGCACTTAGGGTCTGTTGATATTTATGGATTATTCATAAGTGAGAGGCTCTTAGAGTTTTCCCTATGCATATTGCAATAGTACTACAGGTCACTTTACCATAAAATCCAACCCCCCCCACCCCTGGATACTTGCTGCCAAAATCCTCAGCATGTTTTAGAATGCTTTCCCTTTTGCTAGTGTTTCTAAATGGGGATAAGATGGAGTGCTTACAGGAAAAGAAAGAGAAAGAGATAGAGTAAGGTTAGCTTAAAATAAAAATGCAGTGTTAGAGCATAGAAATTCATGTATATATACTTATATGCAATTACATATATATATAATTCCTTTGGAGCTAAAAATAAGAATGCTCTGGACTTCTGCATGTGTTTCATATCAGCTATGTGTGGTCCTTTTCACTGCCTCCTTTCTCTTTGTAAGTTTGTTTCATTCTTTTTTGGGTGGCAGTAATAATGGGATTTGACAGAACTGTGAACCTTGACTGAATCTGACTTCAGCAGCACATGAGTTCAGAAGAGGGTGGTGGGGATGGAGTCCCTCATTAGGCATGAGCCCATGTCCCTCCCCGTCAGGGCTCCTCTGGGGTTCCTTCACTTCCCAGCCTGTGTGTCCTCTTGGCTTCACCTTAGATGGTACTTCTGAGAAAGCTGGAATTTGTTGAATTGAGTACAAGGATGTGGGCAACTGAACAAAAAGTGTTTTATTTATTTCCTGACAGGCTTTTAACAGGCTGTGGTTATAATGGGAGAGAAATGCATTCTGTCCGCAACACAAATTGCTTTTCTTTCTGAACATTATGGTGGTACTTCCTGGCCCAGGATTTCCCTGCTTGTTGAATTTGGTTTCTCTTTTGTTGGTATATGAAGCAAGCAAGAAAGAAAGGAACAAGACCTTTGTAACCCAAATAGTGAAGTGATAATTAAGTCTTTCATAAAGGCAGGCTTATTCCCACATTGTATTCCAAAGTGCAGGATAAATTTTCTCATTAGGAAACATTTTACATGTTTATTTATAGTGTATGAAACATTAGACAATACAAATAAATATGACCACATTCATATGGAGTTCCCCTTAGGCACATAAGTCATGTTCTCAAATGTTACTAATGTTAAACATAACGGTGTCGGTCAGACTCCCTGGACTTGCTCCCCCTACCCCACCATCATGCTCTCACACTTGCAGTTTCCTGGGTCAGGTGGTTGTGGCTGGCATGCACCTGTTCTTAAGTAGCTGGAATAAGACAGACCATTGAACAACATGTGTGTGTGTGTGTGTGTGTGTGTGTGTGTGAGGAAATACTGCAGTGGAGAGGTTGGGATGGCTGAAAGCTGGTTGGTGTGAGGTTTATGAGAGCGAGGTTTCCAAAATCATTCTTAATATACCACTCACAGAGACCAATTACTATTTTTTTGTAAGAACTATACTATATCTATTATGATCTTTTGAAGAATTTGTAGGGAGAGGGGCTGGAGTGGTGGCTCAGCAGTTACAGCACTTGCCTGGCATGAGCAAGGATGCAGGTTTGAACCCCAGCACCATTTATACAACGAAGTGTCAGAGAAACTAGGGCTGCACGAAAAACTAAATAAAGTTGATTCTCTCTTTAAAAAAAAAAAAGAAAAAGATCTGTGAGGAGATCATAGCCATGGCTGCACGGTTGGTAGATTCACTGTGCAGGAAACCATCCCTATTGAGTGATCTGAGGACCCTGTTTCACCAAATAATACTTTCTGAAGAACATTGACACTCCAGATGTTCCATATAGGATGGGTTCAGGGAAGCAGTTGTAATAGAAGGAGCTCCAGAGACTTATTTTATTTTTCAGATTACATGTCCATTCAAGGTGCCTCGTAGGCTAATGGAGATTATGAATACCATGCTTTGGTGATGCTCTCTTCCAGAGTTGATGGCTTTCTGTTACAATGCTCCAGTGGACCAGGCCACTGCCTATTCTCTTTCTGATTAGAAAGGACCACGTCTGTGTGAATCTTCTCATGCACAAATAGTGAGCCACGGGAGTGAGCCATGGGTGCAGTGAAAATGAACATCTTTCTCCATTTTTGAACCAGGTGACATGCTTTTGGTATCCAATTATAAGAACGTGCTATCATGTTAGCCATATTCATCAAAAAGTTTTTACTATAATTTACATCAAGCTCAATTCTGTTGAACATTTGGCATTTCATAGTGCTAGCAAGTACTGGTCACCAGTTCCCTTCAGCAAGGCCAGTTAAGTCCTCATGAGCTTGATACCAGTTTCCGTGTAGTTCTTTTCTAGGATGCTTACCCTGTATTACTAGAATTTTTGTGAACTTCTTTCCCTAAACTGCTTTACTTTACTTCCTAATCAACCAACATTCGTGTGAATTTCATTTTCTTTACTTTTTAGATTAACTCTTCTTTTTTCCTCTGTGCCCATCTCCTTTATCATCTCCATACACCCCATCCTAACTATTTTTTCCCTTTGCTTCTATCTCATCATATCCTCCTGTCTTCTAGTACGTAGTTTACAAAGTATTTTCATAAATTGGCTCAACTCTTAAAAATCTGTCTGATATCATAATGAACTGGGTCACTCAGAGTTTGTGTTTGGGTTGCGAATCTCCTTTTTAAAAGTTTATTTTCATTTTGTTTTGAGACCAGGTCCTTCTGTGTTGCTCAGGCTGATCTCAATCTTTTGATCCTTCCACTAGCCAGTCAAGTAGCTTGGACTACAGGCATGCTCCACCTCTTCTGACTGGGAGTCTTCCTTCACAGCTGCTTGAAGGTGTAGTTTAACTTTGGTACCCTTTACATAGTTATCCATCAAGTATTTATTTTTAAAGACTTTTTGTGTGCTAACAAGTGATGGGAACTTTATAATCCTCATTACAAACTCATAGAATATCATTTTTCTTGATTTATAGCTAAGAAAATGGAAACTTAGAGCTCATCTTTTGCCCAGAATCAGAATTGGTGAAATGACAGAGACATCATTTAAGTTTTGGTCTCTGGCTCAACCAAGTTCTGTCATGTGCATTATGGAGACACCTTCATAGAGGGAAAGTTAGTGGCTTTGGGGATTTTCTTTGTCTATTTCTCAAGCAATTCTTCTCTGGCTACTTATTTGCATGAAAGACAGGAATAAGAGGTTTGGCATTTTGCTCGACTCCTAGGAGCATACTGAAAGTGTTGATTCAATGTATATGCTGAGAAATGTGTGCTTTTCTTAGAAAATGGCTCCTATTACACGTTATTGATAACAGGATACAGAACTAAATGACCCAGGGATGCATGACTAGTCTCGAGTTTATAACTAAGCTCAACATGCCAGAGTGATATGAATCAAAATGAGAAAAGCCTTTGGGAAAATGTTTGAAATAGGAAAATAGAAAAATGCATCAGTAACCCATGGGAATACAAAAGGTCTCATTCATTTAAAATCTGTATTTCATTTTGAGTTTCTTAAGAGAACAATCTCCACAGGATATCTTTTTCTTTGAAGCACAGAGTTGGAGAATAATGTTGAAATGTGCATTAAAGAATCCGATGGGGATCAGGGAATGATTAAATATGTGAACTTGTGGTATAAATTCTTGCTAGCTTTTTAAAAAAAAATTTCCTTAAACCATCTACATAATCAGGCACATAAGGTTTTACCTTTGCATAGCACATAAAAGTTTCCACTGGATTTCGAAGGCATCTTTTGAGATTCATAATACTCTTTAAAGGAGGAGTACAGATGCCCTCTCCTGCTTGGTATTACTAAATGGATACCCTTGGGCAGAACTTAGGCTCTCTATCCCTCCATTTCTTCACGTGATACTGACAATGATAATGTTCAAGACTTAACAGCATTGTCCATAAGATTAAGGGAAACGACAGTCAAAATACTCAAATTGAATGACTTTCAGTGCAACAGGGGGAAAGCTCCCTAGGATACTTGGAGGTGTAGGGAAGGGGATGGGGAAGGGGGAGGGTATACGAAGAACTCAAAGGAGTCTGGTGATTGGGAAGATGGAGGAACCATCCCAGAAGCCGATGTCATTCCTCCATGAGCTACCCATTTAACGCATGAGTTCTTCTGGGGGAAACTGCAACAGATGAAACCCATAGTGGTTTATCTATGCGTTGGCATTACCCCTGGATAACAAAGTTTTTACACATTGATTGCTACTGTTTTGATAATGTTTCCCCCTCATCTGTATCCTGTATCGCTACATACTTCTAATAAATTTGGAAAAACAAATACTCAGCCCAGCTCCCAGCACAGCATATATATGCAATAAATGTCAACTCCTCTCACAGTGGTTTTGACTCCTATTCTGTGCTCCTTCCCCTATACCACCTGCTCCTGCTGGTCATAGAAGCGTCTGACAATACAGCCTCTTCAGACTACATCATATCTGAAGATGAGAGCATTCCTTTGTTATTTCCATATCTCACTGCTTAGTGTTACTGTCCAGGGGAGGACATGCTAGGAAGAAGCATTAATAGAATGTCCAGTAATTCCATTCACCAAGCCCCATCATCATACCAACTGCATGTGGATCAAACTGTTGTCCCTAAGCAACCAAAACCAAATGTTGGAGAAAGTATAGTCTTTTAAATAAATGGTGCTGGGGAAATTGGACATCCATGTATAGAGAAATGAAATTAGATCCCTATCTCTCACCCTGCACAAAAGTCAACTCAAACTGGATCAAAGACCTAGTAATTAGAACAGAAACACTGTAACTGCTAGAAACAAATGCATAGGGTCAATATTCCCACATATTGGTGCAGGCACCAGCTTTCTTAACAAGGCCCCTAAAGCTCAAGAAATAAAACTGAGAATAATAAGTGCGATAACATAATATTAAAAAATTTCTGTACTGCAAAGAAAACAAGAGTGTGAAAAGAGAGCCTACAGAATGGAGAAAAAATAATCTACTCATCTGAAAGGTTATAAATATATATAAAGAACTCTGAAACATTAACATCAAAAAAAACCCCCAAAAAACAGAAAAACAAAAAACTCAAGAAAATTCTAACAGACATTTCCCAAAAGAAGAAATACAAATGACCAACAAACATATGCAAACATGTTCAACATCCTCTCCAATCAGGGAAATGTAAATCAAAACTGCACTGAGAATTCATCTAACTCCACTTAGAATGACCGTCATCAAGAATACAAATAACAATAATTGCTGGTAAGGATTATATTATAAGGGGGAAAATACACTTATACATTGTGGTGGGACTTCAAATGAGTGCAGTCACTTTGGAAAGCAGTATGGAGATCCCTCAAAAGGCTATGAATGGAGCTACCATTTTGGCATTTGTCCCTCAGAATCTGAATTAGTGATTACCAATGTTCACATTTGAGGCTGGTTTTCCAGGACACTATTTTCATCCATAAAAGCAAGTGGTAAGCATAGAAGATTACCATGTTTATTTGTCCTTACCAGGGAGGAGGTGTCCCACACATAGGTGAGAAGTTTGGACAACAGAGTCCTGTGGCTTGAAATGCTTATGAAAAAAATAACCATTTTTTTGTGTGTGCTGGGATTAGAACCCAAAGTTTCAGGCGAGCTAAGTTTGCATTCTACCATTGAGCCACACCTCCAGCCCAAAGAATTTCTTTTGGGTGCAAACTTTTCTTCATAACTAATCATGATTGAACTGAAAAGTTTAATGATGATTTCAGGTCATCATTAAGATAATCCAGGGTCACAATGTGTTGTAATAAAGTGGCTTTCATGACATCTAAGGTTCATTTAGGATAGGTGGGTGCATTGCTATCCATGCCCTCTACACCCATCTATGCCTTTTGACTTCTTGTTTCTACTTTGATCTTTTTATAGCTGACCTCTCTACCCTCTACTCATAGCTGTCACTTCTCGTCAGAACATGCTTTTGTCAGTTCTAGTACTCCTCTGTAATTATTCAACTGTAATCCACTTTTGTGAATTGAGAAACTAAAAATCACGGTTACCAGAATTGTTCCTAACTAAGAGTTGTTAGGTGTACAATGAGGCCAAGCTGGCCTTTTTCTCTAAGTTAAATGTTTGACCTTCTGATTACTCCTGATTTTCACTGCATGGCTAGGGCTCTACCCTCAAGAAAGTTTATAAAAACCCACTGGAGAGAAAGGACTTACATTTCCACAAATTAAGCAGAAAAAAGTATATTTATAATAAAGTGCTTAATTCTGGTAGTAAGTTCTTTAGAAATTTGAATTAGCTAAAACTATTGTACAAGGCTTCAGAAAATCAGATCAGCTTAAGATAGATCTCAAAGAATTACCTACAGTTGTACACACACCCATTCATTTATTCATTCAATAAATATTCAGTGAGTGCTATGTTCAGGGTTTTATAATAAACAAGCCAAGCAAAGGTTCTTTCATAGAAAATATTTTGCAGTGAGGGTAGATGGAGAATAGACAAGTGAATCAAAAAGAAATGAGTAGATTTCAGAGTATAAAAAATATAAGAAAAAATAAGAAAAGTGAATGGTAAAGATGGGTTGGTTGTGGACATCAGGAGCCATTTTACAGAAGGTTGCTGGAGAAGACATTGGCAGAGATAAGGTTTTATCTTCAACTTGAATGGAGAGAAGGATCTAGACATAGGAAAATGGAGAACCAGAGTTTCAGTGAAGAGAATAGCAATGTAAAGTCCTAGAGACTGGAGCAAACCTAACTTCAGGGAACAGAGAAAAGTCCTCTGAGTCAGGGGCTAGGAAGAAGCAGAGGAATGCAGAGAGAGAGAGAGAGAGAGAGAGAGAGAGAAAGAGAGAAAGGCAGAGCTATAACACATAACACATAGGCATTGAGATGTCAGTATAAGTGCAATAAGAAGTCAAAACAGGTTTTCAGTGGGGAGTGATGTGAATCAACTATTTTTAAAAATGGTTACCTGACTTTTATAAGAAGAAAGTGGAGACAGGGCAGGAGTGGAGATGAGAGTAAAGACAGGCAAAGACATTTCTTGCAAGTACCTTCAAATAAAAAAGCACAAACTGGGGGCTGGAGCAGTGGCTCAGGGGTTATGGCGCTTGCCTGGCATGCACAGTGACAGGGGTTTGAACCCCAGCAACATGTACACACACGGTGTAGGATCAATGAAAGCCATGTGGAAAACTAAATAAAATTGATTCTCTCTTACTCTCTCTCTCTCTTACTGTCCACCTCTCTTAATAATAATAATAATAATAATAATAAAAACAACAACAACTGAAAAGTTTGTGTGTTTCCCCCGTGCATTTGGCACTTAGGGAGAAGTGGTCTGATTAGTACAAAGGAAATGGCAAAGAACATCAAGTTGGAAGAAGGGGCATAAATGTGTGGAATCTTAGAATGGAATCTACTACACAAAGAATGTATTTCCCTAACTGATAAGAGTCCCTTCTCTTTTGTCCTTCTGCCAAAGAGTTTAGGGTTTGTATTCACATCATTATTTCCAACACCTGATTGCCTCTGGAAAATTCACATAGAAGAATTTACAGTGCAACCAGTTCCTGATTTCAAATTGAGCTAGGACTTAAAAAATCCGTCCCTGTGCAAATCTGTGCATTTGGAAGACTGATGATTCCAGCCAGATATTTATAACATACATGCATCTGCTTCTCCCTCGGTGAGAATAATATTTGACGTTTATTGGTTTCATATTGTCTGCAAGATGGAGTTCTAAGACCATGTATGTATTACTTCATTTAATTGCCACATCTATTTTATCTCGATTTTGCCAATTGGGAGACAGGCACAGATTGGCTGACTAGCTTCTAGGATGTGACAGGAAATGAAAGATGCTGCAGGATTTGAACCCAGGCAATATGACTTCTGTGTTCATATTATAAATCGTCTTATCTGCCGTTGGCTTCTTTGACTGGTGCCACATTGTATCAAGAACCTTTGGGGAGAGAGACATGACCAACACATGCAGCAACCCAAGAGATTCAGATGGATGGCTCTGACTCAGTGCTCCTGGCAAGGGAGGCTGTTCAGTCTGATTCTGTTCTGCTGGGTTTCTTTGTTGTTATACAGTTTCTGTGACCCACCCCAACCCAAGAGTGGCTTCTTCCTTGATAGATGGATGGTGGATGTCTATTGTTGGGATTATTCCAAAAATAATAAATGAATAAAGGAGAGCAAGCTTTCTGAGCCTTATTAGTAGATGACTCAGTAGACTCAGGATTGGTTGATTTTCAATTCATTCATTTGCTGACCCTCCCAGATATCATCACAAAAGGAAAAGTAGTCATTCTGGCAGCTTCAGTGGACTTTTCAACAAAGTCTTTAGAGTATTATCTACACAAACGGTTCATATTGCAAAGACTTAATTGCTTTCAGTATGCATAATATTATGCATAATGTTATATAAGGTGATAAATCATTTTACTCAAACTGTACTAATCAGAATAAATGTTTGGATGTCATGTTGCAATGATTTATCTTTCTCAGTAATTCCTGAAATTCAGTAAGCCTTCCTGGGATTTTAAGTCTTGAGTAAGGATTTCAGGATTTTTCCAACTCTCTGTTACTGCCTGACATACCCCTTTAGTAACTATGTTGCCCTGGGAAAGTTTTTACTAGGATCATGCAATTCCATAATTACTTCTCCCTTCTAAGAGATTAGATTGTATGTGAATAAATTAGGCCAAAAGCCCAGAACTCATCCTAAATCCAAATGAGGAAAGAATAATGATCTGTGTTTAGAATTCTCAAGGTTAATTGCTTCATAATTTCAATAGAAAATTGTGCTTTTGTTAGAGCCCTGTGAAATAAAAATGCAGCTCAATTTCAGCAACTTCAAAAGTTATTTATAATAAAGGTATAGATTAATTTCAGATCATTGGTTACTTGGTTTGATGTCATTATTTCCCATAAGCATTATTTCTGCTTATGCCCTATGTATTTCTCTGTGCCCCCATGTTTTACTTCATCTTTGAACTCTCAAACATTTAATGGCAGAATCTGCATACAGTAGGTGTCTATTTCATAATTGTGAAATTGCACAGCTTTGGGAGGCTCGCCAGGTTGAACTTCAGTAACTAGCTGTGGAAATAGAGTACCCATAAGAAGCACAGGATCCCTGTTTTCACCTGGACTGCATTCTTATACTCTATGTTGTGAAACCAAACCAAGGCACATTTTTCATTGTGTCTTTAATTGAGTCTAAAATGCCCTCCCAACTACAAGGTTCTAAATGCTGTGGTGGGCATCAAAGTTTTCCTGTGAAGAGGAGACTCACTCAGTTTTCATTTGTACTATAATAGATGTCAAATGTGTATACCCATGAGGTCCCCTCAGTGTAGGTGTTCAATGATTCTTTTCTGTTTTGTGAGGGTCCAGCAGATAGCTAGTGGGTTTTCTGTATTCCCAACCACAGAGGCAACTTCTTGTAAGTATTTCTCCCATGGGAGCAATTGAATAGAAAAATAAAATGTAAAAACTAAATGCTTTGTAAAAACACAATTTGCTGGGTAGAGATTATTTTTTCCTCTTTATTATAAATTTGTACCCATGGAATACAGAATAACCTTATAAATTTAATGATATTTAAGTAGTATTTAAGATATTTTGAATTTACAGTAATAGGTTGGGAATCGTGAAGAAATAATGGCAAAAGAACTGTCCTATTTGCAGGTGATGCATCTGTAATCCTCTCTTGGTAGCTTCTAGACCTCTACCCCCAGGTCAAATCCTGCAATACTTGGTGACCACATCACTGTTTCAAGTAGAACATTTCCTTCCTCTACTTAAGCTTTATTGGGAAATTTGGTGCTCACGCTCTTCATTAATTGACTCTGTTGGATATACTCATTCCATGTCCCCCTTTTTTCCCCGTGGCATCACTGAACTGTGGGAAGGCTGATTTCTCTTCCCTGCCTCCTTCACAGGCACGAACCCTTATTCTTTGGTCAAGTGATGGATGAGGCATTGTTCTGTAATGACGAAAACAAAGGATTCAGGATCAAGCAGATCTGGGTTCACGTGGTCTCTGCTAGATATTAGCTGACTGCCTGTGAGAAAACAATTTAGCCAGTTTGAATTTGTTGTTGCACATCTGTAAATATAATGCCCCTGTGCAGTATTTATGAAGATGAGCATGGGACAATATGGGAAGCACTGATACAGCACATTGTCTATGGAAGGTGCTGTGCTCAGAGTATGAAGCTCAACCTGAGGCACGTACCATTACAGCCTTCCTTGGTGCATGCAGTGTCATTGCTCCAGCTCTCAGAATCTCAGCCATGGACTTCCTACAAAGCGGAAGTGTGGATTCCGTCTCCTTTGGCATTCCTGTACATCAATGAATCTGGTGGACAGGAAGTTGGAAGTTCATGACAAGCACTTATTGGCTCTTGTGTAAATGACAAAAGCAGTACTCCCTCCTGTCCAGGACACACATTGGTGCATGTGTGTCAGAGAAGGCCAGTGTAGATCTCCTCTATGACTGACAAGTCCTCTTGGAGTGGGCTGGACGCTCATCCCACCGTGCACTGACGATAACTCAGCCATGTTCAAAATGGTCAATAAGACAGACACAGCTTCACCCCTACCCAATAAAGTTTGATAGGAGGGGAATGTGTCTGCAAATATACAAACACATGAGTATATAATACGGAAGAGAGCACACCATGAGAAAGAATAAGGGGAGGGGAAGTAATATAGTTTGTTGAGTCTCCTCTGAAAAAGTGACATATTAATAATTGAAACCACTTATAGATTTATTTTTGCACTCTTTCATCCTTCACATAGTTAAATCTCATATAAACTAACCTCAAAAGAATGCTATAAGACAGGTATGCTTGTCCCCCTTTTAAAAAATTGGAAAACTGAAATCCAGGGAACGTAATTCTACCAAAGTCAACCCCTATGAAGCGGCAGAGCCTGGACCTCTGCCAACAGTGCCCACACTTTTATCCAGGTGGGGTGATCAATTTGTAATACTTCTTGCTAGGGCCGCTTAGCCAGCCAAGTATCAGTTTTCAGAATGGGTGACGAGCCAAGGAAGTGTGCTCAGAAGAGGCAGAGAGTAAATGCAGTGGTGAATTCAGTTTAATCAAAGTATGACTTTGGTCATATTTAAACCAAAATCTCATATTATTTCCTCATTTACAAGCTGAGTGAGTTAGTGGTGTGATAAAGCTTCCACTTTCCCCCCTTATTAGACCATCCACAGTGAATGACTCCCTGTCCTGACTCCCTCCCAGTTTATCCTTGCTTCTGTGAATCAAAAAACACATCACACTGTTTTCTCAGTGAGACAATCATGAGATTTCTCTTATCACAGTGGTTGTGCCTCACAATTCTGTCCCAGGAGTTTCCTGATGAGGTTTTATTTCCTTTTAAATTATTAGGCAGAAAATTCTGTTCTTGTTGGGACAAAGCCATGTCATCCCCTTCAGCCTCATGCAGTTTGCAAGCACCTTCCTTCTCCCTGGAGGGCCGTGTAACATGCTTGACTCTCCATGAGAAAGGATCCTTCTGCAGGTCAGGGATCTGGTACCCCTCAGACACAGTTCCCTGTACACCACCTGGAACTCAGGCATGCAGGAAAGAGGCTCTGCTCTTGCTGCTTCTGCCCTCCCACCGCTTCTTTCTAGCTCATGGGTGAGCAGATTTCTCCTCTTGCTGAAGATGATAATAGCAATAATAAAAGCACTTTCATTTGCCAAGTGCTGTCTGTGTCAGTCATTCCGCTAACTGCTTTATATGCATGGCTTAGTTTAATCCTCACAATTATTTTCTAAGGTTGCTATTATTAAATCACATCTTAGAATGAAGGAAACTGAGACTTAAAATGCTCAACTCACATGCTCAAGACTCAGTAAACTCTGAATTGGAGACAGGATGCAGAATTTACCCTGTCCGAGTCCCAATCTTGTTCTTAAGCAGTTTGTGTGGGCTTTGGTGCAGCGAAATTTGGGAAGTACCCACACCTCACTTCAGTTTCTTATGATTTGGCTCTCTATGGGTACATTTGCCCTGTCAAAACAGCAAACTGGGAGGAATAGAGGACCAATTCAATGAGCCTGACACTTTGTTAGATTGCAAATGAGTATTAGTGATTTCCTGCGTCTCCACCCTCTCTGTTCACCAGTTGCAATGAAGAAGCACAGCTGACCATCACAGGCCATTGAGACCACTAGTGTTTGACCTAATCTGTCCTAATATTTGTTCTCTTGGTCACTAGATTTCCGTATTTTTAGATTTTATCATATATTTGAATTTTCCGTGATGCTGAGAAATTTTTGTTGGTGATTAATGGAAATACTTGCTGGAATGTCCATTGTGACATCACTTCTGCACATTGCATCTCTTCAGGTACCACTTTGGTAAAGGAAGGTAGCACAGCATCTGAGAGAGGAAACTGAGAGAGAAAGAGGAAAAATGACTTGCCCAAAGTCATGCAGCTAGTTGACAGTGTCATCTGTTTGATTTTTAAAATGAAAGCAGTCGCACTGATTCTTTGAAATAAACTTTTGAATAAATTCTAATATGGTGTTTGGTTAATAGCAGAACATCTTGTCTCCTTAGGAAAGTTTATCTGCATTCCCCCATTTTTTCAAATTAGCTTTAAAGCAAATGTTTATAAATCTCTTGCATATATGAAGAGATAATTATTGTTTTGCTGTTCAGTCTTAAAACAAATTAACTAAGCAGAACTATATTTTAAACATGTATTTAACAGTAAGAGAAACAATGCAAATGTTGAACATCCTTTTGAATACCATGTGATTCAAATTGTCCCCATATTTCACGTACTACACAATATTGTAATCTTTTCTTTCCACACGAATCACATTTTTATTTAGTTTTAAGGTAGCCTACTATTTATTTCTCATTTACTTGTAAAATGAAAAAGGCAACAATTTATTTTCTTGTCGATTTATTTTTTCAGTCAGTTCTCTAAATACCTTTAATATCATTACCGGTTTCCCCTTTGCATAGCCCTGTCTAATTTCCTTTGTCCTGATAACACTTTGGACCAACAACTCTCGTATCTACCTAAATTTCCTTAGATATGTAGTCAAGTAAATAGAATGCCTTCCCTTTTATGAACATTTTTTTTACCTTAAAATGAAATACTATAAATACCATGACATTCAATAGTGTGGTTGAGGTTTTAAGTGTGTTCAGGAAATTAAAGCTGGGGTCCCTGCAGGAACTGTGAGATAATGAAACATGGATGATCAGTAGAACAAATTTCACAAGGATCCGAAAGAGCTGAGTCATCACTGCCATTTTGCTGTGAACAAATACCAATTCCCCGACCTCAGAATCTTCAAACGTTAAGTTAATGCATTCTATTTCCATTTCCAGTGAGTTGTTAGAGGCGGTATTACACACATGAGTTCTGATGGGTTTTATATCACCAGGATATTGATACTTGCCAACACTCAGTTAATTTACTCTTCATTTTCAAGTCCTTATGGGATGATATGCTGTTAGTTGTTACTTTTCAATCTTATGTTCATGCTTTCATATTACAATTACTCAGCTTTTAATAGAAAGCTAAATGGAAAAATCCTGCTTGAGTGTGAAATGTGTGGATTTGCAGCTTCTATATTTTCTACCTCTTCCTTCTTTTTGCATCATACCTCAAAACTGCTCCAACCTGTCTGCTAGCTCCTCACAGTGTAATGAAACAGAATAGAGCTTATAGAAAGGGATAGCTGATTGCATGGTAGTGTACCTGGGTAATTATGCCTATGAGAATCAAAGAATTGATAAGAACTTAATAGTGAGATAATGTTCTCCATGAAAATGTGGTTCTGAGTTCAGCAATTAAAAACTCCTCATTTCCTTCACAGCAGGATTTTCCTGCAGAATCAGTGCCTCAGGAGCTGCATCTCCACCAGGCCAGGCAGACATAACTTTAGAGAGTCAGAGAGCTGGGAGATGCTCCGAGAGCCTCCCCTTTAGAGGAGTCCTCTCCTCCAAAAGCAAACTGTTAACATGGCTTGTGCTTCCAAATGCCACAGCATATTGCAGAACAAGAAAAAGAAAAAATTAAAATAAGTGGAAATCTTTCTCACAACTACTCCTTAAGCTTTTGTGTTTAAAATCATAATTAATGAATGTTGCTTTGTTTTAATGAATGGCAGCTGTTTTGTTGTATATTCATTTTGATTATTGTTTCTTTGAGCACTTACTAAACTAGGAATTCCTTCTTTCTTACTGGTACCTATTCGTATTTATTAAATAGCTGACAGTGGATTGTTTGGTTCTAAGAACTCTAATGAACTTTGTGCACCTCTTCTTCATGGTATCTCTATTTCAGTTTCCAAGCACAAATGAACTCTGAAGTGATTCCTTGATAATAGTAAAATGCTTACAGTGGCTCAAAATGGGTGTGGGAGAATTTCTTGTTTACTAATTAGTATGAATGTAGGTTAAATCCTGTTCAGAATTTGCAAATGTCTATATCTCATGTCTGCATGTGTGATTGTGTCCATGTTTGGTGTGATACCCATGAATTTACATGTTAACCTTTATTTAAAATGTGCACGTACATCCTTAACAGAATTCAAGTTTAGATTTGCTTTATGGAAAACAAGTACACCACCTTAGGTATTTTCTGAGCTGAATTACATGGCAGACAAAACAATGTATTTTAGTATCAAAACTTTTTTTGCAACTAAAAAAGACAACTAATGATCAAACATAAAAGTGAAAACCAACAGTTATCAGACTTGTAAATAAAAGTTTGTTCATCTTCTGTATAAGAAAGTAAACTGGAAAAGTGTGTGTGTATGTGTTTCTACAATTTGAACACGTTATTCCTGTTGATGTGTTGTTCTTATTTCACTTGCATTCTACCAACAGACCTGGAAGCTGTATCATTTATTATCATTTGTAAGGTTTGGACATTGGGTAATTTGCATTGAGCTATTTGAAATCAGCAGACTAAAGCTGTCTTTCCTGGTTAGGAAGGGAAACTAAGACTTACTTATCAAGTTTGAAATGTTGTCAATAATTCTAGAAACATATTCCCATTTCAGGCTTCTCATTTTTTCACGTTAATAGTACACAAAACATTTTTAAGCAGATTCATTTTGAAATGAATTTTTTCTTCAATTAATACAAGCAAATTAATATTAACTGAAAATTTAAGCTAGTTTAACTTGAGCTGACATTCATTTTGAACTTACATAAAGGATTTGCTATCTAAGTTAGCAATGAAACTAAATTAATAAAAGCCATATAAGAAAGGGTATTTCAGTCCCTTTTTTTTTTTAAAGAGAGAATAACAGTGAGAGAGAGAAAGAGAGAAACAATGTTTTATTTAGTTTTTCATGTGGCTTTTATTGCTCCAAGACTTCATTGTGTACGTGGTGCTGGGGTTCAAACTCGAGTACTTGCACGTTCCAGGCAAGCACCATGACCACCGAGTCACCGCTCCAGCCCCTTTCTGTCACTTTTTCAGAAAGCCTGTATTGTACATAGTCCACATACAGCTTTTTGTCAGATGCAAACTTTTTAGAAGGCTTTTACTCTTAAATTTTTCCATGCATATTATTTGAACTTTGTAGAGTAATTCTTATGAGTTCTTTCTATGCCTTGAAATGGGTTTGAATTTTCACTGAAAATACTTGGCTAACATTTATTGATGCAATAATATACATTTTTTTTTAAAGAGGGACTGAGTGAGAGAGAGAAAAAGAGAGAATAAATTTTATTTATTTTTTCATCTGACCTTTGTTTCTCCAACCCTTAGTTGTGTATGTGATGCTGGTGTTTGACATCAGGTCCTTCAACATTCCAGGCAAGCACTTGAACCCTGAACCACTGCTCCAGCCCCCAAAATACATAGTTTTTTTTTTTTAAGAGAGAAGGACGGTAAAAGAAAGAGGGAGAGAAAGAGAGAAAGAATCCATCTTTTTTGAGTTTTTCACATGACTTCCATTGGTCTGACACTTAATTGTGCACATGGTGCTGGGTTTTGCACCTGTGTATTCACACATGCCAGGCAAGCACCATAACCGCCAAGCCACCACTCCAGCCCCCATAATATACATTTTTGAGGTATGAAGCTCTGAGCCTTTAAGAAACTATTCTAAACTTCAATCACTTATAGAGTTCAGGCCAGTCTTTAGGCCTAACATCTCCCTTTTTACTTTTTCCTTCTAAGTAAGAAGGCTTCAGATCTCCTTTTTACCTAACGAAGTCTCATTTTAACCCCCTTATTCTGGAAGAGCTTCTTTTTGGCCTCTAGTATGAGCTCCTGTCTCCTCTTCTATGAACTCAAAACACATTTTTATAGCACTTTCCATAGTTGAAATTGCACAATTCAAATGTTTCTTTAGTGCTTTTCTCCCCTCACAATTACAAACTTGCAAGAATAGGCACATGTTTGTCCTGCTCACTGACAATGCCTGGAACATAGGAGGTATTTTAACATTCTTGGAAGCAATGGCAGGATGCATATAGACCATGAAAGTCTTCTGCCCTCTGCCTTCTTCACTGAGATGCTTTTGTCCAAGCACATGAAATTAGTCTTAATAGGAGAATATTTCAAAATCCTGGATCAAGGGTGGATTAAACCAGATTTCTTTGTGATTCTATCTGTCTTATTCTGATAACTTTGGATGACCCTTTTTATGTGTGTCTGATTCTCAAAAATATTTTTTTTCTTTGTTCAAGGAAAAAATCAGTAAACAGTCAATCAAGATCATTGAGTGACTGTCTTCTTTATGTTTCTTGATACTCCAGTGGTATGAGAATAATCAAGGGATCGCAAAGATCAAATTGCAATTGTCTCATCAGAAGTGTTATTCAGAAAATACTGTGGAGAGACCAGAAAGGCTAAATCTCTGCACCCCACTTAAGACAGAAGAATAAGAAGTTACTTAATACTGCATAGGAGAACTCTACTAGCAGATTTGCTCTCATTGTGTGACCCTTATCAAGTTTCTTAGTCATTCTATGCCTTAGTTTCTTCATCTTTAAAATGAAGAAAAACAGGAGGACCTACCCATTATGATTGTTAATGGATTAAAAGAGAGAATATGATAATATATGGAAAGAACTCGGTTAAAACAATATGAGGGGTGTTGGGAACACCCCTATTTTATTGCTTTCCCATATTTAGAGGTAACCCAGATCAATAGTGTCCCCACATCTATCATCTATCTATAGCTATCTATCATCTATCATCTTCTTTCTTTCTTCTTTTAGATTTTTACAGTGTTTGTCCATATAAACTAATTTCAATTTTATTCTAAATCTTTTAATCCCTTTTCACAAAATATTCATAGAACTGACATTTTGTTACTTACCCCTCCCAACACCTTATTCCTGCAGAAGTCCCCACTTGGGAAAAATAACTCAGGCTGTACATCTAATAATGAGAAGGATGTGAAATTTATCAGGTTCACCGAAAGATTTTTTTCCTCAATTAGAAGAATGAGAAAAACTTGGAGAACATAACAGGGCTTAAAGCACTGGCTCATTGGGGATGGTAGACCCAGCAATGTAAGAAAAACTGGCAGATATAAGGATTTTTCCCTGAATAAAGCCACCATTTTGATAAAATTCTGTCAGAAGACCTTTATTTATGTTGTGTTATGGTTTAGATATGAAGTGTCCCTCTGAAGCTCATGTGTGAGATAATACAAAAATTTTTAGAGGTGAAATGATTAGAATATAAGAGGTATAATCTAATCAGTGGATTGATCCTCTGCTATGGGTGAATGGGACAATAAGGTCTGGGGTTGTGCTTTCAGGTTTATATTTTTGTCCTTGATGAACAGAGTTCTCTCTGCTTTCTGATTATCATGTCCTGAGAAACTTTCCTCTCTCATGATGCTGTGCCACATCTCAGTCCCAGAGCCATGAAGTCAGCTAGTCATGAACTGAACCTCTGAAACCATAAGCCAAAATAAACTTCTCCTCCTCTAAGTTGTTCCTGTCAGGTATTTTGGTCACAACAACAAAAAGGTGTAATAAAACATGGAACATTTGTAAAGACAGAATAGAAATAATTCAGATTATGCCAGAGAGAAGTGATGGCTTTCTATGCCTGTTCACAAACCTATGTGAGCCTGCTTGGAAACAAATGCCTTACTAATTTAAATTCTCGTGTGGAGACTATTTATATTGTACTGTAGCACAGGATTAAATAAGAGATGTTCCAATGAAATGTTTTGTGAAGTTCACAGATGGGAGAGGTGACATCAGCTGGAGAAACCAAAGGCTTCCTGAAAGATAGTGGCATTGAAGATGAACCTTGAAGGATGGGTACAGTTTTAATAGTCAAAGATATAGCCCTAAAAGGGCTCTGCAGAGGAAGTGGGTTTAGCAAAGGAACAAGAGCAGGAAGATGTGATACAAGAAAAACAAATGGTATTTCCATTAGGCATGAATGAATACTGTGCATATGCTATTAGGGAAACACTGAGTTATAAAGTTTAAAAAGTAGGATGGGGACAAAGAGTAAAACCTTATTGTCATACTATAAGTATCTCTTAAATTTGGAGTCATTAAAGTTATTGAAATGACAATCCAAGCTGTCAAACTCAAGGATCACCTCCTTCAATTTAAAGACAGGAGTTTCCTGCAGATCATGCTGAAGTTTCCAGTAAGATCTATAGGTGCAGTTTTTTGTTGTTTCCACTGAAATGTGGCTTAGAATAATGAATTGTGGCCTTCTTTGGTTAGGAAGGCATTGGAACCCACAGCTATAACTTCCAACCCTGCTTTCTCCTCATTTGTAGAATTAAAAATTATTTTAGCTATTCCATTTAGGAATTAAGAAATTGAGAGATCTCATTTTTAAAACACACTTTTTGAGGGTTAGAATGTTGAGTTCAAATGTAATTAAATGTAAAAAAATAAACTGAGTTAAAAATAATACAATTAGCCTCTGAACCAGCTTTGGATTGATTTTAGAAGTAATAAGAAGAAAAAAAATTGTTCTAACTCTTTTTTAAATCTCTGTTTTGAAGTGTCTGTAGTTTTTTGTTTTTTAAATCACATGAGTACACATGAACTCACCACATATCCACCCTTAATTACCCACCAACTCCTCTCTCCCTATTCTTTTGAGATTGCTTCCCAAATCCCATCTTCCAAGCTATTTGAGAATTGGCCCAGGAAGTGTGGGCAGGTGATTCTCTAAGAGCTCTTGTCAAAGTCTCAGACACCTGTACTGGAAGCTGGTCATTGGTGTTCTAAGCATAAAGTACACGCTCGAGTATGTGCTGTGTTGATAATAATGTCCCCTCTTCCATGCTAATCTTAGTAACTTGGATCTTTTCTATTTTTCTTAGTCACTGTTACTAAATGTTTGACAATTTTTATGTATCTTTTCAATGAAACAACTTTGGGTTCTGTTTATTTTCCTCTCTTTTTTCCCCATTTCTGTATTTTCCACTATCATCTGTATTATTTAATTTCTTCAGTTGCTTTATGTTTAGTTTGCTCATCCTTTTCCAGTTTCTTAAAGTGGAATTTTTGGTTATTGATTTAGGTTTTTTTAATAATTTACAGCTAGAAATTTTCCTCTAAACATTACTTTAGCTATATCTCATCAGTTTTAGTGTATTTGTATTGTGCTTATATTTTAATCTATCTATAAGCATGTTTGATTTCCATTTTAATTCTTACATATGTTGACTCAAATATTTAGGAATATATTTAATATTCATTTATATAAGAAGTTTCAAAGTTACCTTCTGCTATTCATTTCTAATTTCATTTGGTACAAGTACACATTTGCATGATTTCATTATTTTTGAATTTATTGAGGCTTGTTTTATGACCTATGATATGGTCTATACTAAACAATGTTTCATGAGTTCTTGAGAAAAAATATGTATTCTTTTGTGACTAGATGGAGCATTATGTAGATATCTATTCGGTCTTTCTGGTGAATGGTGTTTTTCAAGTTTTATTTCTTTATTGTTCTATGGAGTATGTGCTTTCATATTAAAGTGTCAACAGTATAAATTTCAAACTGATATAATCTCCATTATTTAAATGTTTTCCTCTTTCTCCATAATAGCTTCTTGTAGCAATATCTGAGTTTTTTTCCAACCAAATTTCAGTCAAACTGTCTCTTAAGTTATTTAGGGAAACTGTCATTTTCTTTAATTTTGTGTGTTCTCATTCACCATTGTCCTCCAATTATTTTAAAGATAATGTCTGTAATTAATATTTTTAATTGATGATTAAGCCTTCTGGGTTTATTTCCATTAAAGACTGAATTGTGTGAAAACTTAATTGGCTTTATTTTCAATTCTGGAATTGAAAATTGAATTCATTCCATAAGATACAATGAGTGATCAACTGAAATTGGACCATAAAATTACAATTTTCCTCTATCTGTGCAAGCTATTTTTCAGCACACAGGTACAGAATCCTAGGACATAACCTACATGACCTTGAGAGTTCAGAGGAACCAAAACTCTCTGATAAGTGTAACCTGAAAAATGAGAACAGAGCCTTGAAGACCTTGTTTTAGGTAGATGCAAAATGGGCTATCACAAGTTTCAGGACACACACCAGAATAACAGAGAGACTGAAAACTCCCATGTTCCAACTGGACTGGCATACTAGATGCAGACCATTCCACCAAGACTCCCAGTTACAACCAAAGACTGAACTGTTTTTTTCATTTTTCATTGTTGCCTCTAAGACTGTCTTAGTCATTTGAGGCTGCTGTAACAAAATCAAAGAATACCATATCCTAGGTGGCTTAAACAGTAAACATCTGTTTCTGACGATTCTGGAGACTGGGAAATCTTTGTAGATTCTATGTCTAGTGAAGGTCCTGTTCCCAGTTTATATATGGTTTTCTTCTCATTGTATCTTCACATTGTGCAGAGAAGTGGGAAAGAGAGAGAAAGAAAACCCACTTGCGTCTTCTCTTGTATGTGCACTGCATCTCGTCATGAGGATTCACCCCTCATGAACTAATTACTCCACAGGAGCCCAAGTCCAAATATATTCATATTGGACATTAGGGTTTCAACACGTGAATTTGAGGGGGAAGTGGGCACAAACATGTACTCTGTATGATCATCATCTCAAGTCCACACTTGATCTTGAAAACTACCTCCTGATTTAATTTCAAAATTGAATTCAGTCTTTTATCCTTATCAGAATATCTCCTTCCCAGTTCCCCAAGGGAATAGTCTGGGTTCATCAGGGAATGATGAGCATCCAAATGAACAAAGAAATGGAGATCATAGAATAACTCTTTGTCTTATGCATGAAGTGGGTAAACAGAAATTAATTTTAAGAAGATCTTTGAAATATAACTGTTTTCAGACAGATAAAATCACCAGCATTTCTAGCTTATCTTTAAGGCTTATATCTCATTCCCAAATCCTCCTGCTTGAGATATTGAAGGTCATTCAACCAGATCAGTTCTCCGGGGGCAATGGAGAAAATCAGGTCTTACAAAGTTGCTTGGCATAAGTCTCCCTCTGTGATCTGGCTCCCTCCGTATGCTCCACTGTGGCATTACTCACTTCCACAGGGCATGCAGCTCTGGGCCATCTTCCTTCTTTTCATTAATGATCAGGATTGTTCTCCTACTTGTTCTTTTACTATAAAGGTTTCTCCTTGCAATCCATTCTGCTCTTTGAGTGTGAATCCTAAGATCTGTTTTTTGAATTGCTGGAGTTGGTATGGTAAGAATCGCATTAGAATTGTGTGTGCCTGCAATACAAGTCAACCTCAGTGACTATTCATAGCATTGTTTCTCATGCCATAGTGAGCAGAACCCTTCCATCAAAGTCCCTGGGGGTGTTTGTTTAAAAATCTGATTTGAGCACAAGAGCTTTGGTTTGTGTCTCAGGAATCTTTGCTTTAAAAAGCCACATAATTCTAATGCTTTAACACTTTAGATTCAGTGGTTTAGCAATTACTGAGTACTCCTTGCAGGTTTGAATTCTTACTTCAGAGTTAGCCTATAGTTAATCTTGCCCCAATACCTTAAAATTTTGGTAGGGCATAATTATGAAAGAGTTCATGAGATTAATGCAACTAATTTGTTCTCTTATTAAGGTAGGTATTTTTGTACTCAACATTATTTATTGTAAGCAGAGTACATAAACACTTCTTACACAGGCAAACAGATGAAAAGTGAGATCATTGCTGATTAAGTTTTGGTTGTGATTCCATCATTGCTGCTTCGTCAACCTTGACTCCCGGAGTGCGTCCGAAGTTGTCCCCTGTGATAAAAAACAATCATGCTGGTAGATTTATCTGTTGACTTTCTGGCTGAAAGCATCACGTATCACATGTCACACATGACCTGTTTTCATGAAATTTTAGAAGAAGTAGTGAAACACCAGCTAAAAGGAGAGGAAAGAGGGCTTTTAAATTGCAGATACACAGAGAATTCCTGTCTGAGCCCAAGTAGTTTCATAGTAAAGTCACAGAAGTTAATAAAAAGGAATTTAAATGTTCCACCCAAGACGAGCCTCTTCTTTGAGACTCCCCACAAGATACTTTGGCACCCTTGAATCTGCATCTGTTCTGGGAACAAGCTTCCTCTCAAAGAATTACAACCCTGTCCCTGGGTGTTCCATGATGATATATCAGTCCCTGATGGTGAGATTCCCCAGTGGGGCCTCCCAGCAACTTTGGACTCAGGGAACCTCCCAAAACAAGACCCACCCCAGTGATGTCTCTCAAGGCCTTTCACACTCTGCTCTTGAAATCTTTGGTGTTCACCCCTGAAGTTGTCTTAAAACTTTAGGCAAAACCTAAACGCAAACAGTTTCTATCTTCTCAGCCTTTCATGGTTCCATGTAGCAATACAATACTAATTAAATATTGCAGAAAAAGAAGGTATTCTCCCTCCAATAATCTGTGAGACTGCTGAATACAGATACCTTGTCCTATGAATTGTAGCATACTTCAGTCTTACTCACAGTCTTTTCTCAGCCCCACTGCCACCAGTGTCTTAATGTGCAAAACACTGCAGTACTCAGACTATACACGTGCCTGTTAGAATTGCAGCAGATTAATTTGAAGACCTGACCTTAAATCAGATGGATTAGCAAAGGGTATTTCAGCTCATTTTTGTATTATCTATAACAAAAAGAGAATGGAAATATGCCATATCACATTGTGTGAAAGCAAAATAATTCATTTCTTATGTGGTGCATGAGGGCACTAAATTGTGAAGAAAGATTGGATCGAGTGATTTCATTTTAAATTATAACACTTAAGATATTATAGAATTATTATTCCTTGCTTTTAAAAAATAAAACATTTCACCCCTTTCAACACATTTGAAATTCTTACGGTGTGTGCCCATTCCTACACTAGCTACAAAAACACACAAGGATTCAAAGACCAACAAGACGCTCACAGGCAAGAAGCCATTATAGTGAAATAGGGGAGCTTGACAGAGCCAGGCGCACGTACTATGAGAGCAGTTCAGAAAGGAAATAAGCCCTGCCAAGGCCAGGGAAAGCTTCTTAGAGAAGCCCCTGAAGGTGATGACACCGGGCTGTGGTTGTGATTATGCAGTATCTTTCCAGGTGAAGGGCAAAGAAAAAGACATTCCCTTGGAGAAGAAGGACCATGAATAGAAATGGGAAGTGTCTGGGAGGTTTAAAAAGCCAGATAAGATGAAATCATGAACTTGAAGGAAGAGACATTAATAAGATAAAAATCTAGGAGGAATAGCTGAGTCTGATCCTAAAGATCACACGCATAGGCTGAGGACACTTTACCAACCTGGTAACAGCAGGACTGCACTGAGTGAGGGAAAAAATAATAGCTATATAGGATTCCTCAGCAGCCTAGAGAAGGGGAGGCAGCAAAATTTGAGGACCTCTTATAGAGATCCAGGTGAAAGATGACTAAAGTCTAATGGTGGGGTAGAGAAAATGAAATAGACTTTGAAAGTATTAATTATATAAAATCAGAGAGACCACAGACTGCTTGAATATGAGAGAGAGAGGTCGGGAGAGAGAGGTGTCAGTCTACCTCAGCGGAAGTTTTAGTTTGCTAGGACTGCTGTAAACCATCCCACAAACTTGGTGACTTAGCAGAGATTTATTGTCTCACAGTTCTGGAGGCTGTTTGTCCAAAATCAATGTTTCAGCAAGGTTGAATCTTTCTGAGAGCTGAGAGAAGGAACTGATCCAGGCTTCTCCTCCTGGGTTGTAAATGGCATCTTCTCCCCCTCTCTCTTCATATCACCTTCTCTTGATATGTTTCTCTCTCTGTATCCAAATTACTTTTTTTTTTAAGAACACTAGTTCAACCGAATCACAGCCTACCCTAATGACTTAGTTTTAACTTGACAACCTCTGCAAAGCCCATTTCTCCAAATAGGATACAATTTAACCCTTAATGGTGCTTGGGGGACCATTCAGTGAGACAGAGAAGGCAAGAGGAGCTTTGATGGATGTAGGGGAAGAGGATGAAATCAGTTTCATGCTATGCTGCTCATGTTGCATTTTCTTAAATATGCTAGTATCATGGTCTCATTTGCTGATATCGTTGTGACTTTTATATTATGCTTGTCCAGCACCTTTGTTTCAGTTTATCTGACTTTACTGTTTGATCCTTCTGACAGTACCTAAGGGAGTGGGGCTGTGGAGAAACCCTGGGCTGCCCAGCTTATACACAGCTGTCAGATCCTATAGCATCGGAAGCATTCTTCTTGGATGACATTAATCCATGTTTCAACTGCCCCTCCCCAAGACAGAGGCTGTCATCGCTGAGAATGACACTTGAAGCCAGCAAAACCTGCCTTTAGAAGCTCTTTGCAATCATGCTGTCAGCTGAAACCCCCAACAAAACTCAAGACCGATAACTCAGGAGGCAAAGGCATTGCTGTCAAATTTAGCAGCTAAATATACTTAGATACTATGCTGATGACTCTTTATTTTCTCTGGAGTTGTCATTGGCTCTGACCATTTGGTGCTCTTTGGGGCAAAGTAGCATGGGTAAATTGTCAACTCCCAGGTCAATAAACCAAGTATCTGTCCTTCAAATTTTTTAAAAGCAAGATGGTCAATATTAGCCAAATCCCAAGACACACTTAGTGAACCTCAAGCCTGAGATTCCTCTCTATTGTCACTTTGAAAAATTGGAATCTGTTGAAGGCAAAGATGAATCGTGACCCTGACTGGAGAATCACACTGGACAGAGGGACTTCCTGGCTTTAATTAAAGTACTGAAATTGATGAGTATTGTAAGTGACTTGCCAAATTGCCTGACAAAATGATTTCCACAGATAACTCCTTGTTTTCAGAAAAAAATGCAAGGAAGTAGCCAGAGCTTTGAAGTGAACCAAACAGATGACATCCTAATGGAGGATTAGCTGGAGGATCCCTGAGGTTTGGAAAACTACCAAGTATGACTATGGAAAACTCTTTTTATTATAGACCCTGGAGCAGCCCCAAAGTCTGACACTGGATTTATATAATGTTGTTTTTCTTCCCAATTTAAGAAAGACATCAGAATTATATTTGCCTACATTATTATTATTGATAGTTACATTTAAAGAAGGACAACTGAGATAATAGTTTTGAAAGTTGAGATTTAATTTGGTAGTCTCATTTAATAATTTCTGATTTAAGCAGAGAATTTAGGTAAATAACAGCCTGGGACTTTTTAAGTTAGAGAGATCAAAAAATGAGTTTAATGTGTCTTTTTTTTTTTTAGCTAAGGTGAAAGATTATTTTAGATCAAGTAAAAGGGAATTTTAAACTAGCATAGCCTAGCTCCCCCCTTTTTTTGCTTTTGAGAGAGAGAAATCCTGATGCTTTTCTTCTTGAGTTCATTTGTAAAATGATTCAGTGGTTTCTGTTTTTGGTACTTTCTTGGGCCCTTTGGGGGCCAATTATTATAGCCTACAAGATCCTATGGTGTCTCCAGAATGCAAGAGTAGCAAAACTTTGTGTTAGTGGAGAAATAAATGGAGTTTTCACGAGTAACTAGGATAATTGTGAAGAGGTTTGGAATTTACCCCTAAACCAACTAAGCGTTAAGGAGAACCTGGAGTAAATGGGATGCTGTCGTGGGGCTGTCTGAGCAGATATCCTCCACTCCATTGGATCTGTCAGCTATTAAGCGTGCTCATTTCACTTCTCATGACCTATGCATGGTAGTTGTTCCGCAATGGAGGGAGCCCCATCTCTGCGCTCCTCATCCCAGTAAGAGCCATTTGATGAGACTACACTTTTAATTTACCAAGTGATATGCTGAGAAAAAAAATAAGTGGATTTTAAAATGAGGCCACAACATTGTTGCAATAGGAACAAACATCCTGCCTCTGAATTTTAATCAGCCTGCAAGTTCCCACTTGTTAGTTATGGGTACTCTACAGATGTCTTACTTTCCAAAGGCCTTCAGAGAAAATTAAATGTTGTCGACTCATTGGAGTCGTCTTTGATATGTATGTAGCTCATGTTAACATTAATGAGTGTTCATCGCAGATTAATAAGAGTGACCTCTTTATGTAGAGGTTAGTAAGGAAGACACAGAGCCATGATCTCAGTGGTCCTGCATGAGCAAATAAGGTCAATGACTTGATTCGTAGGTGAAGGTTATGTGGCCTCAGAGAAAATAGATACAAATAAAGCAGGATGACTTTATAATGTGTGAGGAGAGAAGGAAATGGAAGCTACTTCCTCTCAAGATCTCCTCAGGTAGCAGTTTACAGCCCAGAAGGGAATCTGTCATGAAAGTGTTTCCTGATATTTACATACTTATCATGTATTATGTCTTCGAAATCTCCTGGCATTTATAGTTGTATGTGGGCCGAGAGAGCAAAGAGGAGGGGACAGAGATTCCTACTTAGGAAAATAACTTCTTATTAATAAGTAACAAAGACTATGTCTTAGGGGGTGTGAGGAGGTAGGGACAAGCTATGGTTGAGTGCTGAGAGGAGGCTCTGATTTTGGTCTCACTTCTGTGAGAGGAATTTACTCTTTTGACTTTGGTTTCCTCAATACTAAAATGAGACAGTTAGACAGGTTGTCTTGAAATCTGCCTTTGTTCTAAGAGTGGATGGTTATAATGAAGACAGCACAGTGTGCATGCCACTGATAAATAGGGTCACAGCATTACAAGGATGAGACGATGTTAATCATGAAGGATGACAGGAAAAGGTACAGCATGGGCAGCTCTGTAAGTGAACAAAGCTGTGCAGAGAAGTGACACAACTCAGCAAACAGAGCCCAGGGCTACCGAGTCAGGAGACAGCGTGAATCATTTCTTAACACCTGCTGTGTGACCTGGGGAATGCTTATTTCCCTCTGTCACCATTTTGCCATTTGAACATACAAGACAAGGCAGTCTTCCCTGTTGGGTTGCTGTATGGCATACTTCAGGTACTGGGTGCCCAGGATAAAGGATAGTACCTGCCTGTGTTGGGCCATCCACCATGGGGTCTTTACTGCTGACTGGAGCATATGTGTACTCACACATTGGCATGTTTAGCAAATATTCCTTAACATCATTGTTTCACTGACTCTTAGAATGCAAAATTTATTCTGTGTCCACCATGAGAACCTGCTATTTAAAATCTTGATTCTCTTCATACGGGATTTTTTAAAATGCTAATTAACTACATATAAGCTATCTGGTTTATTAAGTTTGACTTCGGTTCTTTGGCTTTTCTTAAAGCAGATCAAACCCCAAAACTTACTAATATCTTGCTTGTTCACATTTACCGTCTTTTGTGAGTGGCTGTGATGGTATGTGATGACTGCCTTCAAGAAAAAAGTCTCTTGGTCCTCTCCCTTGTCTTAAAGGAGAGGAAGCTTTTCTTCCAGTGACATTCTCATAGGCTGAATGGTCTTTAAATTGTAATTGACAGAGTGCTTAGTGGAATGCTATATTTAGGAACTATTGTGTACCTATGTCTATTATCTGTGTTTCCTTTTCTTTTCCATAAGGTGGTGTTTCCATGGAAAAAACGCATTTGTTGCTTAGGAGATTGTCCACTCTTCTCTTCTTGCTTATCCTTCCCATTTAATCCCAGGCGGGTTTGTAATATCACTCACAGCTGCCATGGAAACTATTATGAAATCATGTGCGTGGAGCTATTATGTAAAGTTGGTGACTTAGCAGCCAGATCTAAGGTGGGTGCATGCCCTGACTGTGCATACGCGCGCACACACATATACTGCATGAATTCTTTGAAATTATCCTATCATAGAATTATAAAAGTAGAAAGCACATCAGACCTTCTTTTAGCAGTTGAGTGGAGCTTATATTCTGCTCTCAGTGCTCTGACTTTTTAGTAAAGATAAAGAAGGATGTACAAATTTTCTCACTCAAGTTACCACCCAAATTTGCAGCACTATGTACCATAATAAATTTGTAGTATACACTTAGATTCTTTCCTTACAAGCTGATCTTTCTTTATTAAACAGTGTGACTTAAAATGAATCAAGACACAGTAGAAATGGTAGATCTATTACTCATAACTAAGCTAGAATTTTTGTTCTGCTAAAGGGAAAAGGAAAGGAAAGGGGAATAATATTTTCTTGAATTCTGTCTAAATGCTGTAGTTAAATCCCCATGACCATCTGCCTCTTCTCTTCTGGCACTATGGCCTCTTTTCCCCCTTCTTCCACGCAACCTATAAATATAGTCAAGTCTCTCTCCTTCAGTTTCTATTTTCTACTCCCATCTAAATCAGGACCCTACCTCATCTCTCTCATTTCACTGTACTGTATGTCTTAAAAGGATAAATGGGCCAAAGAGCTAAATAGAAACTTCTTACCAGAGGACATTAATCAAGCCAATGAATACATGAGAAAGTGCTCTAAATCCCTAGTAATCAGAGAAATGCAAATGAAAACCACATTAAGATATCACCTTATGCCAGTCAGAACAGCAAAAATGAAGAAAACAAACAATAATAGATGCTGGAGGGGCTGCGGAGAGATAGGCACACTAACACACTGTTGGTGGAGCTGCAGACTGGTACAACCCCTCTGGAAAGCAGTGTGGAGAATCCTCAAAAAACTAGGGATGAGCCCACCATATGACCCTGCTATTCCACTCCTGGGTATCTTTCCAGGGGATTTAGAATCAGGACATTATAGTGACACATCAATATCTATGTTCATAGCAGCTCAATTTACAATAGCTAAATCATGGAACCAACCCAGATGTCCCTCACTGGATGAATGGATCCAAAAACTGTGGTACATTTATACCATGGAATTTTACACAGCAATTAGAAACAATGATATTGCAGCCTTTGAAGGTAAATAGATGGCTATGGAAGAAATTATGCTGAGTAAAATCAGCTTAACCCAGAGAACCAAGGGTCGAATGTCTCCATTCATCTGTGGAGGTTGGAACTAGACCCTGGCCATTCAGAAAGGTGGTCTATTATCATGTGTTAAGTCCAGATAAGGTGTAATGTTATACAGCCTAATACTTTTTTTAGAGATATTGTGGGTAAGGGAAGGGAGGGATATGGGTGGGAAACTGGGGGGAGGCACTCCTGGGGGTAAAACTAGTATCCAGAAACTATACATATTTTATATTATTTTGTTAAACATTTGTATGGTTGTTCAAAAATAAAAATAAAAATTTAAAAAATAATAAAAGTAATTTAAAAAAAGGATAATCCACTGTTCCCAGTCTACCTGTATGTCATAATCTCCAGGGGAACCTGTAAAATACAAATGTTCATGTTCCCATTCAGGGGTTTCAACTCAGAACATGCAGAATGTGGCCAGATATTTAATTATTTTTATTTTTTGCAAATTCCCTGAATGATTCTGATGAACTGTCAGGTTGTGGAATACTAATTTTATTCTCACTGCTTCTTATATCCTCTCTTCCCATGCTCCCATCAGTGTTTCTTAATCTGGCTTCTATATGACAGTGAAAATCCTTTTGCCAGAGTCACCACAGCTGTCCCCAGTTGCTGACTGCAATTTCAGGTTTATCCACAATAGACTATTGCATACAGCTAGCCACTCTCACTTTGAAATCTTCTTCCCTTAACCCCTGTGATACTTTGACACTTTTAAATCTTTTATAGATACCCTTAAATGTTGGTGTCTCCCATATATCATGTGCAGCCCTCTAATTTCCTTACAGACTGAGCAGTTTCATCTTCTCTAATAGCTTGTCACAGGTATATTGATGACACAACATGCACCTATCACTTTGACCATCTCTTACCTGAATTTCATATGCAGAGCTGTATCTGTGCTAAGTTTACATTTCTGAATGCCCTATAAGCTGCTTAGGCTGAGATCATCCTAAACTGAACCCATTGTGTTCCTCACTAAACCTTATACAGTGTAGCAGAGATTCCACTGTCAACAAAGCTAAAAACTTGAAACCATACTTGTCTGATTTACCCCTAATATTAAACAATTACAAAATCTTCCAGTTTCTTTCCTAAATCTCTCGAATACATTTTCTCCTGTGTCCTAGCTTTGGATTCTCATCACCTCTTGTCACAGTCTTCTAAAAGATATTACAGATATCTAGCAGTAATTTATGTTCTTGTCCCCCAATATTGGATGGCTACCTCCATAAAGTTGGAACATATGGCTTCTTCATGCTGTATTCTCACCATCTAGCTGAATGCCTTGCAGGTAATCAATAGATTCAGATAAATGAAAACATGTGCCATCTAGCACATAGCTTCTTTGGAAATTCTTACTTACAGATCAAACATATAAAGTTATGGGCTTTAGGGCTAGAGAATTTAAAACCTGAATTGCTGGCATCCTTGTTGGTATTGACACTAAGTCTAGAATTTTGCAATTTATTTCCCTCCTTCAGGTCTTCACACCAAACTAGGTCAACTGAAAATTTTCCCTCACACTGAGAGGGAACTGTCAATTTCACTTGTAAGTGACCTTTCTCTAGTTTAATTTCCACAAATCCCAACTTTACAGTGAATGATTCAAACTTGTATATTCTCCCCTGACCTACTCAAATTAGTAGTGAAGTATAGGCATTTTCATTGTGGTTAGGATCTTCTTTGCCACAGTGTTACCTTGGCCATCCCTTCACTGAGTCTCTAATTTCCTTATTGGATGTTACTGAAATAAAATTTCATTTTGAAATTCAAACCTGTTGTCTACTTCTTCCTTAGGATGCCATGCACAGGCAGAAAATTTAGTTCAGGGCACCAATCGCTTGTCCAATCAGTCAAGTACTTGGGACAACTGAGTGCTCCTATCTTCTTTGTCTGAGCTTCCCTCTGACTCTTCATCTCCCTCTGTAAAACCTGCCAGGTTTTCTGGCCCTTCAGTGGATAGCTACATTATGTGTAAAAAAATCATTTGTAGTCTCAGGGAGGAAATATGTCAACTTAAATAAGTGGTTATTGGGTGATACGTGACATTTGAAAGCCTGTGTTCACAGTTCCTGTTTTGAGGATTATATTTGTAGTCTTTTTCTGTGCTGTAGCCTCTGTTTAGGAAAGATCATCAGCATAGTACATCTGTGAGGACTTGTAGCATAGTTTGTTGCATAACCTGCCATGTAGTAAATTTAGTTATTCTAGCAATACTGACTATCCATGCTAATGAGGACTAGGCATGGTATGGGATAATTTAAACCTACGTATAATATAAAAATCTTGAGTGTCTCAGTATTTTTTATCCTTTCCTGCTGTCAAACCAGCAGTCATTTGAATTTCACATCCTCTTCCTTCCCAGTGTGCTTTCATGAAAAGCACTAATGAGAGGCAAATGGCCAAGAGGCAGGCGGGTTAAGGCAGAAGGAGCTTTAGCTAGGGGATGAGCTAAAGCAACAACTGGATAATCAGCTCTTGAAAATCTGCTCCAGAAAGCATTTATTAGACTCATCTTGGCTGCTTCTGGAGGCGAGGCAATCACTTCTATTCTGTAGGGATAGAATAAGAGCTCCTGGGGCCAGGTCCTGATCAACAGTGTAAGAAGAGATTCAGAAAGTAAACAAGATGAGATTGTACAAAAATTCCCATGTAGCACACAGCCCCTTGTGACCAGTGTCATTAGGGATGTTCGTGTACTACAGGTTCAGCAGCACAAGGCAGAGAAGTGTTGACAACTTTTCACCTTCTGGCCCGTACCTTAGCTCTCCACTTTGCACTGTAGGAGCACATACAGAGGCTCATTCCTACCAGCACGTAGGTCAGAAAGGAAGTGCTCTCCTCATGCCCTAGTCTTGGCAGAAACAACTTGTCTTAGAACACATGGGAGCAGTGGGCAGTCCTTGCCACTGCCTCCATTAAAGTGTCCCTTGTTCTATGGGACATTGTCACCTATGCTTATTCTCAACACATTTCTCTTCATTTTGTATTCATTGACTTTGTTGATAATAATTAACGGAGGTCTTGGTTTTACAATTTACTATATTCATCTGATGAGTTATTCCTGTTTCTTCATTTTCTTTCATTGTCTAGTGCTTCGTGATACTTGTGAGTTGACTAAATATCACCAACTCTGTTTACTTAGGGGTAAATGGCTCTGCAAACAAAAGGAAGTTTTCACTTACAACAGGACTACAGTTGTAGTCCTGTTTTATTTTGTTTTGTTTTTAACCCTTTGAGAGCAAATAATTCTTAACATAGGAAAGAGAAATTTCCCAGCCTTGATATGAGGGAGTTCTGGTTCCAAGTGATTACAAGCAGCTATTCCTTACCTGATGGCTAACAGTGCATCTGCTAATAATTGTGAATTTGATGGTCATGTTTTCCAGGTCAACATAAGCCAAATATGTTAGCAGGAAGTGACTTTAAGAACTTTCCTTTGTTTGTCAACATGCTAAAAGGAATGATGCCCCTGTGCACTCAGCAAATGTCAATGATTGAGTGGAGTTCAGCACAGACCAATGGACTGCCGCATAATCCCCCAGTGTCCTCATATTCAGAAGGCTGACATGGGGAAAGAGCAAAAAATTTTAGCGTAAGGATGAATGGCTTTTATATAACATATGGATCAGCAAGCCTTCTTCTATATCCATTAGGCTCTTGCTTCTCTGTGGCTTGGAGGTAAAAGATGGAAATAGAAATTTATTGCCTGGTAAATATGCATCTGGTCAATACCGAACTCTTTCCAGTGGTGTTTTTCCAAAGTGAATTTTAATGGGAAAGGTTAGCAGAGAAAGTAAACTTTAGCTTGTTAGAATTCAGTTGAGTGGCTGGGGCTGTGGCTCAGCGGTTTTGGCGCTTGCCTGACAAGCACGGGGACCCGGGTTCAAACCCCAGCACCACGTACACAACTAAGTGTTGGAGCAAAGAAGGCCATGTAAAAAACTAAATAAAGTTGTTACTCTCTTTCTATCTCTGTCACTGTCCCTTTCTCTTAAAAAAAAAAAAAAAGAATTCAGTTGGGGTCTTTCCCTGCAAACAGGTGCTACTGATTTTACTCCAACATAGATTGTATCCATTGTCTCTGTTTCTAAGTTCTTTGCTAAGTCTGTGGATATAAAAATTAATGAGCAATAGCTTCTTGTGAGGAGCTCATACTAAAGTAGACATTGACATATGAACATGTGACAATCATGGTATGCATACAAAGTTTCAGTCTTTATTTCAGGAAGGGAAGCCTTTCTGTCCACTATTCAAAGAATATCATGCAATTAATAACCATGCTCTTGGTCATATCCAAGGACAGATCCAGAAACAGGAGGATTCCAACAGTAAGGTCTTAAATGGGTAGCACTGCAAGCAGAGAAGAGCCATGTCAGGGACTGGTATGACAGACTCAGTGCTTTGTTTGTGACCTACCATTATTCTGGCCATTTTGGACCCCAACCTATTCACTATAATTTTTCAGAACACAAATTCATGTTTCATGATCTTTCTGCCTATCCCTCTCTCTGTCTATCTCTTCCCATGACAAGCAGATGAACTTATATTTTCTAGGAGTCTATCCTTTATATCTCACTTAGATTTTCCCCAGTGCTGTTCTTAATCCTGACTTCTCCTTCTTGCTCCAGCAACAATAGGGAATAGCTGATCAGAATTCCATGCCTAAGATCTCCTCCTATATTGAACATCGAGTCATTTCCATATTCCCTTCTTTCAGCTCTACAATTTCGGTTCCTTTGACTTTCATTCATAAATTTCATTTTCTAATCCTCGAATCATGTCTATTGCTTATCTACTCCAGGGAATGGAGTTCAGGACTTCTTGTAAGTCCCCAGCAAGCAGAGATAATGAGATCCTCTGCAGCAACTGGTAAGCTACCCAGAACAGGACTAGATGAGCACAGTACAGGAATGATACGGGAAGTATTGCAGGTGGAATGTTAGTGTTCCGCCCAATCCATATGCCAAACCCATAATACCCAGTGTGACTGCATTTGGAAATGAGGCCTCTAAAGATGTAACCAAGGTTAAGTAAAATTATAACTGTGGGACACTGAGCCAGTAGAATTACCATTCTTAATGGAGGAGTCTCTTTCTCACACACACTTCTCTCTCTTCTCTCTCTCTCTCTCTCTTCTCCTGCCACACCTGGACCCCAACTTCCATAAGTACACACCAAGGAAAGGCCATGTGAGAACACAGAAAAAAGATAGTCACCTGCAAACTAAGAAGAGGGCTCTATTCATAAACAACCCTGATACCTTGATGCCAGACTTCTAGCTCCAGAACTTCAGAAAATAAATGTCCCTAGTTCAGGCTTTGTAACCTGAGGTCTTTGGTCATGGCAGCCAAGCACATAAGAAGCGCTTGAGCAGTCCGTATGCAGCTCTTCTGTGCTTGAATTATGAGGTCCATGATTTTGTGGGTATTTTGTGAGTAGCTATCACTGCTTAGATTGTGTTTTGGGTTTTTTTTCCTCTCCCATCATTGTAACCCACTATCCCACACAAAATCTAAAGCAAAATTTTCAGGAGACATTCTCATGTTATTGATGTTAAAGGATCCTTTTCATGGAAGAGCTTCACTCTTGAACTCGGGTTTTACTGTATGCTGCAATTTTCCACTAGAACCGATTTAATCTGTGGAACATTCAAATATAATAATAACCATATGATGAGGGCATTCTGCTTTATTATTAAACTATCAGGAATCACTGTCTGATGAGATCCTCAGCATTATGTTTTAATTACATATGGAGAAAAAGTGCTCTGAGGTTTAAACTCAGGGTGTAATTTTTAAAAAATTATTTAAATTAACTTTGAAGCACCTTTCAGCCTTTTGTTCAACAGTGAAATTCCCCAGAATGTCTGCTGTTTTCTATTTTTTGACATTGTCATCTTTCTGAAAACAGAGCTGCTATTTAACTCAGCTAGCATTGAACAGAAACTGATTATTCTCTTTTGATATAACTGAAGTGACTTAAATACTTACAGTCCTTTGTGTTAAGAGAAGATTAAAGTGTAGGAGGAAAGTGTTCTGTCTTACAACTCAAAATAAATATTTCAATGTGAAGTGGCTATAATTTCTTTAGGAAAGCATATTGGGTCATTGGGTATTCAGTGACAAAGCTCTAGAAATAGACATTAGCAATTCCTTTAGGACCCTCTATTCTTAACAGATGTAAAGCTATTCTTTAACTTTAGTCATTTTACGTGATTGGGCAGAGAAAGAAGCTGTGGCTAAGTTGTACTGGGGACTCTTCTTTCTATAAATCAGAGACTTGTTATTACCTTATTCATAATCTATATTCCAGTCAGAGTTCTTCAGAAATTTCTTTCCATCATTTTATCTTCTTAAAGGGCTTTCTGCATCAGGGACAAGCATGTCTTGAGATGTTTAGGTAAAACTGAGACAAATTAGATCATCTGAACTGTTGGACAGTGAGTTTTAGCAGCTCTCAAAAATCTCCTTGGTCATTGACAGTCTCTGAGAAACAATAAAGGAGAAATCAATGTGTTATAAAAAATAATAAGGTCAGTGAGATTCCTAGCACTTCCTGGGCTCTCTACTGAGCAGCACAGTTCAGAATTTACTGAAGATACTGCTTGCACTGGGCACCAGGCTTCACAGCTCTTCCTTGGGTTTAGGTGAGTGGTACAAAATAGATTCTCAGTCAGCTTATTTCTGTCAAAAGATGAATGAAGACAACCCTGTAATGTCCTTTGTAATGTCCTTTGCAATGGCAGCCTCAGCCATGATATTCTTCAAATAACTTCATGACGAATCCTGAGTGAAATTAAGTTACCTTGATTACATCAATCAGTATTACCCACAATTGGGGTGCTGGTCCTATATTTCTTCTGTACTTGGACATTTGGCCATCCTTGTAAATGGCTGTGCCAAACCATTCAGTTCTTTTCAGAATTGTTCCTTCAAGCTCCTTCTAGCATTCAAACAATCACCCATGGATTACAGCAAACCTTTACTGAGCAAATACTCAGTGCCAAGTATTTTGCTGCATGAATCTGGATCAGAGTGAAAAGACACGTAGAAAAGAAAAGACAGTCCCCTGCCTCATGAAGATGAGAGCCATCAGGGGCTGACAACTCAGAGAATGAATGTTGGAAAAACAAGTTTCATTGAATGTTAGTTTTAGAAAAAAATGCCAGGCTTCTTGAGTACTTTTTCTTCCCAGAGATCCATCTGACTTCAAAATATCCATACCTGTTGCCTTAGAAAAGTGGATGCCTTAGAAGGGAGAGCAACTAACTGATGGGATTGGGAAGGATAAGGCCTATTTGTACACCATTTTTTTCACCAGAAACAAAATAAAGGCTATGTAACCTGCCTCATCTCTTGCAGAGAAGATAAAGTAAAATATTCTCATTTTGCAATGAGTAGTTATAAAGAATAATAGTAACTGTGACATGTCTCTTCAGCTTATAGCACTGAAGCCACAAATGCCTTCCACACAGAAGGCTGGGCAAACAGCAACACAATTTTCCTTTCTACTGAGTAGTCAGATCTCCTATATGCTGACATGAACACACATCAAGCACTGAAAGCACTTCCTGAGTATTTGCCTTTGTGGTTATGAAAGTCTCGCAAGAAAACAAGAGCAAGATAACTCTGAATAATGAGGTTTATCTTTCTTTGCTGAGCTTCTGAATATTTTTTATACTATGGAAATGATTCTAACTTTATCATGTTCTAGATAATGGCACCTCCTACTTATAGAAAGGGATTTTGTTTTTAAAATAAATGAATTAGGATGTCAGACATTCAGAGATTCTGGATATAAATTGAAGTCTCAGCAAAAGCTTAGGCTGCTTGAATATTACCACTTTTACCTTAATCTACTGTGGATCCCTCCTTCAGGAGACGGGTACTATAGAGGTTTAAAAAGTCCATGTACTTCATGTTATGTTTTGTGTATGCTCTGGAATGGAGCACAGTCATATGGAAATACAAATCATGCCAAATGGTATTATTGACTTCTCTTTCCAATAAATAGAACTCTGGGGGAAAAAAATCTCAAAAAGATTGAGTGGTGCTTATTTGACTGGATGATGCATATTAAAATTAAATTACATTAACTAAATACATACTTGCATATGTATGCAAGTATGGATCTCACCCTGAACATGCAATTTCATTATCTATTGAACATGGTATTGACTCAAATACTGTAAAGTAATCAGGGGCCTTGTAGGAACCTTTATCTTGAGCACTTTTTATTTTTTATATTTTTTTAAAGAGAGAGAGGAACAGTGAGAGAGAGAAAAAAAGAGAGCCTCAGTTTTACTTAGTTTTTCATGTGGCTTTTATTGCTCTGACACTTCATTGTGTATATGGTGCTCAGGTTTGAACTCACATCCTCATACATGCCAGGCAAGTGCCATAACACAGAGCCACAGCTCCAGTCCCTTGAGTATTCTTTCCTCTTATTTCTCCATCAACTTGCCTTAGCCAATTTCTCAGCACTGATTATCAGTGTAGGTTCTATGTTTCTGCTTATTCCTTTAATCTTTAATTATGGTGTATTGTACATAACTTTGAACTTTTGGAGTCTTGGTTTCTTAACTGTAAAAATGAATGCTTGGTGTTGCTTTTAAATCTGAATGAATATGAGTTCTAAAATGTGGTTATTTCTACTTTTTCATCCACTTTAGACCCACATTAGATTTTTTAATCAAATCAGAAAGTTAGCCTGCATCCCAGAAAACATCAGCTCTAATAATAGTTTTCAAAAGTCATAAAGTCATTCTTACGTGAATTTTGCTTTTCTGGATTTTATTGGGTTATGCTCATGAAAGAATAAGTATAACTTGATCAATTATATGGTGAATATTTTATTTCTAATACCTGTTAACATTTTCTTCTGATATTTCAATGATCTTAAAAGGAACCCAATGATAATTGGTATGGTGGTAACATTAGTAATATTTTGGACTATTGTAGTACTTATTCATTGACTTGTTTTTAACCCCTTGGAGCCCCTACTGGTCTGACATAAGCTGTATCTGATAGAGAAGATGCAATTCCCATATCCATAGGCATAATCAGCATGTTTTATTCCCCCACATACCTCCATTTCTCCTAAATAATGCATTAGTAATTACATTGTTAAAAATATTAATGTTAATAGTGAGAGGCACAGACACAGACAGGTTAAGTTAAGCTGCCCTCCAGATTAAATCCTTCTTGCTCAGGAATCAACCATCTAGCCCTTCTTTATCGTGTGAATCAGCATATGCATGGTGGGTGGTGGAGGTGGTGATAATGACCTGAAAACCATGCAGGATTTGAGAGACTTCAGATTTAGCATCTGTCACATTAGATCAAGATTCCCAGAAGATTCCTTTAATGCTATCTTCCATTCTCATTGTGTTTGGGAATAATTGCCCCTGTTTTGTCTTAGTCTAATAAGTTATACTGTGAGGACCAGGCATGCTTAGAGTTGAGTGTTGGTTTCCACAGTTTAAGGAGGATCACAGAGTTCTATAGTTATAAAAAGAGCACTACAATGTAGTTGTGAAAATATCAGCCCCCTCTCTCTGGGGTCCCTAACCCATCTGGCCTGCCCACTTTGCTGGGAAACATTTAATGTCTGAGCATGAAGTTTTACAATATACTTAAGTATAGAAATAACGCTGTAGCAGAAATGTCTGAGAATGCACTTGAGAGGAACTAGGGGCTTCCAGTTCTGAGTGTATCATGGTTTTTAGTCCTTTATTAGCTGATTAACTTAGAGATAGACTCTATTATTAAGAGCCATCACTTAGTCCTATGAACTATGTGAGTTTTACTCACACTTCCCCTCTTCTCCACTATTTTCCAGAATGAAGATCTCATTTATTTAATCACCTTCCAGGAAAGGGTAGGAGTTGCACTCAAATTCATGATCTTGGTGTTAAAGGCTTCTGTGGACAATGCCAGGCCAGGTACCCAAATCTGCTGCGCACTCACCTCCTTGGAGTAACCATTTCCTTTAATGTCCCCATCCAAACTCTATTCTTCCTTTTAATATCTCTTGTTTCCTGGTACTCTTGTTTTAGAATTGTGATTTTAGGGAGGGGATTATTCTCTCTGAATATACTAAAATGGAGAGTTTGGAGAGACTATGTCAAGTCTTCCAAAGGATGATAGATCACAGGAGAATTCCACAAGAGATGTTAGGCACCATCTGCCCTAGGCCTCTGCATTCTCTTAGAGTCAGGAGTTTTGGATTCCAATAGCTGGGGAGGCAGAAGCCTGTCACTCCTGCTCATGGTAAGGATCGCCAGCTCCTGCAAATCTCTTCATCTTGCCAAATATGACATTTGCTCTTTTTATCTGAAAAACAGATACTATATAAAGATACATTACTCAGAGGAATTCTATATGTATTTGTTAAACAAGGTAATGCATATTAATGATTTAGCCCGGTGCCTGAATCACAGTAAGTGCTCAGTAATTATTAATTATAACCATTATGGTGATTATATCATTGTTATTAATAGAACAGGTTAGAAACATGAGAAAGCTTTACTCTAAGTGTATACACATAAAACTAAGGATACAAAATAATAAAGCAATTTTACAGACTATAAGTTTCTGCCATACATCCCTTTGAATAGTGAGCACATGGTGCCTTTTCTTTTGAGTGTGTATTTTACTAATGCAGTTAGCATAAAGTCTTTCAGTAAGTCCAATTTTGCCTAGTGTTTAATGATTCCTGTGGATTAAAAGATAGACCTGTATTGTTTTCTCTATACCACTTCACATTTTATGGGCTGCATGTTATCATTTCTCTTCCCCTCGTGAGTCACAATTGTTGACCCTGGTGGGCTCATCATGAAGCATGTCATTCAACAGTTACTGAATGTGGTTTTATGTCCCACCATAAAACCTGAGGTAATGTAGGAATTTAAGTCTGATGTGATAAAACTTCACCTCATCCTGTATATTCTCTTTCTCTCCACACATATGTACAAACGCACATTTACATTTGTATATTCTTAATAGATACTAAGCATCTACATATTATAAATATACTGGACTAGTTGATTCATTTCCTAAGGCTGCTGTAATAAGTTAATCCAAACTTCATGGCTTAACACATCATAAATTTATTATCCTGCAGTTCTGAAGCTCTGAAGTCGGAAATTAATGTTTCAGCAGGACTGTGCTCTCTCTGAAGCCTCTATGGAAGGATTTTTTCTTGCCAACTATAGCTTCTGGTGGTTCAAGGTTTTCCTAGGTGTGGGGCTAAATAATTCCATCCTCTGTCTCTGTATCCACATAGTCTTCTCATTTGTGCCTTTCTATTCTAAAGACAGTTGTTATTGGATTTAGGGTACACCCAGATGATCCAGGATAATCTCATCTCAAGAGCTTTAACCTAATTATATCTTCTATGATCTTTTCTCCAAATAAGGCCACATTATTTCATTCTGGTGTTAAGACAAACATATCTTTTGAGAAACCACCATTCAACACTACACACACACACACACACACACACTGTGGTCATCTTGTTACTCTATCATTTATATAAGTTTTAAAGTAGAGTTTGTTACTATAAGACTCAAGTAAAAAACATAATAGCTGTTAATAGCTGAGAAATTATATCTGTATACCAAGTACTACTGAAATGCCAAGATTTGTACAAATGAGGTTTCAAAGCACTCTACAGAAGCCCTTTGAGGAATACTGTATTCTTATGAAAGTCACTTATTCACCCTGAACCACATATCTGTCCCTCCAAACAAGAGCAACTGTGGTAGGTAATCAGGTGTACATATTGAAGAAAGGGCCTGTGAATCATCCTTCCTTTGCTATCTACCTTTGCAAAACCCGAGGGACCTAGCTAAGACAGCCATAGACGCAGGTAGGGAAAAGTTCCTGCCAGATCTGTCTTGGCTTTGAGTCTCATCCTCTTTCCTATCTTCAGTTGATGATTTTCCTTTGAGTCCCTGAGTGCTATGTTTCAGGGATGTCCTCATGTGGGAATATGGCCAGTCCTCCCCTTTAGTTGTCATCAACAGAGTCCAACAAGTTTGCAGAGTCCATCAGCACCAGAACAGCAAGCAAGTTGATACAATTTGGTATTGTAACCACTAGCACAAAACTGGACTGTCATCTCAGTTATTCTCTGGGCCCCACACAATCATTTTACTGGCCGGAAGCCCATTCTGCTAAGCGGATATTGGAAGGTTTTTTTGGATTTCATCCTAACCAGAGAATTTGGGCTATATTTAAATCAATGAGAAATGCTTATGATAATGTGGAGATGGTGGCTGTTATTTTTTCCCGTTTATTTACATCCTGAAACAAGGGCAGATAACGAAACACTACTGCCTACTTGAGGATGGCTGAGCATTTCTGCAGAGCACTGAGGCATGGCTTTCCAGTCCTCATCCCTTGGGAAACAGCAGAATGAGTCATGATTGGCACTTTCCCCAGCTACCTCCTGATGTAACCAGCAACAAGCTCTCCACAGACACCTGGGATCCCGGGCATTCTTGAAGGGAACTCTTAATAACTTCCTCCTCTCCTTTGCAGAATAGAACAAATGGTCTGACACTGAGAGGACCAGAGCTAACCCTTACTCTGCAGCAGGCATTACACTCGCTCGTGCCTTCCTCCTGATCATCTCATTCCATCCTCACCGTAACCATGTGAGGTGGAGCAGTGAATACAGGCATGAGTATATTATTTCAGCCTCTGTGTGCTTGTTTTGCTTCCAGTTACTACACGTGAACAAAATGATCCCCTGTGAAGAAGCCATTCCAAAGAAGGCTCTTTGCTTGAAAAAGCTCAGTAGATCAGGATGAAACCTGAATCTAGAACTTTCAGCTTTTTCAGGTTGTAGGTTAATAGAGATATCCTGGTTTTGCCCTGACTCAAATTCCTCTGCTTCTGTACCCTTCGAAGCAGAGAGGCATTCCAGATGCCAGGCAACCTTTGTCAGCCAAACAGCCTGCTCAGACAGCCCTGTACTGAGTTTCCCTGGCACCCATATTTCTGCTCAGAGGCTTCAGTAAAAACTCCAGTTATACACTGGGAAATGTTTTCTGGATAGTTTGAGGATTTGTAGTAAGAAGACATGCATGTGAGCCCTGCTTAGGCTTAGATGGCTGTAGAGCTTTGGAAAAGACCCTTAATGACTCTGATACATCTTGTGCATCTGTGGAACTGGGATAATATGCCTGCTATCCTTCCAACAACAAGGATGTTGAAGTACAAGATACATTGTAAACCATAAGGATGGGTGTACAGAGACTAAGGTGCTTTTAGTTGCTCATTTGCAGAGATGGATAGACAGTCCTTGCATCATTCGTCCCCCAGCCACTGCCTGTGGACACTCCAGGTTGGTAGAGAAGCCTACAACACAGGACTTTATCACCACTTGTTTTTTTTTTTTTTGAACAACCTTACAAGATTTTAACAAAATAATATAAAATGTGAATAAAATGTGTAAATATTCTGGATATTGCAATTATCCCCAGGAGTGTCCCCCCCTCAATTACCCTCCCTTATCCCTCCCTTCCCTTTCCCTTTATAACTCTAAAAAAAGGTATTAGATTGTAAAGCATTACATCTTATCTGGATTTAACTCATGTTACTAGACCAACTTTCTCATTGTCCAGGGCCTAGTCCCCACCTCCACCTGTGAGTGGAGACAATCGACCCTTAGATCTCTGGGTTAAGCTGATTTTACTCATCATGATCTCTTCCATAACCATCCATTTACCCTTGAAGGCTGCAAGGTCATTGTTTCTAATTGCTGTGTAATATTCCATAGTATAAATGTACCACAGTTTTTGGATCCATTCTTCCTGTGAGGGACACCGGGGTTGTTTCCATAGCCTAGCAATGGTAAATTGTGCTGCTATGAACATCGATATTGCTGTGTCACTGTAATGTGCTGATTCTAAGTCCCCTGGAAAGACACTTGTTTTGACTTAAACCAGGCCAACAGTGCTGCTCAAAGCATTTTTACTGCAGTACCAGTGTGGGGTGGGATCTCTAACACCTTTTGTGATTGGAATGTGATGATATTTATAAGGCCTGTGTTATTGACATCTGAACTTACATAAATGGACTCATAAAGTATATCACAACAAGAAGACACCTAAGAAAGCAGTGAGAGAGAGAGAGTATTTGTGAGAGCTTGTTGAATGTGAAGCGAGGTTACTGCAGTCATACCAGGGGGACAAATTGCTGACTATGCAGCCTTCATTGTCAGTGTCTGCACGCTCATGCTGCTGCCCACCAGGGCAGCCCAAGGTCATCTCTGGGGCTGAGGACTTGCGTGGCAGCGTGAGAGCTATCTCTCTGTCAGAAAGGCCAGGGGCTACCTCTGAAACCTGCACTGACATGTTAACCTCCATCTTTAGCAGAAGTGCTTCCCCAAGCACCCACCTCAGTTCCAGTTCATCAACCAGAATATCCCCTCTCTCGACTATTTTTAGATTTTGCCCCCTGGATCAGTAATCATAATACTAAATTTTGAGATGTCAAGCAGACCTTCTGAAAAATCTTGACCTCCTCACTGGGAGATGCTGTGGAAAATGTAGTTTCTGATACCTGTCACTGTCCAGATTTTTTCCTGCCAAGGAAGACATACATGCCCCCCGATAAACTCTAATCCTTGGCCTCATGCCTGAAATAAAATTATTGCTTCCTATATCCCCTTCTCACACATACTTCTGGCAGGAGATAGACTTTGATGAATTCTCTATTATGCGTTCACTGGTGCACATGATTACGTTCCCTTTGCTTTGCATCGCAGAGATGTGACTCTACTGTCCTGAGGCCAAAAACCCCACAAAGATGATATACCAGGCTTGTTATGTGCACTGCTACCTCTGCCTAGCTCTGTGCCAGCCCAGGTATTGTACTTTGCAGGCAGAGTCAGAAGTTAATTGAAATGACTGCTGCATCGCCTCTCATAGAGAATCCTTTCTCCAATGCGTGTGACTCCTCACGTCTCTGTGTAGAAATTTTTCCCTTTTGCTGTGCAAGCATAAGTGGAAACACAAAGTCTCAGAGAACAGGGACTCTCTTGATGAAAGTGACAAGGTAACAGGGAGGACTTTGGAGGAAGTCCTTCAGTGGCTGTCAGCACTTTGCTACAACAGAGTAAGCCATTTTTTTAAAAAAATGTTTTCTCTTCATAATCCTGAGGGACTTTATTTACTTCAGTCCACGTTGAGAAGTTTTCTGAGTAGATGGCAAAGAACAGTTCTTAAAATGTGTGAATACCAAATGTAAGATAAAAAACATAATTGCAGTTTAGACTTCAGATTTATTTGAAAAGCGGATAATGATAGTAATTAACCAGTTTGAGTTTTGTAGAAGGCTAATTAGATCCCCAAAGCATTTGTATGCACAAGGAAAACCATAAATACAAAAGACCATCTGGTCCTTATCAGTTTACAACACTAACACTGTCTGTAATTATTTTTTCTATATTGTTTTGATGTTGACATTTTATGGAGCAATACGTTCTACCCTGTTTAGGGAATAACCTACATTTCTTAAAAGCTGGGGGTTCACCCCCTTTATCTTAATAAAAGTTTGAGGATCCCACAGGCAAAGGAGACATTGCTATTTAGAGAAACAGGTGAACATCTTTTCATTATACTCATTGTACCAGAAATGGGCTGTTTATAAACTTCTTTGGCTTATCTGACATGTCTTGTTAGTTATTTAGTCTTCCAAATGCTTGGATCGGGTTAAGTTTCATGATTATTTTGTTTTTGTGATGTTGTTTTTCTTTCTTTCCTTCTATTTTAGGTAAAATTGAAAAGGACATTTTTTGCCGCATTGCATGTGCACAGAAGCATAATCTTCTTACTTTGTATAGTTAGCACTGTGCCTGGAAATCTGGATGTGACTCAAGTAACACTATTCCTTTTCCTTCCTAGTAAGAACTAGGGCAATTCTTACTTTCTTCCTCCCATTGACTTCTGGAAGACTTGTACTGAAAATTGAAACTCAGATAATTATGCTCGGCATATTAGCAGCATCTCCTTTCCTTTGATCCTGATATTTTAATTCTGCTTTACTCTTTTATTGTATGTACTTTTTGCTTTACTCTATCTTAAAACCTCCCCTCAGAATCAGCTGAGCAGCAATGTTCCTGCAGTAGTCCTTAGAAATACAGAAAATAAAAGACATGCACATAAAATAGACATGCATTCAAAAAGAACAAATAGTTTAGCTTAGGACACGTGCAGAGAAGCATGAGGGAAAAAAAACAGTGAATTTGAGTAAAGGATGTCCAGTGAAGTGATTTCTACGAATAAGATTAACAAGGGGACTTGTGGCAAACTGACTGAGTCCTTGAATGCTAGAATCCAAAGCCTGGTTCTAATTGGAAAAGTGTGAGATCAATATGACGTGCTATTTCGAACCCATGCGAAGTATACCTTCTCAAGAAGTTAAATATTTCATGGATATTTCCTTCTAAATTGGTTCCTCACACAGGAAGTAGGTCAGAATTCTTAAACCTTTTTCTGTCTAATGGCTTAAGCTCCCAAGATGAGCAGCCACCTCTACTAAGGCGGTCTGTAAGGTACCAGGGTCGGTCAGATACATTTTGTACTTCTGATGAGCTTAGAGTGCAGCTCGGGAGCCAGCACTTTGTTGGTTCATTGGAAACCAGAGCCTTAAATAATCTGTATTTCCCCCGTTGTGTGTCTTGATCTTCATCCTTTTGCCCCTGCTTTTAACAAGGAACACAGAAGTGGTATATATTTGCCTTATATTTGGTGAGAGATAGACTGCTCCAGCATAATCAGGCTTTCCTATTAAATGTTACCTGTACAGAACAGGAAAAACTTAAATGGAATGATGTCTACTTGGTTCCCATGCTGTTTTTCACCCTGTGAAAAAAGATGACAGGTCTCATTTTACTGATAGGCTTTGATTTTAGTAGGGTCCTCTGACCTCTCAGTAACTGAATAGTCTGGCCATTTTCTGGACAAAGGAATGTGCCCAAGAGACCAGGACGACAGAGGTAGAAAAGATTGGTTTGTTTTTTTTTTTTTTTTTTTTTTTTTTTTTTTTTTTTTTTTTTTTTTTTTTTTTTTTTTTTTTTTTTTTTTTTTGTTCATTTTGTTGCTTTTATTCCTCTTTTTTTTAAATCTTTTTTTTTAAAGAGAGAAATAACTTTATTTAGTTTTTCACATGGCCTTACTTGCTCCAACACTCAGCTGTGTACGTGGTGCTGGGGTTTGAACCCAGGTCCTCGTGCTTGCCAGGCAAGCACTGAAACCACTGAGCCACTGCTCCAGCCCGCTTTTATTCCTCTTTATTTTGAAGTTTTTATCTGTCATACTCTATCCAGCAAGGGTAGTGGAAGGTGGAGTAGGGAAAACAGCAAAATTCTTTCAAGGATAGCAGACACATCAAGTTGACATATGTTCATTTGGAGGAGTGAGACATTCTCCAAAGAAGGAACATGAGGGTAGTTACTTGAGTAACTGAAGTCACTGACACTACTAAAATCACTTTAGTAGTTCTATATGTAAGTGGCACCTTGACTTCTCTTATGAATGGGGAATGCCTTGGAGTGCTCTACAGACCCCTTCAGGGTTGACTCACTCAGTCTCCCTGCTCTGGGGCTGCTGGATTCTATCTCTGGGAATAACCTTCAAGTGAAGAGAGCCAACCAGCCTTCTCCAGGAACAGTCTACACCCATGGGTGTATAGAGGCCAGGTGAGACAACACCACAGGGCCATCCCAGCTCTAGAGTCCTTCATGGATAGGCTGGAGCCATTGTTTCAATCCAGTTCCTCCTGCTGCCCCACCCTGCTTCCTTCACAGCCCCAGATTGTTGACACCTCAGCCTGCATGCATCTCCAGCTCCACCTCTATCTGCTTCCTTTGAGAGTTGAACCCAAGACATGACCCGACCAATGAATCATCTGCCAAAGTTCAACAACTAATCAACTAATTAGGAAGCATGTATATATAACTACAACCAGCGACTCATACCAGGCCTGACTATATATATATATATATATGTATATATATATATATATATATTCTGTGAAGAGCCCATGTCTGACGTGGCCAACACACACAGGATCACCTGATCACCCACAAATGCTGCAAAGTATCTCTGGGTAACTCCCTATAATTGAGCAGTGCCTGTCTTTCCTTTCCCTGGCCCCTTCCATTTTTGGCCCTTTTCTTTTCAGCCCTGGTTCTGAATGCCTCTGCCTTCATTTGTCTTTCTAATTCAGTTTCATGTACTTGCCCGGTGAGGCATAAATGGTGATATTTTTCTTTCATACGTACTGTGTGGAGAAGTGTCTGGGCATATGATGAAACATGTCTCACCCTGGATTGTGATGAAGACCAGCATTTCTCACTAATTACAAAGAATATAGGATTCCTGGATCTATTGATTTCCATTAAACTTGTGTAGAGTTATGAATCTTAAAATAGAAGTCCACAGCTATAGCTACCTTAGGATAGTGTTTTATTGCAAGCAAGACTCTAGAGAGGACCATAAAAATCAGCCTTTGACATTTGTCTTAGGATTTTATGACTTAAAGAATTGCTTGCACTTTATTCACAAATGTTTCCCAGCCATCGTATGTAATGCTAGCCTCACTAAAGGAAAAGCTACTGGCAAAGTGAATGCAGAGCTCTAGAGCTCTCCTGAAATTGCTGTCTTCATCCTTTTTCTTTTACGTGTCGTTGAAGATTTGTCTCCTTATTACATTCCTGCTCTGAACATCTATCATCATGTTTTGGAAAGAGTCTCTCCAGGGTTACATGGCAGGACTTGCTTTCCGAGCTGAGTGCTTTTTAAAATTCTCATCTTAGTGGATAGCATACATTGCCATATAATGCAGGGGATATCACATGCCTTGTGTCCTACTAAAACCAGGCTGGTCTATCATAGACAAGATTGGTGTCAGAGATCACATTGAAATCAGAAGGGAGCCCATCCTTTATTCTTTTCCCATGTCTTCAGCAAACATTTGTTGACCACTCACTTCATTACCATCATATATGTGTGTTTCATTGCTTTATCCCTCTTGACTTTACCTTTGCAGCAAAGAAATTAAGAAGTGAGTCCCCTCCTTAAAATATAGTGGATAGGCTTGGGGTTCACTTCAGTGGAAGAGCATGTGCTTACTATTCACAGGGTTCCACATTTGATCCCCAGTGCCAAAACAAACACATGAAAAAAACAAAAACGAAGAGACTTCTGGGTTCTCACCTGTGTATGAAGAAAAGTATTTTCATCAGCCCTCCAGGACAAGCACTGAACATTAAGATTTCTCATGAAATCTCTAACACAGAGCAGACTAAGACTGTATCTGGAATACTCAAGTCACCAGAAAGGTGGGGTTTTAGAAAATCCTACCTTTAGAGAGCTCATGACCACATCTACAGGAGTTGTTTGACATGTCCTTTTCTGCTATTATTGGGCACATATCTTATGAGCTACCAGAATGCTTATGTCTGCTCCTTATCCCAGGAATCAGAAGGCTACTAGGAATCAGAGAAGGGATGCTGCCTGAACTTGATCATTGTCTGTGGTGAATACTAAGGTCCAATTCCTTATGATTTTCCAAAATCCTACCTTTCTGATGACTTGAGTCTTCCAGATACAGCCTTGGTCTGCTCTGTGTTGGAGATTTCATGATAAATCTTAATGCTTAGTGTTTTTCCTATTCCCCCTACATACCTGTCTTGTTTGCATATGAATACTCTTCTTGTCATTTCAACACACAGCCATTGATGAATGTTGTTATTTATTGAGTACACATAAAGTTAGGGATTCATTAGCACTGAGACTTTGGAATCAGATCACCCTAGGCAAAGGGCATGCTGATAAACGTTGTTCATATCCCTGATCAGTGCTTGCCTACTTTCATGGTGCAAGTATTCCCAACATGGCCACCTTTACGCTACCAATGTGAAATCATTGAACAAAGAGTTTGGGAGGTTTGAAAGCATGATTGGTTTCTGTGAACTGGTATCAAATGCTATCAGCCCTAGAACTGAGCCTAGGATCAACGCCTGGCCCATCCTGGTATATATTTACTCTAAGTCCCAATTTCCTTGTATGTGAAATGCGGTCAATATGATAATACTTGTTCTAAATATTTATTGTGAAATTTAAATGATATTTCTGAATAGTAGTTACCCCTTCTCTGCAGTGATACATTCTAAGAACCTAGGAGGATGCCTAAAATGAAGGATGGTACCAAACTCTATATATTATAATGCTTTTTCTTATATGTGATTCATGTGATGAAATTTAATTTGTTGGTATGCACAGTAAGATATTAACAATAACTAATAATGAAAAAGAATAGTTATAATAATATATTGAAATAAAAGTTATTTAAATCTTATGAATTATTTATTTCTATAATTTTAATTTTAATAATTTTCTACTAGGATTGACTGCAGAAAACTGAAACTGTAGAAAATGAAACCAAGGATTAGAGGGCAGGTCTGTTGCATAGCATTCAGCAGGAGGAATGGCTAGTTAGCTGGATGTACTAAGCACCTTAATATCATCAATAATCCAGCTATTTCTCCAGAATATCATTTCTTCTAATGATGTTTCTGGCATAAACCAAGTCAGTTCATGAGGTTGGTTTCCATTGTGGAAAGGCACTGGTCTTCTTTGGGGATACACCTAACAAGCAGAGTGGGCTTTATAGCCTAGAAATCTCTGCAGTTCCATCACCCTAGTTACTTAACAAATAATTGCTAAATGGCTACTGTTCATGAAAGACTGCATTGTGGTAGATACTAGGAGGAGAGATACCTAAGCATGTCCAGACCTAGCTCAGGCAGTTTATGATCAGTGGAGAGAGACAGGCATGGATACAAGTAACAGAATTACAAGAGAGCTGGGCTGAGGTAAACCAGGGAAACACCATCAATGCTGCTGGATAATTCCTTCGCCGCAGACTGCTTGGCCTTGGTTAACAATCCCAGAGACAGGCCATATATGAGCATGCTTTCCTGGGATGTCTGTCTTTCCTGAGTGTGGAGTAAAAAAGTCCTGTTGTTCTTCTAAAGCCTTTATTTCTTTGGCCTGGAACCTCAGCAGGGAAGTTTGAGACTTTTAATAAGAGTTGAGACATTTCTTTTTGCCACATGCACCTACTCCGTTCCATCTCACCCAGTATTTTAGTCAGCTTTTTTGCAGCTGTGACCACAAGACATGACAAGAACAGTTTTGAGGAAGAAAAGTTTGTTTCACAGTCCCAGAGTTCTCAGTCCATAGATAACTGACTCCATTGCTTTGGCCCTGAGCTGAGGCAGAACATCATGTCAGAGGAAAACAGTTCAGGATGTAGCATTAGGAAGAAAAGAGAGAATTCCACTCAATACATGCAAAATGCACACCCCCAAAGACATTCCTCCTGTAGTCCTTCTCCTCCAGCCACACCCTGCCTACAGCCACCACCAAGTTAGTCCCTAGCAAAGGATCAACACACTGCTTAGGTTAAGGTCCTCATTACTCAGTCATTTCACATCTAATCTTTCTTGCATTGTCTCACACATCAGCTTTTGGAGGACACCTCATATCTAAACCTTCTCACCAGGTAGAGTTAAGGATGCACAATAAATACTTTCAAATGATATTGATGATGTGGGGCTCCTACACACATTCAGGTTTACAGTTTTCTCTCCCATATATTTGCATCTTCTTTATTATGTGGGAAATATGAATCCTCACAATGCAGAGGCATATGTCTTCCCTAAGCAAGGACGGAGCTATATTTGCCTGATTTTATTCTCAACTCTTAGACTTCCAAGCATTTGAGTGTTGTGTCAGACATTTACGGGATGTTTTTGTTTAAAGAAATAGAAAACAGCTTGCTAATTTGCATAACTATTTTGTCTGTTTTCCTGTCTGAATACTGGATAGTAAACACATAGAGGTTAAGAGGCTTACTTGAATATGTCCATCCTGCACCTAGCCTCACTCATAATGAGTATATAACGATGCCCTGTCTTTTTCCTTTGATATGCTCAGGGTCTGGTACCCTCTCCCCTGTACAGTTCATCCAGGGTGAAGGCACCTCAGTCTGACTCGAAGACACTGCCACCAGCACCTCTGCTAGCATCATCTTTTCCTCTCTGCAGCGAGCTACCGCCTTTGGCCACATGGATCCATCCAGGTTAATCTCCATTCTCATCAGAATTGTAGGCCATTTACATATATTTTTCTGTCTAGTTAAGGGGGTCAGATATTCAAAGTAGCATCATTTCGGGAGGAGTGGACTACCAGGTATTGAACCTTAACCACTGAGACACACACCAACCCATTTTTTATATATTTATTTTGAGACAGAGTATTGCTAAGTTGTTGAGGCTGGCTTCAGCCTCCTCAGCCCCTGGGATTACAGGCATGTGCCACTGCTCCAGGCAAAAATATCATTTTTAAATATTCAATTTCACTTTCCTTTTAAGGCCATAAAACTGATCTTTGCTTTCAAAAATTTTCTAAGGCACTTTGAAGAGGTAAACTTATACAAAATTCTGACCCACATTTTCCATTAACACTGATCCTATGTATGTTCCCCAGAAGCACAAATAAGGCCTTTGATTAAAATGCAGACACCAATAGCAGACCCTAGAAGTAAGACCTCCAAACTTGAGGCTTCCCCTATGCTCTCCCAATTGCCAAGAGGCTTTCTTCTTCACCTGAATGTCCTGGTTTAAATCGCCTTCAGAAACAAGGGGGAAAGAAGTCCTAAGCCTCTCAGTTAGGAAATGATAGCCATTCTTTGTACATGTACATGTTAGTGAGCAATTTTACATCTTCTGTTCAAATGTACACATTGAGAAGATGTTCTTAGAAAGTGCCACTGCCTCTGCTGGCCCTGGCATTTTCCTCATTCCTTTTGTCTCTGTCTTGCATCTGGGCTCACAGCATGCTTAAAATTCTTTTTTCTTCTTGTCAAACTTATGTGTGTGTGTGTGAGGGAGAGAGAGAGACAGACAGACAGACAGACAGGGACAGAGTCTGCATGTATGTTATGTGTGCACACATGCATGTATGTACTTCAGTGTCCAACCTAAATATTCCCCCCATGAAGCCTATTTTAATCCCCAAACCAGGTTTCACTGAACCTTCTGTTTCCTGATGGCACTTCCTCCTATTCCAATGGCCCTTCTCTGCTGCCTATGGTATTATAAGCTGTGGGTGTACCTGGTTTGCTAAATACAACTCTAAACTAAAACATAAGTTGAACATGGGGGCCCTGAATCATCTTTGCAGCCCACCCTCCCGCCAACTGTGCATCATTGTTCAATAAAGGCTATCATATCAGATCTCATCTTTCCAAAAACATACTAAAATATAAATGTGTTGGGGAACATCTAGAACTTCTTTTACTAAAGCAATTGGTTGTTCTGGCAATATTGAGAAACAATGGGGTCTAGTTCACAGTAGATCTTAAATCATTACATTGTTAATTGTTTCTATATATTGCATTTGGAAAATCCAGTTCCTTATTATTCCTTCCTACTGTGGACCTAACAAATTACATTCTCTCTTCTTCACTGCCAAAGTATGAGCCTAATTAGCACTAATTCTTGAGTGAATTTTAAACATGTCCACTTTCCTATTTTAGTTTGTACTGGCATAGATTATATGTGTTGTCTTATAAAGGACTTCTCAATGTTCTAGAAAAATGATTCCTGCACGTATTGCTCTCCACTTCTCAAAGATCACCATAAATCTCACAGAGATATCAAAATACTTCTAAGCCCTTTTGAATTTACTTATGAATTCTAAATCATCCAATTTTAAAGCATTATTCCTTTCTTTTCCTGAAGCATAATTTCAAACTAGTTTGAAGATCTTTCTTTGCAAACAGTGACAGAAATCTACTTATTTAATAAACTTTATTTGTACCCACTACATCATTCAGGAGATTAAGTAATGAGATGAATTCATTATACATTCATTGCACATTTCCTTCAGAATCCCAAACCACTTTTCTAGTTTGCTTTACCGTTATGCCTTTTCACTAAAGTCCCAACCAGATGAGCATGGTTTTTGAAATCAGAGACTATCATTTGGAAAATCTATGCCCAATGGATTCCCAGAAGGGTACCACCAAACTTTATGTCCCATTTGTTTTCTTTACACAAACCAGAATTCAGATGGATAAAAGATTTGCTCAACATAAGATGCATAGAACAGAATTCCAGATTTCTGTGTACCCTGTCCTCTTTCCAACTATTAAAACCAGATCTTTCTTTCTTATTCCCCATCTCCATAACTAGAACTATCTTCTAACAAGCTACTTAGGCCTAAACCCAAACCAAAATGACTACAAATAATACAAAAACATTTTTTTAAATATATGAGTCACCCATTATTTTCTTTCTCCCCTAACCCCCTTCTCCACTCCATCACTAAATTCTGTCAAGTTGTCCTTAACCTGACAATTACTGCTATCTTCTTTAACAAAACCCCATTCCATCACTTTTCCCACCCAAATGGCTGCTCAGCCCAACAGGTCCCTGTTTCTATTCCTCTATCCTACACTTTATTTTCCTTACAATAGCCAAAGTAATCTTTTTAAAGAATAAATTAGATCATATTAGCTTCCTGATTAACATCCTCCAATATCTTCCTCCTGAAAAAGGAATATTCACGTTGCTTAATATACTGTGACCTCACCAAGCCATCTCCTCCTTGCTTCTTCATATAGTGTGGTCTACATGAGTTGCTCTTGAGTTCCTGTCTCAGGGAATGTGCAGTCTCCTCAGTTTATGTTATGATTTAGATATGAACTGTCCCTCAAAAGCTAATATCTGAGAAAATGCAAGAATATTCTGACGGAGGACTAATATCTAGACTATATTAAAAACTCAAAAAACTTCATGCGAAAAACTTAAATAACCCAATTAATAAATGGGCAAATGAACTAAACAGACACTTCTTAAAAGACATAAAAATGGCCAAAAAATACATGGAAACATTTTCAACATCATTAGCAATTAGGGGAATGCAAATCAAAACTATCCTGAAATTTCATCTCAGACCAGTCAGAATGGCAGTCATCATGAGTACAAATAATAATAAATGCTAGAGAGGATGTGGAGAAAAAGGAACACTTTTACACTGTTGGTGGGACTATAAATTAGTAGTACAACTGCTATGGAAATCAGCATGGAGATTCCTCAAAAGACTGGGCATGGAGCCACCATATGATCCAGCTATACCACTTCTTGTATTTACCCTGAAGAATTAAGGTTATCTTACTACTGTAATATGTGAATACCCATGTTTACAGCAGCAGGATTCACAACATCCAAACTATGGAAACAGCCTAGGCATCCATCAGTGGATGAATAGATAAAGAGAATGTGGTATATATACACAATGGAAATTTATTCGACCTTATAGAAAAATGAAATTATGACATTTGTAGGAAAATGAATGAAACTAGAAAGCATCATGTTAAGTGAAATAAGTCAGACTCAAATAGTTAAGGGCCATATGTTTTCTGTCATATGCAGAAGCTAGAGAGGAAAAGAGAAAACAAACGTTGGGGTGGATCGCCTAAAAATCAAAGGGAGATCAGTATCAGGAAAGGACCAAGGAGTGGGAGTCAGGTTGGGGCAAGGGAAGTGATAGTGGTCAAATTATATTGTTATACTGTGTGCATGTATGAATATGTAACAGCAAGTCCATCATTATATATGACTATAATGCACCAATAAAAAATGTGAAAGATAAAAAAAGAATAAAAAGGTCATTGTGATAGAAATCACAATTTTTTTTTAAAGAGAGAGGGACATGAGAAAGAGAGAGAGAGAATCAATTTTTATTGAGTTTTTCACATGGCTTTCATTGCTTTGACACTTAGCTGTGAACGTGGGTGCTGGAATTTGAACCCGTGTATTTGCGCATGCTGGGCAAGTGCCGCAACCGCCGAGCCACTGCTCCAGCCCTGAAATCACAGTTTTAAAAAAAGAATATTCACAGCTGAAATGATTGGGTTATGAGAGCCTTAACATAATCGGTAGATTAATCTACAGGTACAGATTAGCTGGGTGGTAAATATAGGCAGGAGAGGGGCTGTCTGGAGGAAGTAGGTCCCTGGGGGCATGCATTTGGGGTCCATATTGTGTCCCTGGTGAGTGGATCTCTCTCTGCTTCCTGGGTGCCATGTCCTGAGCTACTTTCCTCTGTCATGCACTTACCATGATGTTCTACCTCATCTTGGGTCCAGAGACGTGGAGTTGGCTAACCATAGATGATTGAACCTCTGAAGCATGGAGTCAAAATAAACTTCCTCTTTTATGTTGTTCTTGTCAGGTACATTGGTCACAGTGATGTAACATTGACTAACACAGTCTAGAATAATTTTTCCCAGATTTCTAAAAGGTTATCAGCTTCTGATTTTTCAGGTCTAAACTCAGATGGAACCTACTTAGTGAGAACTTCCAAATGCCTTTTAAGTTGTCACTCTCCCACCATACACATGCATACACTTACCATGCATCTTGCCCTCTTTCTGTATTCTGGAATAAATAAATGAATGAATGAATAGGATTGTTTGTTTCTTGTTTTATTCAGTGTTTTCTTTGCTGCAACCAAAGGACCTGACAAGAAGAATTAGAAGAGGAAAAGTTTATTTTAGGGCTCACTGTTTCACACGTCTCAGTGCATAAAGAGTTAACTCCATACCTCAGGGCTCAAGGTGAGGCAGGACATCATAGCAGAAGCATGTAGTGGAGGCATCCAGGGAGCAGAGTGAGTTCTGCTCAACAGGACAAAATATATACTCCAAAGCCATGCCCCCAGGGACCTCCTCCTTCAGCCACACCCTACACTCAGTTAATATCCATCAGAGGCTTAATGCACTGATTGGGTTAAGGCTTTCATAATCCAATTAATCATTTCACCTCTAAACATTCTTGGGTTGTATCACACTTGGGTTTTTTGGGAATAACCCTAATATCTAAACCATCACTACTCTTCTCAACTGATCACAGTCTCTTAGAGGGCAGCAATCAGATCTGTCTTTCATAAGTCTGGATCTCTAGCACCTAGAACAGTTTTTAGCACATTGTAGACACAACAAATGTTAGACAAAAGAAGACTGATTGAGTGAATGCAGGAATATTGGCTCTATCGCTTTGTGACTGTGTACACGTGGCTTAATTCTTCTGTATTTGTTTCATTTCTGTTGAATTCATCATTGTGTTCAATGGGCCCAATCTGTAAATTGTGTTTAATATCCAGTCAACATGTAATAATTATATAAACTCTCAGTAAATTAATCAGTAACAAATATTTCTCATCACCTCTACATTTTTCCTTCATTGTCTCACCTTCCTAAAATCTTTGAGCTCTACAAATCTTCCCTGACCCTCTCAAATGGAAGTGCCCTCTCCTGACTCTGACCCCCAGTGCTGGCCTTGAACATGAAACATTTCTGTTTTGTGTTAAGCTATTCAATAGCCTTTCAGTACTTATAACATACTGAGAATGTGATGGGCCCAAAAATAGTTATTTTGATGCATTATTATAGGACGAAAATCCCTAATATGAAAGTCTGAAATGTGAATCTTTTTGAGTGCCAATGTGTTGGTCAAAAATTTTCATATTAGGGAGCATTCTGAATTTCACATTTTTGAATTAGGAATCTAATAAGCTGTATGCAAATACTCCATAATCCAAAAAAAAAAAAAAAAAGAGAAACCTCCCAAATATGAAACACTGCTGGTCCTATGCATTTCAGATAAGGGATTTTCTAACTAACTGCATTGGTTCATTTCTGAACCTCATCTAGAAGCTCCCTGAGAGAAGCTCTATGTCTGATTCAGCTTTGCAACCTCACCTTACCTAGCATTACACTGTGTATTGAGTCCTCATTGCATAAGTAAGAAAGGAAGGGATGAATGAATGAAACACCCTATTTGAAACTTAAGCTATTAGATGAACTGAATCCATCCCATCTTGTTCATTGCTGCATTTCATGGGGAAGCAGGAGGGAAGGGGCTGTGAAATACTTGAAATCTTTGCAGAGGTCCACAGCCTATTGGTTTGTCTGACCCCATGTTTGATTTAAGCTTTGCTCTTTTTTTAAAAATGTTTTTAAGAAAGAGGGAGACAGTGAGAGAAAGAGAGAAAAAAGAGAGAATCAATTTTTGTTATATGGTTTTTCATCTGCCTTATGTTGCTCCAACACTTCATTATGTATGTGATGCTGGATTTCAAACCCACAACCTCATGCATGCCAGGCAAGCACCATAACTGTTGAGCCTGCTTCAGCCTCTGGCTTTGCTCTTTTTGATTAATGTTGCTAGTAGTAATTTTAGTTGCCAGGTCATTTTGGATGTAGAAACAAAAATCATATATTGCTCACTGTTATGAAGATGGGGTTTGGTTGCTGAATTTTCCTTTATTGTAGCTATAAAATATAGAAATTAAGTCCTGTACATGCTTATGATCCCAGTGACTTGGGAGACTAGGATGAGTATTCCAAGTCTAAGAGGAACTTGAGCAACTGACCGAGACCCTGTCTCCAAATAAAAAAATAAAAAGGACTGAATACCAAATAGATGCCTTCTTTTCGACTTCATTCTTGGCATGTGCGTGTGTTTTCTCCTACATATTTTATTTTATAACCTAAGCCACCTGCTCATTGCAACAGCCCATCTTCTTAATGTAATGACAAGACAAAACCACCAGACACTGACATAAAATTTCCACAACAATGACTTAGACCGCTATTAGTTCTACATGTTTTGCTATTCCAAGAATGGATTCTCAAGTTTAAATTTACTTTCTAATTCAGAGCAGCTGTAGTTTTACTAATTAATTTAAATTGTTTCTGTATAAAAATACTTAGCAGTAATGGCATTCTTTGGACTTTAAAAAGTGAGTTACATTCATTCATTAGCCAATTAATATAGCATCCCTCAGTGTAGGAAATTATCAACCTGGATTCTATTTTACAAAAGGAGATGCTCAAACAGATTGACTCAAACTTGAAACTTGACTCCTGAAGCTCCATCTTTTAACATTTATTTTTCTGTCCTCCCCTTGCTCATTTAACAATATCTTCTCTCCCCCTAAACACCTGACTTACAGATTGCAATATTCCATACATGTGTGTGTGCGCTTGTGTGTGTGTGTGTGTGTTTATGTGTAGTGGGGCGGGTTGGACAAGCATACCAGTAATACAAAATAAAGCTTAATGACCAGTACCAGGAGTTAGGCTACAGAAGATCTGATTCTGCAGAAGTAGAAGGTTGTTTGAAATAAGAATTTGCATTTCCATAATATAAACATTCTTCACATTTCTTTGTATAAGGTACGCCTATTTTCCAATGGCATTATCAAAGACCCCACCCCCAAATCCCAAATGGAATTGGGCTGGTGTGCCATTACACTGAATACATCTCTAGCAGCGTAAGCAGACATCTGCCCAGTAAACAAAAGCGAGTAATTTTTACTGAATAAAGATAAAGGTACCTGTGCATGGTGGTATATGCTTGTAATTCCAGCTACTTGGGAGACTGAAGCAGGAAGATGGCATATTTGAGACCAGCCTCTGCAACTTGGCAAGACCCTGACTCAAGAAAATGTAAAGATAAATTTATTTACTTCATGTTTCCAGGGTAATAATTTTCTGGCAGAAGTTCAGTCTACAGTGTTTGATTATTCTGTGTATTGTGGGCACACAGAAAGTATGTAAGGGGCACAGCCCTGGAGTTTGAAGTAGTCAAGTTTATGTGAGGACTTGACATCAGCATGTAGAATACAGATTCACTCTCCTAGGTGGGACTATGAGAGTAGTCATCTCTATTACAAATGAAGGGGGGAAACTAGAGTGTGCTATAGAAGTCACATATTTTCTTTGAAGCCCTCCCAAATGAATTATACAATATTTTGTCATTCATCAAAATATGCATATTTATCAAATTTTCAGAAGCATAAAAGGGAAAGCAAATACTTTCACATGTTGCATTAGGACTCAGGGAAATATCAGATGGCAAGAAGAGGTTGGTGTTATCTACATTAGTAGAAGACAGGTTCAAGTTTAATTTGTGATTCCAGTGCCTGTTCCCTGTGATACTTGACAAAACTATTACAAAAGACATTATATTCCAGGCACACTTTTAGTGGTCAATCCCTGATATTTTATGTTCAATTTTGCATTATATAGATGAATACTATCTAATTGGAAAGAGAGGAGGAGCCACATATGTAATTTTAAATTTTCTATCAGGCACATTATGAAGGTAAAAATAAATAGGCAAAATTAGTTCTAAAACTATATTTTATTTATTTCAGCGTATACAAATAGTGGCTATAAAAATATTGAAAATGTATTTTGCATTCTTTCTATACTGTCTTCAAAATCCAATGTGTATTTTACACTTACACCATATCTCAATTTGAAAGCTAAATTTGCACCAGAAAAACTTCATCTATAATTAGATTCCGTGAAATTTACAGTTGAAAAAATAAATTCACACATCCAAGTTATTCCAAACATATTCATATTTTTCCAAAAAATGAAATCAGTCATCAATTTTAGAATTTAGGTTTGAACTGTTTAAAATTGAATGAAATTTGCAGACAGTTCTTCAGTCACATTTGGACATAGTTCGTGTGTTCAGTAACCATATGGCTATCATATTTCACAGTGCAGGTCTAGACTTAGTAGTCCATGGGATGGTCATGAGAAAGAGGCACAGTCTCAGCAGAAACTTGGCAGAGCAGGAGAAGCTGCTTGGTAGCCATCAGGGGCATGGTGGAAGGAGGCTGGATGGAGCAACTGAATGCCTCTAATATCATTTGAGTTCATCCAGTTTTTTAGAGCCCAGGTCCAGGGGGTTGCCATTTTGCCTTCCTAAAGGTCTTTGACTCTATGCTGACTTAAGAAAACAAGGCCTGAGTGCTTTCAGTCGTTTTTATGTTTACTAGGCCACCTGTTTTCCAAAAATCTTCTCTAAAAGTAGATGTACTCATAGCTCCTCAAGGACCCATCTCATTTTCTGTGTAGGTAAACTCCCTTTTGGAAAGACATCTGGCTCAGTGATCTTATCAGCTTAGCATAAGCCTTGTTAAAGGAGCTATCAGTGCCTTATGGAAAAAGGGTCTAGTAGTATTATGACCTAGCTATCCCACTTCTGGGTATTTTCCAAAAAGAGTTAGAATCAACATATTATAGAGATATGGCTTCATCAATGTTTATAACAGCTCAATTTAGGATAGCTAGACTATGGAACCAACCCAGGTGCCCCTCACTGGACAAGTGGATTAATAAACTTAAGTACATATATACAATGGAATACTACTCAGACATTAGAGAAAATGATATTATGGCTTTTACAGCCAAAAGGATGGAGATGGAAGAAATTATGCTAAGTGAAGTATCCCAATCTCAGAGACTCAAGGGCCGAATGTTTCCTCTCATTTAGAATACAACCAGAAACAGTATGTTAGATGGCTAAGCTAATAATAACCTCAATAAGTATAAATTTGTACACAAACAGGGGAAACTTGCCTAGGATACCTGGAGGCATAGGGCGGGGAGCAGGGATGGGGGAAGGGCTAGGGAGGACATCTAGGAGACTGGAGGGAGGGAGTATAGGGTAATCAACTCAGAAGGAGATCTCTGACCTCCAGGAGAAGTCCATTTAACACAGAGGTTCTTTTGGGGGGAAACATAGAACCATGGGGAACCCAAAGGTGGAAATCATGGAATAGCATCAGCCTTGGCTAACTATATAAATGTACATTTGTTCTTGATTGTTTGATAATGATTCCCCCTCAATTGTAAGTCCATATTCAATTAATAAAAAAAAGAGTAGTTATTGTCCTCAGGAACTTGACCATTGTCATCGTCATCATCATCATCATCATCATCAATGTTGCCATTATTCTTCTAACCCCTTTTTCAGCCCATCAAACAATCGAATCCCAAGCTCCTATTGGAGAGTAACAAAAACCAGATTCTTATAACCTATGTCAAACTATGTAGTTTATGAAAAAGAAAAGGAACTAAAATGCGGTAGACATTTTTATGTAAACCTCACAGAGGGGTCAGTCTCCTTTACCTCTTTCCTAACAGTTGAGAACATATTCCTAAAATTCACAGAGATTACCCAGCTTGCCCCAAATCACACAGAAGGGCTCAGGGGTGAATCTCTGGGGACTGACTCCTAATACTGCTATTTCTGCTGTTCATACCTGTTGGAGAACAGAGCTCAGGGATTGTGGCAATATAGCAAGTCCTAATTGTGATGATTGCATTGTACAGAATTTCTATAGCCAAATGGAGATGCAGTCATTACCATAGAAAATTCATAAGCTCAAAAAAAAAAAAAAACACTTTCCTGACCCTGAAAAGCAGATAAGGAATTGTACTTCCATCTTCTCTTTCTAAGATGTGCATAGATATTATCATACAGCTTTTCTCACACTTCCTTATGATTATTCTCATTTTGTAATTGAGAAATTCTCGAAGTTTGTGAGAGGAAACCTTGGTGCTAGGGTAAGGCCATTGTTTCTTGTGAAATCATCTCTCAGGAGGGCTTCTGACTAGGTTCAGACCTTGGCTGTGTGCCCTGGGGTGCAACAGAGAAGAGCCAGAAGTTGATGGTAGTATTGTGGGACAGTGATAAAAGTGCGCTGCAAGGTATGACCAAGCCAGAGAGAGGAGGAAGTGCCTGCAAAAGCATCTCAGGAAACTCAGACTGGAATCCTGCACATGTAGACAACTACTCTGGTAATACACCGTTCCTACATGGTGACTCTTTCGGAGAAATTGAAAGGTACTAGGATTTTTTTTTTTAAATGGTTGAATCACCAACCAAGATTTAGAGTTCTTTCTTGGGATTTTCACTTAGCCACATGTTGAGAACTTGGCTCTACTTTCCAGAGAAGGTATAGAAGAAACTTGAGAAGAAAAGTAGAGAAGACTTAGAGTAGCAATGATAAGGGCCACAAAGGATTATTTTTATCTTGCTGATAAGCTAAAAGAAGCAATATAATAAGAGTCATAAGAATTCAAATAAGTCACTGAATTTCCAGTGAAAGTTGTTTTGGGGAACACTGGGTTAACATTTAACCTAAGAGTAAACCCATGATTTGAAAAACATGCTAATGTCCTTGGGAGAGATGGGAGGCAGGGAGTTTAAAGTGTGTTAAATGCATGAAAGAGATGATTTCTAGGTTGAGGTTAAAGTTCCAATTGAATGAGAATACCAAGAGCACCTCAGTTTCCTAGAAAGTGGTAAGGGCTGGGGTAGGGTTAGCAGGGTTCAGCAGGACATGGATGATGGAATAGGCAGGCATAATCTTTTTGAGGTTCAGGGGGTCTGTCCACTAAGCTCTGCAAAAGTAATAACCTGGCCTACAATGCAGAGTGGCCATGCTTTCCCCCAGCTTCTTGTGCTAATGACATCATGATTGAGCATGTTGGAGAGGTTTCCCATCGTTGTGACTTTAGTGGGTGATTGTAATTAGTGTTAAGAGCTAATCCAGTGCTAAAAGGGAAACATTCCATTTCCCTGCTGCTATGGTTCTGTTGTGGTCTTGTGTTGTGGACATAACCTTTCCTCATACTGAGATTCATGGCTTTGAGACCAAGGTAAATCACAGTCAGCTGTCACTGACCCTGGGGACTGAAAAGCTTTCATCACATAGAGCTGTCTGTTAAAATCCTCTCCCAAACCATAAGCACATAAAATATACCTTGTTCTAGATCACATCTTAAATGGCAACAGCTGTCCTCACAATGGGGGTTCTTCAACATTTGAGCCTAATGGCCCTGAGTTTTGTCAACATGCCTCGTAAAAGTTAATCTTTTAAAAATATTATTCTACTTCTCTATCTACACATGTATTTATTTTAATCTGGGCTGCTCTTCATGTTAAAATTTTCTTATGAAGCAGTCACAGAATCGGGACAAAGAAGCGTGTTGAGTGGTGCTGTAAGTGGCTCAGGACCACAGAGGAGCAGGAGCAGCAGGTGGAGCCGAGGCAGGTGAACAAGGGCAAGAAGGGACTCCCAGGGAGGGCCTGTGTGGAGCCCTTCAGACACTGATCATCCCAGCTCCCTTCAAACACACTACTTCAGAGGTATTCCTGGAATACACTTGATGAAATGTGGCCACATGCCGGGACAAAGGTGTGTGGTCTTTGGAACCCTGACCATGGGCCATGATGTTTCCAACACTGCCTGGCAGCTCTAAAATGAAATGTTCTTACCATATGTGGTGATGAATTCGATTCCAAGATCTACATCCTGCCTCTGAGGACCCCCTAGAATTCTGAAGACAGTTTCCCAGGTGGACTCTGAGGAACAATGGTTGGGCATTAGAGTGTAGGTAGGTAGTGACTATTTAAAAAATAAAACTTTTCTGTCATATACTGGTGTTTTTTTTCTTTTATAGTATGTTGACACACTTCCAGTTAAATACATAAGCATTCTCATCTCCACTGATCTATTTGGAAATATCAAGAAATTTATCTGGGGGGAAAATACATTTGTCTTTAGAAACTGAAAAAGTGAGTGTTTCAGAAAAAACTGGGGAGAGAGGAGAGGCATTTTATAAATCATCAATAAATAAGTATATAATTTTTTTTACTAAAATAAGCACTATTTATATAGCCCAGGTGGAAACTGTGAGAAAGTAGTTAAAAGATGGAGAAATATTAAGATTCTTTGTATTTTGTTTAAAGCCAGAAGATCTTCAAGTTTATGTAAGATGCATACCTTCAACCTCTATGAGTTTTAAACAGAAAACTAATTCTCTTGGTAGCCAAGCAGATGACCTGTGTTTTTCCTACCTTGAAATTAATAACACTACTATTGTTTTTATAACATGCCAGGCCAGTATAAATATAGAAGGAGCTGTTCTTTATGACCAGAATCCTATCTGTTCATACTGGTACTCAGAATCCAAGTTGCTAGTGCCAGGTCAAGTAATGTAGAATAATAATGGAGCATTTAGTGCCAGGGGCCATTATCAGGGGCCATCACAAGCATGATGTCATTGTTGCACGTATAAAAGAAACTGCAGGTCATGCATAGGGCTTGGGAGCATCTTTCCTCTTGTTTCTGCATTTCCCAGCTCTTGGGTGAAGAAATAATTTACAAAGAAGGGCCTGCCTTTACTCTGAGGTCTACTCCTAGTTAACCTGGTTCCTTTCTAGAGTAATTCCTTTATAATTAGAGGTCAAGTTAGGGTGTTTTTTTCCAGGAAGATGTTAAACCATTGACAACTGGGGTTATAGCCTGAATTTACCAGAGTCACAGAAGCCTGTATTTACATGAAAGAAGTAACATTTATTTTTATAAAATCTGATGAATACATAACATCAAAACCTCACAATTAAATTGCCAGAGAAAATGAACTTCACCCCTTCTTGCTCTGCCTGTGGAAGTTTTGAAACTGGGCTGGGCAGAAAGGGTCATGATAAGGAGAGAAGCTGATGAACACCTGAGAATAGGGAAGGTCTAATCTTTGCAATTGTGTCAGTTCACTGAGTCATTTGTCATGTTTCATCACATCATCCTCAGTTCTCTCTTCCCCACTGGGACTCGGCTGATCAGCCTGGAGTTTTAGCTGCTGATGTGATAGGAAGACTCTGTGCTCCCAGGAGTGGAGGAAAGGAGGTAATAGGCTCCAAGCCCAGGGAGTCATTCCTCTCATCACTCCTTTATTTAGCATGTCCTATGGGGATGACATTGTTCCTGATGAACTGCTAGTCCACTGTGGGGGACTGGCTTATGAAGACCGTGATGGGGCAGGCAAGGGGTGTGAACCTTGTGTTCTAGAAGCACAGAGATGCAGGAGATTGCTTACCTCTGAAGGAGTTGGGGGGACTCTTTCAGACCACACTGGCCTTTAGAATGAAACTTAAAACCAGCCAGATATCAATCAATGGAGTCCACATGGGTGGAAAGGGGATTCTAAGCTTAAGGAATGAGAGCAGATACGAGGAATGTATTTGGGGATGCTGAGTGGTATATTTGTCTTGGGAATTATAGATTGAGGCAGATAAGGATGGAAAGAGGTTGAAACTAGATCATAGTGTTTTGAAGGCAAGAATAAGGAGTTTTCACCTGATTCTCTAGACAGATGAGAAGCCAGTGCAACTTACAATACAGAAGGTGACGTGACATGGTAGTTCCAGCAGCTTGGAAGAGCACGGTTGCTGGCTGACCACCATATACAAGCACCCCGCTCCCAGTCTGCCTTCTCTCCTGTGCTTAAGACTTGAGTCACTGACTCAAGCAGGAGCTCTCTCTGGATTTCTCATGTAAAATCTTACATATCCAGCATGTTCCCAAGTTCTACCAATGTAAACTTATTCCTCCACCCATTCAGTTGGTCCAACTAAAAAGCTATCTATATCAAATATAATTATGATCATCCTCAAATGCTTTGTCTCCCACATCCCACATCAAACTAGTCACCATATCTGACAGCTTCCAACTCCCACTTCATGAATCTGCTCACTTCCTCTTCTCATCACCATCCCACTGGCTTAAAGCAGGCCCAGTCAGCCAATTCACTTCTAATTCTGTCTTCCTAGTCTAGCTTTCATGTGGCTGCTGGTAATTATTTTGAAAATATAGGTAAAGTCATGTAAGTTGGTGATTCTAAATAATAATTGGCTCTTTATTACAAAAGAATAAAGCCCCGATCCATAGAGTATTATAAAGGAACCCTCATAGTTTTACTTCCTTTACATTTTCTTCTTTAAACACTGACACTCCACCACTGTCCCTCTCATACACACTGTTTCTCAGCTTGTATTTTCCTGGTATTCATGTTTGGTTCTCATCTCTGCACTTTTACACAAATGTATGCTTAGCATGGCATTTTCTTTTTCTGCTTGGCAAAAGTGCTATTCATCCTTCAAAACCCATCTAGATCCTTTCCTTTGTTACCTCTTCACAATGATTGGCTCTCTACTTTGTGTCACAGTAACTTGGCATCTTAAATCTGAATTGTAACAAGGTATTTTACCAAATTGGCCTCTCATCAGGTTGTGAGTTGTTTTAAGGTGATGACAGTCTGATCTTAGGTCTTCCTTCTATCAGTTGATACTCAGGAGATAGTACTCAATGTCTTCAGATTGAAAGACAAAGATGATTACAATCAGAATCTTGGTATGAAATTTTGATGTGTCATTTCTTAGCAGGGCTCTCAAGTTTCCACTGAGTTTACTTTTTATTGTTCTATAAAATGTATTAATAGAAATAAAAGACCTAGCACAGCATCTAATAATGCATCATTCTCACCAACATACATACCCACTTTACAATGATACCATTTACAGCCCTTTAAAGAATAATAATGCCAGTGTGGCCTATGGAAAAGAACATGGAAAATGCCATAAATTTTAAATATACTTTCATCCCAAAATTTAAACATAAATTAACTTTTGATCTTTTGGACAGCATCTTGTTTATATATGATACTCAAATTTTAGATTGGTTCCATTTTGAAGTGGATAATTTTATGAATTCCTCTTCTATTTAGTTTTCCTTCCCATCCCTCCTTTTACCCCCTAATCCCAACAAAGGCAGATTTGTTATTTGCTTTTGATTTTGTTTATAATATTAAATTTAATAAAGAAGGAATCATATTAATTTTATCACATGTTTGGTCTGAAATTTTCACCCTAAAAATTCTCAGTGAAGAAAGGCATTGATCTCATTTGTCACCCATGACAGTTGCAGTGTTGATCTGTGCTCGCCAACTCCAAGGGCTTATAGGGTCCTTTTTATCCAATTTTGTCTTACAGTCAAAATCATTTTACTACTGTGAGACAAAAGAGGTTAGAAAAGCCTCTGTTTGCATCAAAAATAAATGAAGATACCTCCACATCTGCCCACCAATGCAAGTTGGCATTTGGTTTGAATGCCACAGCCCCATGTTATCTGACCTCACATTGTCTCTGCTGTATCATTGCCAGCGAGTAATGGTTGACCAGATGCCTCTCACACTGTGATGTTGTCAAGTACAGAAGGATGACTCCAGTGCAAATAACAGATTTTGGAACATTTAACAAGTACCAACTGTAGTCATGTTCATCTGGTTCTGCTGAGAGCAAGGTTTCTCTTTATAATTAATAAGAGAAAGAGAAAAAAATATTCAAAATAAGAAAGACTGGTGATAGCAACAGATATATTCCTTAAAGGGCCCCAAGAGTAGCTCTTCTAGGGTTTCTGAGATATTCTTAAATAGAATAATAAAGAAAGTGGTGCCACTTCAGTGGTTGATCATTGAAATCCTAAAAATTAAGGGAATGGCCACAGGGCAATCATTAATGCCTTCTTCCTCATTTCATGGTCTCAGCTCCGTGCTCTGGAATGAACAGTCTGTGTACATCTTGTCTGACTTGCTATGGTCCTCCCCTTCTCTTTTCTCCACCAGACCCCTGGGAATCACCCTGCTCATATTCTGATATAGCCACCATGTTATAGTGATGGTGACTTGTCCCATGGTGGAGATACTGGTTCCTCTAATCTGGTCTTCTTTCTTCCACTTAAACTTGCACTCTGGGCTTATATTTTATACTCTGTTCAAAAACTCCTTCTCTGCTTCATTTGATACAAATTTTATGATGCAACCTATTGGCAGCTTACTGGGGAAAAAAAGGCTCAAAAGGGTTTAATTATAAAAGCAGTAAAAGTAATGAACTGGGAATATCAAGATTGATAGGAATCAGGGTAAAAACTTGTTTGATGATTTAATTGATAAAGATATTAATTTGACAAGGGAGCCAATAATACTTGATAGTTTCATTTATCCAGATTTTTATTTCTAATTTATATTTAGGGTTCTATTTGAAAGTCATTTAAAATATATCCTCAGGGGTAGGTTACAAGTATTATTTGTTCTGCTGAAATGAGAGATAACAGCATGGCCTAGCATGGTCAGGGGAGAGGGAAGACAGGGGAGTTGAGTTACATCCCAGCCTTATGTTTATCTGTAGTGAGCCAGCAGAAGTAAGGTTGTTGGAGGTTATCCTGGGTCAATGTAAATGGCACACATCCCCTCTCCTCTCATTCCATTGACTGGAGCCAGTCACATGACCACAGGCAGCTGCAAGGGAGGCTGAGTAGTCTAGTCTAATTGTGTGCCCAGGAAGAACAGGAAACCAGCAATGGTGAGCAGCTATCTGTGTCTTGCCAGCACAGGACCCAGACGAAGACAGAAATCTTTGGGCCTTGGTTTATTCAACTGAAAGTTGAAATATGTAATGCCTAAGATTCTACTTGTAGCTCTAGTATCTACAATGCCAGCTGAGTAGACATGATCATGCCGTAACACATGTGGTTATTTCTTAGAGGAACTTTCCAACATTTATAATTTAAAACAAGGGAGACATGGGCTTCATTGCTTTTAGTAAGAAGAAACATTCCATGTGAGCTCTTTCCTGTTCCCAACATGTGGAATGAGATAGTTTTTCTTACTTTTTTTCTTAGTTTCTTCTACCCTTTCCCCTCTCCTGCTTAACCTCCGCAGACTCCTAAACAAAACACAACAGAAACAAAATATCAAGAGAACAGTACCACACCACTGTCACACTTCCCCTCCAAGGTAATTTTGAACACAGGCCAACTCCCTTTGGGACAGAGGCCAAGCATTTTGGCAGATCCCTTTGGAAGTTTGAAGGCAGAGTGCTGACAGTTGAGCCCTTAGTGAATGGGCCTGCAGAGGAGCCAGTGCTGATTAAAGACACACACACACAAACTGCCTAAAGAATGTTGGCTCTTGCTGGGGCGGTGATGTCATCCCTAGCAACAGGTGGCAGCCCTCATTCTCTGAGCCCTCTTAGCAGAGGTCCTAGTGTTCCCAGTCATGAATGAGAAACAATAAGGCATCCATGGGGTTAACTGCCACTTTCACTCTCTCTTTGTAGAGCAGGGGCCTTTCCCATAGAAATGTCCTTGGCTTAAACTGATTTCTTTTTTCCTACTGCCCAAATGTCAGAGTCTCATATAAAAGTGGATCATGAGCAACTTTAGCCACTGAAGCCTTTTCAATAGCAGCATAATAATGTGTGTGCTTTCCTTGTGCAAATAGAGGTGAACCTGTCTCAGGGAAGGGCAGTGGGATATGAGCCTGGCCTGGGCTGCCTGTTGGGGAAGATCCTCAGACAAACATGAAACCTGCATTGCCTACTGAGTTCAGATTCTGCTTTTTAATTTCCAGTTTGGAGGCAGAGATGTCTTTATGACTAGATGGCAGGACCACAAAGTTATGAGAACTCAGAGCTCTTACAGGAAGTTGCCAAATGGATGTCTCCCAGTAGTAGCCAATATCAGGATTGAGGTTGGCCAAATGCAACCTAAATCAATAGCGCTCAATCCCATTATATGAAAGGTAAGCTTTTTACAAATGCACATCCTCAATACCTTCCACGTACTCCCACATAAAATGCAAAACACCAAGAATGAAACATTGTGCCTCCCCAAAGGAGAGTAAGGCTGTCAGGCCTGGTAATGTCTGTTTTTAAAATGGTCCATGCGGTTCTGAGTAGCACTGGGCTCAAGCTGTGTCAGTTTCTCCCTGCAGAGACAGATTGCTGCAGAGATGGAAAAATAACATGGATTTTTGACTCACACATTGTGGGTTTGAATCTGGACTCTATCCTGCACAAACTGCATGGCCTTCATCAAATTATTTAACATTCCTAAACCTTGCTAGATGGTATTGGTAAAACAAGGAAAGCAGTCCCTTCCTCTAGGATCTTGTGAGATTTCGAATAATGTACACCAAGCTCTTAGCGCAGCACAGTGCCTGCAGGCTTTACACAGATGTTCTTTATACTAGGTCCTAGGATTCTCAAATGTCTTATCTGCAAAATGTGAGGGTTGGACAAGATGACTTCTAAGCACTTTCTAAGCTACTGTGGTACCACTCTAGCACTGGTATAAAATTTCAGGGTATGTTGCATCCAAGCAGTGTTAAAATTTTTCCAACAAGGAAATGTGTCCTTTTCCTAGAGACTAGGATGAAATATGAAAGTCATGAGCAGGGCAGAATGCTTAGATAATAGCACCAAAAGCTGCCTGTGGGAAGACGTCGCTATCTTCAGTGATTTTAATTCACAAGATTATAGGTGATCCTGTAAAGTACCCCTTGTTTCCCAAGACACTTTTTATAGTGCTGTCACCCTTAATTTAGCTAGATATTTTACAACTTATTTATGGTTTTTGCTCTATTCTGTCCCCTGAATGAAAACATCTAACTTAACTCTTCTTTTCTCAACTAATACTATCTTTTTGCTTATAGAACTAATTCACTTTTCAGAGCTTGAGCTGGGTTTCAGATAGAGAGATCTCAGCTCCAAAGATTTCTAGCTTTATGATCTCACAGTCTCTTAATGATCCTAACCCTATAGAGCAGGCTTCTGAGCCAGCACAACTACTACACAAATTGAATGAAATAACTCATATCCTCTGCAATCACATGAAGGATGTCCTCAACATACAACTGTTCACTTCTTGATTTTCTAGGCAAGCTTGTGTTCATTGTATCCATGCTTTGTAAATATGCAGAAATATTGATTTTTTACTATATCCCTTCTCATGCCTGTTATTCCCAGACCTGGTGTATCCTATATAGAATTTATACTATGAAATCACCGATTATCAGTTCTCAGTATTTTGCGTATCTTTATTATGGCCCATGTGAGAAAACAACCCATTTCTGCACCCTGGGTTAGGATAAGATGTTTTACACATCCTATTCAAAGGCAGGGAGACTTTTCATGTAATGAGGGCTCAAAGAATATGCATTTGGGAATATCATCTTTGGCTTCTAATTGCAGCCTACTCACTTTATAACTATAAGCCTTAATGCAAATAATTTAATTTCTGAGTCTGTGTTCCTTATCCATAAAATGGGAGTAATCATGCAACCTTGCAGTGGGGTGGTAAAGTTTACATGAGAGCATATAAATGCATCTATTACTTCTGCAGCTAATTTGTACTGCTATTATACTGCTGTTCAAAAATGGGCAACATGGACCATAGAAGGAATATGGATTAGGAGTCAAAGATTCAACTCTGCCACCAACTGGCTACATAACTACAGAGGAGCCATTTAACCCGTTTGGGTCTGTTTTCTAAGCTGTCAAAGGCATAATAATTCTCATGCAGATACCACAGTGGTGCTTTCTGGCTAAAAGGAAATAACACAAAAGTGGTGTCATTATTTTTATTAATGCTCCAATCATCCTTTTTGGTGCTGCCCAGGGACAGCTTTCATTCCTGATGACTTGGCATCTGCTTTATCAACATGCTTTTGAGGCATGGGCAGCATCTCATTTATTTTAAATGAGTATGTTTGTGATGGGAATATTTCACTTCTTTTTGTTGAACTAACTGCTCTTCATTCTGAAAGACTCCTTTAGAGCAGACTTTGCATTTGCAAATTTCAGATGACTCCATGCTGATCAGCACCCAAACCATGCTTCTCCCTGCCCAGTGAGACAAAGTCACTGCACAGCCTTTTCTAGATAGGGATCTGCAGCCACGTTACATGTTCCTTTATTAATGAAACACAGCAAAAAGCATCCTCTTAGAGGATACTCAGATTACATCTGGGAGGAAGCACTTTGTTAATGAGCTGAACTGCCTTGTTTGGGAAGATGAGTTGTGTTGACATATCAGGTATCCTTTTGAGCCAGCTTGCAGAGTGCCTGGGAATTGGGACCAGACAGTATTTCATGACACAAGTTTCCTGAATTCCATTGCCTGAAATTTTCTGTAGCAAAGTGGGAGCTAGATTATTTACACTGTGATAACATCTGTAGAAGAAATGGCTTGAATTTCAAAAGAGAAAAGGCATTTTATAAATGGGTCACACCTGTGGTGGGGAAATGAGACAGGTTAAGGTGGACAAATTGTCTGGACACAAAAATACTCCGTGTCTAGCCAGACCTTACTCATAGGACAAGAGGAAGGCTCAGGAAGCCACCGAATCCCATGCTGATAATCAGTCATGTCACTCCTTTTCTCAGAAATCTTTAAATGGCTTTCCATTGCTATGAAAATAAGTTTTTTTTTAAAATCCTAAGCCCAATCTGCAAAGCCCTGGCAAGCCCCTCCTGCCTCATTCCACACCATCACTCCTTTCTGAAGCCACACTGGTTGCTTACAGCCACCCTAATGCTCCAAGCTCTTTCCCACATCAGGTTGTTACTATACACTAGTTGCTGTCTAGAATGTTTTCCACATTCCTAGCTTATCTAATTGTGGCCATCCACTGGCACTCATCATTATGATCTCTTGCTCAAACTGACCTTCTCTATACATAGCCACCTAAGTTAGGTCCCTTTTTTTCCCTTCTGATTATATTCACTAGTTTTTCTTCAAAACACTTAGTATAATTTCCAATCCAGTATTTGTGCACTTATTTAAAGTCTTTTCTATGAGGCTGTAAATTCTACCAGGGCAAGGGTTGGATCTGCTTTGCTCTTCATTATATCCCCTTTCATCTGAGTAAGTGCTTAGCTAAAAATGGTGGCTTACTAAGTAACTTATGGAATGAATTAATGAATGAATGTAATTGTTGATGAGTTTCACTGCTAAGCAAACAGGATAAAATATACATTGGGTACCTTATCAATCTCCAGACCCATTCATCTAATCACAGTTCACAGGACTTAGTTCTCAGATATGATTATCACATTGGAAATAGCCTTACATTGAGACTGTACTTCACATGGTCTGCAGCCTGTCCATTGTTGGATAGGCAAAGATGGCTATCAGAAGCATCTTTATAGCAGAAATATACATTGCAGTGTTTCCAGACATTGGAGACTTTAAGGTTAATACTAATGAAGCCTCTGCCTTTTGCTCTAAATCGTTGTCACTTATGATAGAAAGTGTCTGGTAGCTATATTTTTTTATAGTTCCTGGTGACAAACATATCTGGCAGAACAGAGCAGTTTTCATTAGCAAATAATAACAGAAAAAAAAGAAAAAGAAAGAAAACTAACCAGCCAGATCAGTGGTCCCCACCTTTTCACGCTTTTGTGATTTTACAAGATGCACAGACTCGGGAGTTTGTTCTGAGGATGGTGACCAAGCTGCGTTTGATGATCTGAAATCCTTGATTCAGGGAGAGGAACTGGGACATGATAATTGCCCTTGACAAACTAAGACAATACATGTTGGTCATTAAATATTCAAATAGACACCTTGAAGATTTCCTTTTTTTTGCTGGAGGGCCAATGTAGGTTCACATTACAGAGATACATATTTTGATAGCTTATAAAGAGAAATTTATGATGGCTATTTTGAATTCAGAGGGAAGGATGACCTGTCATAAAGATGTGAGCAGAATTCAGGTTGATTAACCATCTGATAGGAACATTGCACAAAGTATTCATGTATTTAGTCTGAGATGAACTCTGAAAATCTTTTCAAATCTAGGATACAGTAATTCTTACTCTGTTTGGGATGATTACTAAAAATCACTCAGTTTGATTTGGCATTGGATCCAGGCTAGTTAACTATGCACCTTGCAATCAGAAGGTCAAGCTAAATTTCTGAATTGATTTTTTTAAGAAAAATAGAGGGAGAGAGAGAATCGATTTTATTTATTTGTTTCATATGGTTTTTGTTTTTCTGACCCTTAGTTGTATATGTGGTGCTGGGGTTTGAAACTGGGTCCTCTTGCGTGTCAGCTAAGTGCTCTACCTCTGAGCCACCACTCCAGCCCCCTCCAAATTGATTTTAAAAGGGAAAAATTCCAAATTATTTCCTCAGTTTTACACAACCAACTCATACTGAGAACTCTACAAAACTCATAAACCACAAAGTTTTTTCAAGTGCATTATTATTTTTATTTTAAACTGCCAAATATCTAATTATGTTCAGTTCAATGACTATTATTTAGCACCTACTGTATGTGGTCATCTAACAAACCTTTATTGCATATTTACCATGGAAAACATTGTAGATTTGGTTATTTGAGACTTGTGGTCAAGTTCAGACAACTATATCAGCAGTAATAGGCACGTTCTTATGGTACTATGTGAGAGCAGAAGCATTCTGGGTGAGAACAAGAATTGGGGGACTTCCCTGAGATGGTTAACTGAAGGCACCCAAGTGCAGAGACCATTGAGATACATTTTCTCCCCTCCCAAAGAGTGTGATTCAGTGGGCATTTTGTGTTCAGAAGATGCCTAAACGTTCACAGAATGCTGTGTTGACTCTTTAAGTACTGGACTCCTTAGCTACAACATGTTCACTTTTCAAATTAGTCTGATTCTAGTCTTGTAATTAGGAAAAAAACATCTGTAGGAGTCTGGAAAGGAGATGACCCAAAATCTGGTGAGATACCAGGTAAGTGAGAAGTCTGCTTTGACTTTTCCTGGACTCTTCTATAACTGCCAATACAAACATATTTTACAGTCCAGACAAGGTGCTGAGTGTGATACCAAAACAATAATGATTTTGGAGATATAAAGGATGAACATTGTCATATTCTTAATGCTTCTAAGGACTATGAGATCCTTTTGATTAGAATAGAGAAAAGAAGATAGTTTGGGGTGTGTACTGGGATGCATAGGGAAGCATGGATCTCAGTGCAAAATGATGAAATCCTGGGGTCAATATGTGACCACTCCTTCTTTCCCCCATATACTCTCTAACCCTGCATCTTGATTCTTAGTTGTGTTACCTTACCTTGCTTCTTAAAGGCACAGAAGTATTTAGAAAAAATATACATAATTAAAATTTTAGAAGGAGTAAGATAAATGAGTTATGTTCATTAGGATGTCTTCCTAATTAGGATCTCCACTGAGAATTGGAACTGTTAGATTTTATTCCTTGTTCTTCCTCTGAAATTGATCTTTTTCTGACTCACTTTCTTATCATTTTAATGGGATAAGAATGATTGTTACCCTCATAATTTTAAAAAAGTGTCCTGAGAATTCATTTCCTACAGTTTAGATTCTCAAGCAAATCTAATTCTTAAGCAGAAAGCATGAGTGTTATTCTCTTTGTGGTCCTTGAGAAACATTTAGTGTCAATTTGTTCTGCTGAAAGACCAAATGAGCAGCGAGAAAAACCTATTTTCTTAGGTTCAGAGAGAACCTCATCTGTGCAATTGGAAGAAAAAAAAGTTCTTAAACATATAGCCATGTCTTTAGAGAATCTGTTTCTTACCACAGTTTAGTAGTGAAGTTGTGGCTATTGAAGAACCTAAAGTCCATCTCAACAGCACTTAAACTTAGAGCTCAATGGGTAGCAATTAGGAGAAATTTAAAGCATACCCAGGAGGCTCCAAAAGTAAATATTTCTCTGGGCAGATGTGTTATAGCTGAATTAACTGGGTGTTTGTGCAACTGCATTGAATCGGAGAGATAACAGTCTTTTACTGCCTGTAGATGTAGCCTATGATTCAAAAATACAAGTGGTCTTAAATGTTCCCAGTGGAGGTTCAGGCAGTTTGCTAAGCAAACCATTGCTGCTGCCAGGTGATAATCATGCTGCCTTGGGTTATTTGTCCAATTCTAAGTAATGAGGTTCCCATCACCCTCCATTTGAGGTGTGTTTATCTTACAAGAACTTGGGTCAAATTGAACTTAAATTTCGCTTGATTGTATTTTCTGCTAAGAATCATTCTGAGAGGAGTGAAACACAAGATTCATTTCTCTCTTATTATTCCTTGTTTAAAGATTTTGCCAGGGGGGAAAAAGATATTCCCTTTTAGGTTGATTGGGTAATTGGGGGTGATTACTCCAGCCTCTCACTTCAACAAGTGAGGAAGTTGTAAAAGGATGTGGCTGCCTGGATGCCCTGGTCTCCTCTGTTTTCATTCTGAGATCACTGACAGGAGTGACCTATTGTGAGATGCCTGCTAGTGTATAATAACCTGTGAGGGGACAATGAGTGCAGAGTGGGAGGCCACAGGGGCCAGAAAAATAGGAACAGTAAATGGCTGTGAAGCAGCAAGAGCAAAAACAGGATTTGGCATGGTAGTCGTTACATTTGCTGCAATACAGTACATTCATCCAAGATGAAGATTATTCCACAGGGGAGTTAGTTTAGCTTTGGCCCTACTGAGGGCAGAATAAGGTCAATATTGACAGGTGCTGCTCACCTGAAATATGTCAGCCTGCATACTGAATGCTTTATATCATCATAATTTATACTTAATTTTTATTTCCAGCAAGCACATACAGTTGATACTATTTCCCATCTAACGGATGAGGAAAGAGAGTCTTCCGAATGCCACATGGAAAGCAAGTTAGGAAAGCTGGAATGGAATTCAATCTGTTTTATTTCACTTAACTTGCATCTGGCTGAGGTCTGCATGATCCTCACAAAGGCATTACACACTCAGATGCATAAAATGCAGGCATTAGATCCAAAGGATCACACCTGAAAATTTTCTGAAGGAAGTGAGGGTTCCTGGTGCCTGGTCTGCAGTTAGTTTCAATACATTTTTTTAAGTGAATCAATAAATGATATGAAATTTAAACTGTGTTTTGAAATAGGTAATTCTGAGGAGATGTAGATCTTAGAGCAGGGCTGTTCAATTACAGAATGGCTGGAGAGCTTACATCACACATTATTTTTTATCCACATCTCTGAATTCAGGACTGAGATAGGAGAGACTTCTATTTTGTTTTGCTAAAAACAATTCTTTCTCTTTGAAATGGAATATTTTATCCACTTTCTGCACTTTGTACTTATTAAAGCACTAGGTACTGGCACTGTGCAGTGGAGATTTAGGGCTGGTGAGGAAGTCTGGGACCAAAGCATTGAAGAAGGCCCTGGGTGTCAGGTTGAGCTGGAGCTACATACCCTAGTCTCCTAAAGACATGGTAAGGGATGTCATAGATGGCAATAAATGCATGTGTTATACAGTTACAATAGCTATTATGATCCCTGCTACAGGTGCAGACACTGAATCCAGAGTGATTATAAAATTTCAGAAGACTGTAGAATATCAAGGGGGAGAACCTGGATGTACATCCTTGTTCTCCAGACTCTGGAGCCTTCTTCACCATTCTCCTCTAAGATCTTTCTTGCCAAAGGCCACAAATGTCCTTATTGAAAACAGGGGCAAGGTAGAAGAAAATAGACCACTGGAAACATTTATTCAGACCTTAGCAAAGATTAGACCCACTTATACAGGTAAAAGAACACACCTGAGCAAAGTGGATGTATCTGTAAGTGATGCTTGCCCAGAGAGCTGCTCAGATGATCTCATTCACAGGGAACTAAAATGAACTCTGAGGCTTGAATCCAGTCCATTGACCCAAATGAGATTCGATTTTTTAACCGTCACACTGACCTCTTTTGTCTGATGGCAAAGTCACATCCATCTCCCTGAAACTTCCTGGCATAAGAGTCACTGCTATGGGAACAAATTTCCAATGATAGCCTTTCCTGATAGTTGGCCCCCTAAGGCCCCTGGGTTTTGAAAGAGAATAGAACGTTCTAATGTTTTCCTCAATAAATTATAAGCTCTTGATTTTCAAATTGATCATTTGATTATTTGGTACTTATATCTGAGTGATTATGTAAAGCTTAAATATGCCAATCACTTTATGGGGAAACACAAGGATCACATTGAATATTTGGTGCATTTCAGGTACTTTCCCACATATGGCATTCCAAGTTCACTATGGCCACAGGAGGTAGACATGAACACTCCCACTGTGTGAGTAAGAATGCTTAATCTCAAAGAAGTTGAGTCCTGTGCCCAAGGTCATTTAACTGGGGAATGTGGAGGCTTGGAGCTGAGTCTGGACATTTCTAATCTCCATATGCTTTCCTTCAGGTTCATTCTCTGATGGAGAGTATCCAGAAACTTTTAGTGATAGAGTCAAAACCAAGATTTAATATATTCACTGAAAATTCAAATAGGACAAAAGCATGCAAAATATTTAAATACAGGGGTAGGAGAACTTCAGCAAAGATTATAAGTATTTTGCAAATAGGCATTCATTGTTTTATTCAGCAATCATTTATCAAGTGCCTAGTATGTGCTTCAGCACTTCTGGATGCTGAGGGGATATGGAAGTAAGACAGAGATGAAGCACCTGCTTTCTGTGGCTTTCATTTTAAAGAAGGAGAAAAATAATAGGCAAGTGAACAAATATGCAAACAGCATAATTTTAACCACATAGATGCAGGGTGAATTTGGGTGTGGCGACCAGAAAGTGTTTACTTGGGAGGTGACATTTGAACTAAGATCTGTTTTAATAAAAAGAAACTTGCCATGTAGACATCTGGGAGGAAGGGAGGAGAAGAATAATGACCAAGGGAAGATCAAGGACAAAAGCTGAAAGCAGGAAAAAGGGCTTCGTGGTCCAGAAACAGGAAGAATTTAAGAATACTGGATTCTGATGATAATTTATCAATACTTGGGTGAAATGAGTAGGTAGCTAGCAAGAAGGAGGCCTGGGAAAGGACATATCCCAAGGGAGAAACCCTCAGAAAGAAGCAGGAGAAAGCCCAATGGTGAAGGTCCTGACAGTTCTTCATGGTCCTGTAGCATTTGACCCCTTCAGGGTCTTCTTCAGTTAATGCGAGTCTCACTGGATATTTAATTGAATTAATCCTGCAGTAGATCAATGCCTTAGAACAAAAACACTGCCCACCTTCAAGCTTGTGTCCTTCTGAAGCAGTACTGGAGTGAGACGTGTGTAGATGTGTCCCCAGACCCACCAGGAGCCAAAAAGCAAGCACAAACCCTTATCTGCATAAACCCTTATCTGTATATGCTTCGTAGTGAATGAGTGAAAGAGAATGGGAATAAAGCATGAGGATGGGAAAATCTTTTCTATGTCTTTTCAAATAGTTAATTGATGCTGTAGTTTTACAGAATTAGGGGAACATAAAATTTTAAAAAGAAGAAGATTCATGTCATGGCTAAGAATCAGGATCCTGGCGTAAGATAATTTGTGTTTTAAAGCTCTACCACTTATTAATTTTAAAACTTCTGGCAAGTTACTCGGTCCTGCTAAGTAAGTATCAATCCCCTCATCTGCAAAATGGGGATAACAATAATATTTTAAAATGTAGTAATTTGGAATTATTTTGAGGATTAAATAGAATTTTGCATGTAAAACGCTCAGCATATCATGTAGGCAATCATCAGAAAATGGCATTAGTTGTTAACTATATTAGGAAGAAGCCGTGGAAAGATTTTAGAAGTGTGTGGGTATGTGAAAATAGACAAAAATAATCCAAAAAGCAATTATGGGTGCTTCTGAACAGAAGCATCACCCATTTGGAGGTAAGCATGTGCAGATGAGTCTGACAAATTGCTGTTCTTCTCTGGGTCCTACTTTCCTCATCTGCGAACCAAAGTGAATGTCAGGGAAAAATAGTAAATGTTCTCACATGGCTCCAGCCTTGAAAATCTACTGTTTGATATATTCGTCACAGACACCCAGCATTTAGTGGTAATCTGAAAATAGGATAACCATCCCAGCTTGTCCAAGACTGAGGGATTTCTTAGGACACGCAACTGAAACTTTCAGTGCTAAAACTAGGGCAGTGTGGGATAAACTGGAATGGCTTGTTACCCTACACATGCATTGCTGCTGAGAGGAGGATGAGGGCGTGGGGAAGAAACACTACCTTCCATCATCTGGCTGGCATTCTGCACCCCTACCTATTGCTTTATAAGGATCAATACTTGCTTCTCATGTGGTCCTGGTCCTTTTATTCCAAGCCTGACAGCAGTCAGAAGGGACTTTATCTTCCTATAGTGCTGTATAAAAGTGCTTCCATGTCAGATGTTCAGAGATGGACTGACAGAGCTGACTAATTACGTTATAAGGGAAACGACATAATGTATAAAACAAAATTCCAAGATTGCTCCTAAGACGTCTTCATGAAGTAACTTGGGGACAGCATTAGGAAATCTTTTTTTTTCTCTCTGTACTTTTTCTTTACTATCAGAATATAGTGAAAGTTGCTTCTCCTTCTTGTCTAGCTGGCAAATGGTTGTTCCAACAAAGAGACCCCACATGGGAAGCCTCCCCTTGCATGCCCAGGTATTGTTAAAGGTGGACTCCTCTGCACCTCTGTGTTGTCTTTGTGCATAATTCTCCCTGAACTTTTAACCACGTATTTGTAAGTGTTTATTCACTGTATGTTGCCTATTGCTCACAGCCTTTTTTGAATACCAGGTACCCTGAGTGCTAAGCCTGGCCAGCATTGTAGTTCATTTTTTATTAAAGACATAGTTTCCTCTCCCTACACACACACACACACACACACACACACACAAAATAACTCCAGAGCCCACAATAGCTGATGAGGCTGTGAATCATGACCTGTCCTTTGTCCTCTCTACTGCCCTGCTTTGTTAATGCTAAACCCTTTAACAATTTTCTTCTCCATGGTAAAAATGAAACCCATTGTAACAGTTTCAAACCTCAGTGAAACTAGCTTGAGTCTGAGGTTTTCTTGTGTCAGTGTATTAATGTGACTCAAAAGAATTAAAATTGCAGTAAAATTAAATAATCTCGTTGAGTGGGTGCTAAGCCAGGCGCCAGTTCCGTGACATGTAGCATTGACATGTACAAGTACTAATTATCCACTAATTACAACCACAGTAGCATTGAGCTCATTTTCACTGAGTGAAGGACTGACACAGTGTTGTGAAGGGTTTAAAAATCCACGTTCTGGCTCTATGCATAGCCATTTATTCAAAAGATGCTGAATTTCAGAGAGTGCGAACAAAGAAGATTTCTTTTAATCTGGTGGCATATTCATTTGGCTAGTTGGTTTTAAAACTGTGTACCTATGCATTATGAATCCTTAGTGCCAAAGAAAGAAAGTGAAGCTGCTGAAAATGTGAGAAACATTTTGCAGTTATACTTCTGGCCTCTTTACCAGACTTCTTAGGAGGTGATGGAGGTCCATCTGGATGATAAGTAAAGGAAAGGAAGGAGACACAGAGGAACCTGAACTGGGTGCCCAGCTGACCCACTGCCAGCTATCGCCCTCACTTTAAATTGCCAGACAGTATGAGTCATATCAGCTCTGCCATCAATATTCCTGTCCCTGAAATAGGAGGGAAAGCCTAAACAAATTTTGTCCACCACTGCCAAGGGAACTAGTAAAGGAGAGCCAAGAAAGAAATTGTAGTGTAGTAGCTAAAGGCACAAGTCTAGGAGTCAGGCAGACCTGGCTTCTTAGTAATGTAATGCTCAATAAATGATATGTGTTCTGTTGATTTTGTGCATAAATACGGAATAATAATTAGGGATGGATGCTACAACCGTCTTTGGGGCTGCCCATCTCACCCTAAATCCTGTCCCAACCGTAATCCATGGAACCAGTATTTGCTGCTATCTGATTCTTCCTCAGCTTTTCTAACTCTTCTGGTGATTCTGTAACTTGATGGACAGTTCTTTTCTCCTTTTCTGAATAAGAAAATAAAATGCCACCTAATTCACCCTATAGATAAGATGTGGCTGATGTACCCCTAGGCACGGTCCTTGCTAGACACTCCATGGTATTTTAGAAAGATTAATTCATCAGACTCCAGCCAGGAAGTGTGATCCTACAAAGCCCTTTGACTCATCCTCCATTTTGACACTCCCTCTAGTGTGCTTTGTGGGCTGGAGAATCCAGAGGGTGGCTATTTTTGCAACCTCCCTCTTTCTATTTTTCCCCCCTCCCACTGTTTTAATGGTTTTTGAAAAATGAAATACAGGCTAAGCCCTCTCCAACAGGCTAACAGTACCTACTTATATGTGACAGATTCTTGAATAAATAACACAATTTAGTTAAACAAAATTTAAAGCAAAAGAGAAATAAAATACATAGTAGAAAGAGTCAAGAAAAACTCATTAGCATTGGCAATCTGCCATTTCCCCCCATTAACCTCAATTAACCACACATACTGCAGACTCTGACATATGATACAAAAAAACATGGCTTTTTATGAACCTGTAGCACTTTATGTTAAAAAGCCAAAACAGTAATTATCACAGCACATAATTTCATTTTGAATAATTTGGAATCTTTTTCCAAAAGGTATGAAGTTTTTATAAGCTATAATGTAAATGCTGTGTGAATATTCTCACATATATGGACATATATGAACCATTATCTGCTTTGAACAGTGGCATGTGTGTGGTACATACACATACACATAAGTTTTATTATACACTATTTATTATATAATATCTGCTTACTAAATTATATTTCTATTTATTACTATTATTATCCATTCATTAAATGCACTAATATTTTCTGATCATAATTTATATGCTGGGTGCTGTGTTATACATGAAAGATAGAAAGATTGGTTTAGCTCCTTAAAATGTGCTCCTTTGATACACATTAAATGAATGAAAAGATGCTTGTTCTGGGGAAGTCACAGTCTATTGAGGAAATAAATGCAATGTTTATGATATAAATATTTATAAAGAATAGAAGGAAAATATAACTCTTCCTCCTGAATTAATATGCCTTTTATTCCAAGGAGTTATAACTAATCTAATCCCTCTTTTTTGTCCACTTGTTTTATATGGGAAATAATACCTTGTGTTATCCCTAGTGAGGAAGAGCTTATCTTCTCTACCATAAAATCACTGCTGTGCCACAGAGGAAGAAACTTCAGCACACAACATTTTTTATGACTTATACATAGTTGCAGTTTTGATAAATGATGAAGTACAAATTCCATCCTTCTTGCAAGAGATCATCCTTCTTCCAAAATAATGCAAAAACACTATAATACCATTAATTCAGACTCTCACTAAGAAGGGTCTTATAGCATTTGAAACTGTGGATTCCAAAACATTTAAGGAAATACATGTTTACTGCTTTTGAATAAATACATAAGGTTGATGCTACTGTTATCATAGTATTTCCAAGCCAAACACCTGCTTGGTCAGACTCTAATGAATAGTGACTTGGACTGTTTGTAATTAGGACATTAAAATGGTGGTTGTTAAAATTAAAGTGCTTTGCAATTGGTTTGTCTTGAGTACATTAAAAATCCCCCTGAGACCCTTCAGTCCTATTAATTTGCGTAGGTAGTACAAAGATAAGCTTCAACCAGCCATGGAACTATTACAAATTCTCAAGTAGCTGGGATGAAAAAATAATGAGATTTTACAGTGTTTATATAAACTTAAGACAAAGAGAAAGGTCTGAAATATGTGAAAATTAACTGGAAAATGTGTGGAATTAAAAAAAAAGTGTTATCAGTCTTCAGATAACAGTCAAAGCTTTCCTTAAAAGGTGATATTTTTCCCAGATTAAAAAAAATTGGTTTCAAAACACTGCTCCTTACTGGTCTTATATAAATTATGGAGTAAGAATGATCTTAAAGAATTGCATGTCCGCAAAACACACATGCATTTTTCAAGACTTTGCACATTTTCTGAGTAATTTGCACTTTCTCCATCTTCCTGCTTTTATTTATCACATGAAAACAGATGTAGAAACAAATTATTTGCACTGAAATGATTTCTGAGGGGGTGCAATGGCTGTTTTCACACCTCTGAATTGTGGTAGAAATTAAAGAACATTCTAATGTTCTTTTGAATAATAGAAGGAAATGTCAACTTGTAGTTGACTGGTTATCAAATTTTCAGATATTGTCAAGGTGACCAATCTAGAAACAACAAAGTTTACCATTTGCATGTAAGAAATAGCACTCCAGTGTTCTTAGGATCTTTAACAATAATAACTTACAATATACTGCTTTTTGTAAGAACAGATTCTGCTAAGTATAGGGCTCTATGCTAAGCCCTGCATCTGTACTCTTTCTTTTTTCTTTTTCTTTTCTTTTTTTTTTAATAAAGAGAGAAGGACAGTGAGAGAGACAGAGAAAGAGAAAAGCAATTTTATTTAGTTTTTCACATGGCCTTCATCGCTCCAATACTTAGTTGTGTACATGGTGCTGGGGCTCGAACCCGGGTCTAGGCAAGCGCTGAAACCGCTGAGCCACCGCTCCAGCCCCATCTGTACTCTTTCTAACAAAACCTTTGAAGACCATTGTACTATCTCCATTTCAAAGATAAGACTAAGATTAGCAAAGTTATATAACTTCTTGTTCACATGGCTAAAAAGTAGCACAACCAAGATTCAAACCCAGGTTTACCTTTTTCAGTAAATTTCTGTTCCATTAATCTCAGACAAAGATTTGACATTTTAACCATCTCCAAATTCTTGGTAGGAATCCTATTCAACATTAGAGGCTCAGTGTAAATAGACCTTAGTCCCTCATCTTTTCAAAATGCACAAATCTGCATTAGTCAATCATTCTTTGGGACACTCAGAGCTGCCTACGGTATCAGACCATGCCTTGTGCTGCCATTCTTCACATACATGTCTGTGCTTTCACTGGATTTTTAGTTCCATGAGAGCAAATACAGGGCCTACTTTGCTCTTCCCATGTGCCTGTGTCCAGATATGCTTTTGTAAGGATGGAAGCATCACCAGGGAAGTGGTACATTACCTCTGCTAAGAAGATTCTGGGGCCAGATGGAGCAAGGTGGGATGAATGCTACAGGCAGTGAGAGAAAGTGCCAGCTGAAGACAATACTGCAGCTGAGATAAGCCAAGGAGGTGAGAAAGGCAGGAAGCTCCCATCAGATCTAAAGTCAAAACAAACATGGCAATCACCTCCTGTGTTCCTTTGCTCGAGATTCCAAACAGAACTTTGTGGAACTGAGATTAAAACATGCAGGAGACCATATTGCAGTTGTCTCAGTTGATTGGCCTTTCAGTTCTTTTGTATTATAAAGTTGAATATTGTTTATGGTGGGGCAATTAAATGACTTAGATGAGCAAAAAAACAATAATACCATAACCCACCAACCACGATAATAGCTGTATATGCAGTGACTTTCACTCCTTGATTCAATATTAGAATTTCCTAGCAGATTTTTTTAAATGCCTATGCCTAGGCCTCAATTCATACCAAATAATTCAGAATATCTGGGTGCAGAACACTGATATCAGTATTTTTCAAAACCCTTCAGGTGTTTCATATGTACAGTCAAAATTGAAAACCAACAAAAGTTTGGAGCCAGGCTTCGGAAAATTTAATGTGCATGCCAATCACCTAGTCTGGGAGAAGGCTGCAGTTCTGCATGTCTCACAGCTCCCAGGTAAAACTCACAATGTTAAGTCACTCACCTTCTGAGCAGCAAGAAAATGCGCTATACTCTCAATGAAATTTAACAACACATAGATGGATGTCATTCCTCCACGAGCTACACATTTAACGCATGAGTTCTTCTGGGGGAAACTGCAACAGGTGAAACCCAAGGTGGATTATCTATGCTTTGGCATGACCCCTAAATAACAAAGTTTATATACATTGATTACTGTTGGTTTGATAATGTTTCCCCCTCAATTGTATCTCTATATACTTCTAATAAAATTTTTGAAAATTTAAAAGAAAACAACACATGGATGAAAGTTCTCTTATCAATAAGTCTTTGAGTATGTTATTGAAACTGTGAGCCTGTTTCCTTCTCTGTCTGATGAGAGGATAAGGAGTAAATATTTTACAATTTTTCTTTTGTCCAAATGTTTAGAAACATTTGAGAGGATCTCAAGATAGGAAGAAAGCAAGATTAGGCAACTGAACACATGTGCTATTCCTGGCACCATGCTGGAGGTTGATAATAAGAGTAATATTATTTGGACATTTAGTATGTGCCAATAACAGAACTAAGCATTTTAAGTTGATTTCTTAATTTAATAAGCTTCATTTTATAGATGAAGAAGCAGAATTTTAGAGAAGTTAAAGGGCATGCAGCTGCCTGCAGAAAGCCAAGGATGGGAAGCCTGGTGGCTAGTCTGATGCCAGAGCCTGAGTACTAGTTAGCTTAGTTACAGTGCTCCTCAATGTTTCCAGAGTAGATATCTTTAGGATACATTTATGTGGTAGCATTTAAATTGCCAGCCATTTCTGCTTCCCTATTTTGATCAACCAATATTTGGAATCATGCAAACAAGAATCTTGGCAGAAAGAGAAATGGGTAGATGTATGCCATTTTGCACATTTGAGAGCACACACCAATGGTATGTTAATGGCAACTAAAGGTGACATCATTTTCTATGATATCTTTAATATTGGTCTGCCATCTGCAGCTAAATTTCTCTGAAGAAACCAATATGGCATTCAAGGTTTAGGTAAATAGCCTAGAGAATTCTTCAGGTGCATAAATGTTTCATCATTAGGCTGAATTTGCAAGGAGAGCCAGAGGGCTGTGTGTGATTGGGAGGGATTGGTGATGGGGAGAGGAATTGAAGAAGGAACAGATGGGACTGGGAAGTCTCCAGGCATTCTGGCTAAACTGATCCTAACTGTAGATGTGCATGCATGTGAAAACATGTATATATGCATGTATGGATATGTGACAGGTCCATCAGGTACAGGAGAGAATTATACAGAGGAGAAGGCCTTTGGAAATATTCCTCACCGCCCACATCGTCTTCACCACTCCCTCTCTTTTGGCCCTGATGATAAGTTTTCTTGACCCAGATGCCCCTTGCCCATCCAGTCTGTAATGAGTTAGGCAGCAAGGGAGCAGGGCTTGCCTAAGCCTCCAAACTCTTCCTTTGGATTGTGGGCAACTCCATCTGTCAACAAGGCCTGGAGACAAGGTGCAGGGTGCATGTCAGCATTGACACTCTGCTTTCACAAGCTGGCTGTTTCCTTTTACTACCTTAGCGACTGCAGAATCCTGAATCCAATGGGAAAAGTGTTGCTGGCAGAAGAGTGCTGCCCAAGATTTCCCTACTGCTGAAGCAGAATTAGGAAATGCCGTCCTAATTCCTTGGCTCGCAAGGAAAGAAAAATAAAACTTATCAGTTACAAAAAACCGATAGCTTTGAACCATGTTTGACCAAAGTATCTTCATACTTTGGTTGAAAATATACCCTCACTTGTACGGTGTTAAGGCTTCAATTAGCATCTTATAGATTACTATTTATAAAGAAAAGTCTACATTACAGACTTAAGCTTCATCAGTGATTTTCCCTGTCAAATTTCTTAAGAAAATTTAATAGCAGCAGTGTGTGCTCAACTGAGCAAATCCAAATCTTTACACCTGAAGAAACAGCCCTCTTACTTAAGAGGTATTTCTCATGGGACCAATTTTCAGAATCCTTTCTTTTATCAACTCTCCCCATAACTGATATCACATATCTTATATATATTTTTCTTTCTGCCTGTTTCTTTTCAAATAAATATTCCATATAGAGTCCAAGAATGCATATTACTTGGTTGTTTTATCATTAAACAGATGAAACACATGTCTTCACTCCAACTATAATTCTGCTTATATTTCTTAAATTTACATTTGTCCTATGCCCATTTCATTTATCTCCAAATTCTATGTGCAGCCTTTATATTCATGTCAAAATACATGGAGGAACATTTTAACAGGTTGAAAAAAGGTGAAAACAGAGGTTTTGGAAGTCAGAATCACGTGGAAGAGATAATAAATGTAGGGACAAAGTATGAGTTTTGTCGTTCCCTATGTAAAAGCTCACACACTTAACTGCCTTTGCTTTTCTCTTTCTGAGAATTATGAATATGGATGTTTAATTTTGTGAAAAAGTAAAAATCAGAACATAGCACCTCTTGCTTCTCATGGAGCAACCTGCAGGTTACGCGTAGCTGGGCTCCCAGGCCTTGAGAAGAAAATGGGCTCAGGTGAGAGAGTAGAAAAGGAACAAAAAGAAACATGTGTTTGGAATGTTTTTTAGGAGTTGTAGACTTCACCTTGCATTCCCTCGGCTACCCACCTCCTTGAATAGCTGTCTCCAGCTGCTGAGATTCAAAGCTGAAGAGAAGCTGGACGGTGCTGTTTGCCTGTCGCTGCCTGAAGAGAGGCTTTCCCTAGAGGAGGAAAAGATGCAATTGTAGTAATTCTCATACCCAGTCACTAAAAGTGATTCTGGAACGCAGGTCTCCTTCCTCCCAAGAAGGGGACTTTGCCAACACCCTACACCTTCTATAGGGAGCCAACGAAGGAGTTTCAAAATTAGAGCCCCAGGATGTGAATCCTGGAAATCATTGGTCAAGTTATTTAACACAATTTCTCCCTATAAGGAATGCAAATAATTTCTATTTCCCTGAAATATCAGGATTCAAGAAATAATTAAAGATGGAGTAAATTCATGTACTAGGTCTGTAGGAGGTCTATTATCATGTTTTAAATCCAGATAAGATGCGATGTCATACAACCTAAGGCATTTGTAGTGATGTATTGGGAAGAGGGGGGATAAGGATGGATAATTGGGGGGGCTTTTGTGGGTAAATCTAATTTTCAGAATTTATATATATATTATACTATTTCATTAGAAGCTTGTTTGATTGTTCAACAAATAAATTTCTGAATAAAAAAATCACATTAAGAAATGTGTGAACTTAGAGCATATGGTATCTGAATTATTATGAGGTTACATGAGGCCATGTATGTGAACACTTTAGGACAGGGCATGGTACAATCAGAACTCACTAAATGTTGGATACTATGGTATTATTATTTTCTCACTTTTTTCTATAAATTAAGTAGAAATCCAGATGTTGGAGAACCATGGAACGGCCATAAAATCCTTGATCACAAGATTAACAATTACATATCTTTGTAATATTACAAAGAGTAATATTATTTGGACATTTAGTCAGATTAAAATTAAAAGAAAAAAAGCTCTTAGGAATAGCTCTAATGAACTTCAAAGAATTGAAAAAACAGTTAAATTATTAAAACAATGGAGGAAGACATTCGGATAACTTTAATTTCTGTGTATTGGGGCCCTTTTGGCTATTCTAAATGAAATAGCATTGAGAGTTCTAAAAGATCATCCACATCGCCCTCATTCAAACAAGTTTTGCCGCTACCTACAATGTGCCAGGTTCTTTGTCAAACCAGGAACACAAGATGAACAAAAGCTATTCACTCCTTTTGCTTATCTCCTATCAGGGAACATTGACTCTTTAACAAATAATTAGAGCAAAATGTTTGGTGCTATAAGAACAGTATTTATATATTCAGCAAATATGAGAGGCACTGATCCAGGTCCTTGAACTAAACTGGTGAACTCCAAAATTTCTGCCATCCTGAAATTGTGGTTGAGAAGGAGAATCAGACAATAGATGAGTTGCAGGCAACTTTCTAGAGGAGGAGAAGTCTGAGAAGGCCTCACTCAGAACCACTCATCTGTGGAGGCTGGAACTAGACCCTGGCCATTGAGAAAGGAGGTCTAGTATCATGTTTTAAATCCAGATAAGGTGTAATGTTATACAACCTAATACATTTTTAGAGATGTTTTGGGTAGGGGAGAGGAAGGATAAGGGTGGGTAATGGGGGGCACTCTTGGGGGTAAATCTTCAGAATCTATCTATATTATTTCATTAGAAGATTGTGTGATTGTTCAACAATTAGATTTCTGAATAAAAAAAATTTAAAAAAAGAATGTAATAACTATCTGGAAGGACAGTGAAGGGCTTACCAGACAGCAAGGCATAGACCAGGAAAAATGGTAAGTAGAGGAAACAGGATATGAAAAACACCAAGAACTCACTGTCGCTCGTAGGTTTGAAATTCTAGGGTTGTGTTTTTGGTTTTTTTTAAATACCAAACCTAGCTTCCTGCAGACATAAGAGAATTATGCTGAAACAGCTAAGACCTGCGCAGCTTCAAGTAGCACTTAAGGAAAATGTGTCTGTCATGGCAATAGATTACACAGCTGCGACCCAGGACACCCACGGGGAGAAAAATCAGGGAAAAGATGTCATCCCCTTACAAGTATCACTTCCCTGACCACAACTACTTAGAACACTTTGAGTTCTCTTTTGAACAGGGAACCACATTTCTGGCTCAGGCTTTTTCTCAGAGAAAGGTCATTAGAATTTTTCTGTCTCCATAACAAAAAATCAAAAGCAGCCATTTTTAAACTTAATTGCCTGATTCCAGCCCTGTGTTCCCCCCACCCCTTATTGAGTATCATTCACTTATGACTGGTGTAATTCCCCTTCTAAATTGGAGGTTTGCATAAGTAATTATATTAAATGATGTGTTTGTTTATATCTGCAAGTCATATTCAAAGCTTGCTCGTGATTTATCTTTGAAATTCAATTTCATGTCAGTTCCCAGTTTACTCTGCCCAGTGGCTCTATAGTTAAGTGTGTGATATTCATGCCTATCTCTTGCTTAGATTACAGAAGGGGTTGCTTTCTACAGCAATGAGTCAGAGTGATTGAAGAGAGAAGTTGCTCTGTTTTATTCTCTTTTCCATTCTAAGATCCCAACGCATTCAACTACAATAAAGTTGTTAAAAATGAAGATGCAGCATTTGTAATTATAACTAATTCATCTGGACCATGAGGGATGACTCACTGCTTTCCTTTCTGACTATAAAAAATAATAGTGCAGTTGAGGTTCCATAGCTAATCCTAAGTACGTACCTTTAGAAGGAAGGAAGCTTTTTCCCGCTTCTTGGTATCACTGGCCCTGGTTCAATAACAAGATTTATTTTTCATTGCAAATAACTACCAGTTGTTGCTTTAACCCCCCAAAATTCATTGTTTTTGTGTTCTAGGATCCCATTGATGACCCTGATCACTCTTTTTATTCCAACCCCTTTTCATCTCTGATTCCTAAACTCACTTGATTGATTGATTCATTCATTCATTCAAGTCTGTCTTCTCCAAATATGTAAGACTTCTTAAAACCTAAATGGCAGAGATCATGATTTCCAACTGATATTGACACCTTGATTGAATAATATCTTATGTAAAATAATGTTCACCCACTTGAAGAATGTAGTTCAATAGTTTCATAATATGTACAGAATTGTGTAACTATCACCATAATCACATTTAGAAGATTTTCATAACCCCAAAAAGAAGCCCTACACCCTTTATCAAACTATCTCTATCCCCTGCCTGACCACGTTTGTTTTCCTAATGACTTCTACTTTTGACTTGGATGGATTTTTTTTTTTTTTGCCTTTTGTTTATATTTGTGAAAATAAAGGAGACAGAAGCTCAGAAAGCTGAAGCCTTCAAGATGCTTCCCTGTGCTTTTCCTCTAGGAATGGGATCTGCCTGGGTCCCCATAGGTCCAGGTTCTCTGTTGGGAGTCAGTTCAGGTTTTGCAGAAAGCCCATCTCTTTCTCTATTAGCTAATAAATATGTGGTGAACACATTCTGATGAAGAGATGCAGACGAAAGGAGAACATTGTGAAAGTATGTGAATTTTCTAAAGAATTGCCCTCAGAATCGTCAGGACAGGAAGCTGACTTCTTCCCTGTATATTGTGGCATTATGAACCCGAGTGAGGAGGAGCAGAAGTGACACCAGAGTCCTCAGGGGAACAGAGGGCAAAGAGGTGTCTGCTCTTTTGTGCCTGGAAGAGCCACAGATGAACAGTAGGGTGGAGGCCCACAGCCCTTTTACCCATTTACGATCTCTATATAACAAATATTTCTCATACCCATTGTGACCTCTAACAGTGGATGCCCCCCTGAGGAGGCAGTGAGGATGGATGAAAGCCTCCCCGCCTTGTTAGAAGACAGCTACTCCTCACTTGAAAAGAGACTCCCTGACATATGACCTTGCCTTGCCGAATAGCATGGCCTGAAAATGAAGACCCTCTGTCAAATGCCTACTGATGCAACCAGACAGACCCTTAATCAACATGAATCCTAGAGCTGCACTCCCTTTATTCCTCTGTTATTACCCCACTCTCCAAACCACTCACACATCTCCCTGTTGCCCTCCTGCTGCAGCCCCACATGCACACACATCAAGCCCAATGGTCCGATCCAGGTACTACAGCAGCTAAGCCTATTTCATTCCTGGATGTGGCTGGTCAGGCAGGAAAATTGATATCAATAAAAAGTCAGAGTGCAATTCAACAAAGAACAGTAGAATTGAGCAGCATCTTTCTTTTAGAATCGAAAGACCATCTCAGCCATCATCCCAAGGGACTCTGGTAGAGTAAATGAGAGAGCGACTAGAATGACAAATGCATGTTTTCACACTTGCCCAGGGGATTCTAATGGGCATCTAGGGTAAGGCAGGGTGCTGACCCTCTCACTTGAAACTCTCTTACTGGCACTCTTCATTAACCTCTGGGTTAAGTTGTTCTTATACCTGGGTGTGCCTAATATTGCTCCATTCACACAGAGGCACTCTGTAAATGGTTTTTTAATTTATTTTATTTTATCTATTTTTTAAGAGAGAGAAAGAATCAACTTTATTTTTTTCATCTGAGTTTTGTTTTTCTGATACTAGGTTGTGTATGTGGTGATAGGACTTCAAACCAGATCCTTGCAAATGCCAAGCAAGCACACCAACTGCTGAGCCACCGCTCCAGCCCACTGTAAATGGTTTTAAATGCAGGCAAATGTCACATAACCTTCCCCACCCACAGATGCACTTTCCACACATAAGACACTGCTGTCCTAAATAAACACTTTCTATATCTGCAGCAAAACTGAAGAATGTAACGGTCTTTTCCATGGCAAAGATTGGTAAATGACATTATTGAGTTCCTATTCCTGGTTCAAAGCAAAGAGCTAGTTGCCCTCCACCCTAGAATTTCAGACTCAGAAAGCAGGCCTTATCCACGAAGGACCTGTCAATAGATATGTGAGCAACGGATTTTAGTATAGGATGAAGAAAAACAATGGAGGAGTGTACTGGTTATGTGGGGATAAATCATATAGGCACCAAACCCTAGCAAAAAGGTTCAGGGAAGGCTTACACCATGCTGCATTTGAAGACTCTACGGGTGTTGCACAGCATGCTGAATACAGTTATTAACAGTATATTATACATTTCAAAAATCACTGAGAAAAAAATCAAATGATCTTGCCCCAGAATAAGAAGTATTTTAGGTGTTGGATATGTTAATTCACTTGATTTAATTATCCCATATTGTATTCAAAGATCATAAAATCACTTTGTATTCTATAAATATATATATGTTTATGTATAATCATACATATATTTACAGAAGTACATACACACACATTGTCAAATTATGTGAAAAACGAAAAGAAAAACCTTGAGTTAAAGTGGGGTAAGCCACATGCAGAATGAATTCATGAAAAGGAAGATCTTCTCTCTGCAGGGGAACCAGGTTTCTTCTCCATGTAGAGCAGAGGTGGAGGGGGTAGGGCCAGCTTGTAAAGGGCCATGCTACCCTGAATGAGATAATGTTTTGAAGGCCATAGGAAACTGTTTAATCTCCTGTTCCTCTTCTTTGCTTCCTCTAAATCTCATGTGCTCCCACCTGCCATTGTGTATGAGGTGGAAGCCGGAGGTCAAGAGCTCCTCGCAGGCTCCTGTGAACACCTTTTCCCTATTCCATGTGCCTTGCCAGCTTTGGGAATATGCTTTTCATATGATTTCCTGCTCTTTCCTAGTCAATCAGAATATATCATGAAGCCAACCCAAATGATATTCTCTTCAGGGACACTGTGGAATTGAGAAATGGAAAATAAATTTGACCTCCTAATTGCCACTTGACAATAAGAATAATAAAACCTGCAAAAGACAAATTGGTGCAATAAGCTAAGAGGCCTTGAAGGTGTTGTCTCCCCACTCCCTTTTGTCTTTGCACTCAAAGGGGTGATTCATTTATGAGAAACACTGTTGGAAGAAAAGGTAGAGAGATATTTTCCATGTGGAGCTATTTTGTGTCAAGATTTAAACAAATAAAAAATAGAATTATAGTATGTGATCTTTGGTATGTGAATTATTAAATTCTCAATGTGTCTGTATACAGGTAGTATTACAGAAATAACCTTCTTTGTTATGTATATCAAAAATTATACCAATTTGTAAAAATTAAATAAGAAAGTGCTATTTCATAACTCGAATGTAATCAGTGTCAACAATCTATTTGTTGTTCAAGAACTTTAAAATCTTTAATGGGGTTCCTACAATGGAATTTCAGTCCTATGTAAATGAATCTTTGAAATGCCTCATTATCTGAAAAACCATGGTTCCTTGGTGAGTTCTCACATCCCCAAAGATAACAACACCTGACTGGTAAGCAAAAGCAAATAAATTTTTTTCACATTTTCTTCATAAATTTTGTTTTAAGCATGATTTGCGAGCCCATTCTGACTGTCCCAGGGAAATGGAGAGATTACTATCCACAGTCACGTTTGCTTTTCCTTTAAATGGACTTGTTTCCCACACTCAGCAATCTTCTTGGTCCAGATATTTAAAAGTCAAATATTCTCATTTCTACGCAGGTCTGATTGCCACAACATCAAGGAGACTGGACCGGGAGCAGCAGGCAGAGCACTTTCTGGAGGTGAGCTCTCAGAGGAAACGGTTGTCTCATCAAAACTTTCTCCGAACTCCTTGAGCCTGCACCACAAATGGGAGCTTTAATACATTTGAAAAGTGGGATTCACAATGAAGATCTCTCTCTTGGTCTGAGTGGTTCAGGATTTAGAGAATTCCGGTAGCTTCCCCTCCATGTGCTCTTGAGAGCCCTGCAAAAGACAGGCAGCTGCACAGATAGTTCTGCCGTAACTTCAGGCCCCTTTGTCAGTAATCAGGAAGGAAAGTTCAAGAGCAGAGTCCTGGGACCGCACAGCCCAGGTGTGAAAGGAGACAGCAGCAGCACTGTTCAAATGAAGTGCAGCATCTGTGAAGCCGGCGTTTCTCTCCCCTTATTTCTTTTCCTAGGGAGAAGGTTGAGAGAGAGAAGGCTGCTAGTTGATTCATAGCCCAAGATGACTGTTTCTGAAACCATAAAATGTACTCCTATAACTCATTAGGACAGGAACAGCAGCAATATAAACTCCAAGAGCACTATTTCTGGATAGAGAGGGAAAAATCCCCTATAAAGCAAGGGATGAGAAAATAGACATGAAAGAGCTTTGTGGGTCATTCTTCCTGTATGTATTGAGTATCTTATTGAACACATTGAAGTCTGGGTAGTTTGTATGGTACTGAGATTGGATTGTGGCCATGTAATATGGAGGGATGACAGTGCTCAGAACCTAGGTCTTTGTTAAGGGTCATAATGTGTCTGTGCTTCTAAAATGACCTTTCTGTTTCTCAGATCCACTCATCCGAATTCATCCACCACACCTATGTGTGCACATGCTTATGCACAATTACACACACACCCCTCAAACCTTATGACAGGATCTCTTTTGGCATCTTCCTTTAAGTCATATCAGCAGTATTGATCTGTTTAAAGAATGCTGGAGCTGGGGACAATGGTACAGGCCTGTAATCCATGACTTGGTAGGCAGAGGCAGAAGGATGGCAAGTTTGAGGCCACCCTCAGCAATGTGGAGACCCTGACTTAAAATTAAAAGTTAAGGGGCTGGAGTGTTGGCTCAGAGGTTACAGCCCTTGCCTGGCATGTGCGAGGACATGAGTTCAAACCCAGCACCACATACACAACAAAGCTTCAGAGCAATAAAAGCCGCATGAAAAACTACATAAAATTGACTCTCTCTCTCTCTCTCTCTCTCTCTCTCACTGATCCTCTCTCTTTAAAAAAGAATTAAGAGTTAAAAGAAAAAGAAGGCCTGGGCATATAGTTCAATGATAGAATGTTCTTGGGTACAATCCTCAATAACCCCAAGAAAAGAATAGTGGACTAGGAGTCTGGGCACATGGGTTTTGAGTTACTCTCCCTAGATTAGCTCAAAGTTATGGACAATGCTGTTTAATTCGTCTGGACCTCAGTTTCCCCTACCATGAAATGTGGCAAATAATTGCTGATCCATATACCTCTAAGGATCATTATTAGGATCAAATCACATTTTATATCAAAGTGTTTTCTGAAAAATCACAAGGTATTACATACAGTAAAGGATTATCATCATGCAGCACTAGGATAATCCTTTTAAAACACTTTTATCGTCTCATAAAGATGAAAGATTCCAGGCTGCCAAAAATAATTATAATGAGCCTTTTTCAAAATCCTATTAATGGGCTATAGTACCTACCTGGTCCAGAATTAGAGTACATTTGCCAGAATGGTAACACCTTATGTTTTATTTATGTGCTTCTTTCCTTTCCAGAAGAGAGTCCAGGACACCTGAGAGGCCATGTTCTCAGATAGTTGAACCCATTACCTCCCAGCAGGTGGAAAGCAGGGTGTCTCATTAGCTGCGGAATCTGCTGAGATTACTTGCTGCCTTGTGCACATCACGTGGTGTCATCAGAAGTGTGTGGTGCATAGTGTGACTGTTATAGGATAAAGCTATAGGGAAAGAGGCAAGGATGTTTTCCAGGCATTTGAATTTACTTCACAAATGAATCCTTAGTGTGTTCACATCCTTTACAGACTTATATAAATGTTGAGTAACAATTTGGTACTTTGAACTAATACAGTTTGGGATCTAGACCATTATTTCACTGTACTTGTTATAATCTGCTTAGGAAGGAAGGTAGCATAGCAATTAATCTCACAGTGGTGTTGGGAGCACCAAGTAGATGCTCAGCAAATTGTAGTTATGATAATTGTGATCTTGATCTTTATCATATGATAACATATATATACCTTAATCCTCCTAAAGATTTAACTTCATCTACACAACAGGAAGGATAGTTTTGCCAGGCATCTGAAAAGCAGGATCCCAAGTACTGACCACTAACTCATCATGTGTATCAGGGACTATCCTATGTGCTGAGGACACAGAGTGAGCAGGAGGGTGGGAACGGCAATTGGAAGGTGAGTAAGTGCTTTAATCAGAGAGAAGCTCCCAGAGGCTACTATAATAGGGTCTACGATACTTCCTGAAAGTAGAGGCAGCAGCTGAGAAAGGGGGTGGTATGCAATATTCAATAGATGGAAGAGGAGGGCCTATTTGAGGAGGTGACATATGGTGACATGATGCCAAGATCTGTTCAAGAAACAGAACCAAAGTCAGTGTGGTGAAGACTTTAAGGTGTAACAGAGGTAGAGGTATGGGGTGGTGTGTGATAGGAAAGCAAGCTGGAAAAACAGAGGGAATTCTGAATAATTTTCCTGAGTGTGATGGAAAACCACTAAATGTGTGGCAGAGTGTAATCAGTGTGGTGATGGCAGAGTTAGGCTGGAGCAGGGCACCAGGGATAACTGGGAGGCAGGGCAACTTTTAAAGAGATCCAGTTGAGATAGATGATGATGGCTTGGAGGAGGGCGAGGGCACTGGGTCTAATAGGGAATTGTCTAATACAAATCCCGTCATGACCACCTCTGCTAGCAAGCAACAAGGTCGCTTTTCTAAAGTTTTCGGAGTAGAGATTTTGTACAGTATAGGTAATCTGAATCATTCCAAATTGCCCTCAAGCACGGTCCATTGCCCTACCAGACCCCGGATCCCTCAAAACACTGCTGTCACATTTAATAAATCTCCTACTGAGATTTTCAAAAACTCTCTAGATCTCAGCCTCCTCCTCCTCCCTTACATGCACACATTTCTGCACAGACTCTTCAAGTTGTACATTCCTTGGCCACGTTGACTTTGTTCTCTATAACATTGCTGTGAGTATTTAAACCTCATCCATTTCTTTGTTTCAGAATAGATCATAGAAGGAATATTGCTTTAACTTAGTTGTGCCAACAAAAGAGTAAAATTACTGAGAGTGTGGAATAAAGTTCTCTGTTTTATACAAGATTTTTGTAGCCACTCATACATTTTGTGAGTAGTGAAGACTGGGTGTGGGTAATTAACCTCCTGGAGAGTCTTTAATTGCCAAGATAACCTTATGCTCCTCTTAAACTCATACTCACCTCCTGGCTATGTTTTGTATTTTCCCTTTCCAAAACAAAATTGACTCTTCTTGAAAGGACCCATTTAGAAACTGACTTGGCAGGTACACTTCTGACTAGGTAACCAAGAGGACATCAATTACTTGTTTATAGTTTGCTATCCCCCTGATAAAAGGCACTTTAATTCACTGCTGGCACTCTGTCTATACATTAGCTGAAGATACTTAGCTTTTCCATGTGTAGCTATAAAGGTCTGTGAATCTGTCGTGCATTCACCTTAAATCTGTGCCTATCAGAGGAAGGCTGTCATTATCAGAATCCAAAGGACTTGCTAAAGCAACAAGAGCAGCAAAGAACTGTAGGCAAATTCACAAGTACAGCTTACACTTCTTTGGTAAATTCTAAATGTTAACTCTCATCTGGTTTGGAAGTCTGTGAAAATATTACACAGATCTCTCCCTACCAAAAAGTGCAAAAATATATAGAGGCTTTAGCTTACATATTCAAAGTTCAGTACATCTCTTGATAGCCAGTTATGATTGTAGAGGAGACTGAAGGCTAATTGCAGCATGAAAATGCAGAAAGTTGATAAAGGATAAATGAAGTAAGTAGTAAGTTAATGTTTCATATTGGTATTTGTGACTTTATCCCTGATTGTTTCATTATAAGAGAAGGCAGCTCTGAAATAGGGAATGAATGTACTCTTTCTCATAGTCGTTTGTGTGGATTGTTTTCTCACCTATGAGATGTTTAAGCTCCCTGTGGGCTTGAACTTCATTTATCAAGGTAGTGAATAAAGGGAAAGCTTGGACGCTAAATTCAAGCCTGCCTGAGATTATGTTTTGTTATTGCTTACTGAGCCTTGACGGGCTAGTGAGCCTCTCTGCACTTCTTCTCCCTCATCCATAAAGTGGGATACCAATTTCTACATTAGGCTTGGGGTAAAGAATTGTCAAAGCCACAGCTGAAAAGTGCTCAGATGAATCTGTTGGTGCACATTCCATGCACAGTGGGGGCTGTGGTCAGCACAAACTGTCCAACTAGCCTCCCTGTTCAGAGTCGCTAGCTCAGCTCCTAGGAGACAGGGGGCACTCAATAAATGTGTGAGTGAAAAGAATTATTTCTCCCTAAATGAGACCATGGAGAGCGCAGTATTAGCATGTGGGAAAGAGCCTGAGTTTAGAGACAGAAGGAGCTCTCCACCTCCGTCTGTCTGCGTGAGCTTTGTCAAGTTAGATTAACTTCAATCCTCTCTTTTTTCTTATCTGCAAAATGGGGATGATAATAACACCTAGCTCATTTATAAACTACACAGAAGACCCCGCACATGCTCAAGGTTCCAAACAATTGTTTACCCTCTCCCTTTTTTCCACATCCTTCTTTTTCCCTTATCTTCAAAAAAATACATTGCCAATTCTCTGTCTTTTTCTGGGCCAACTCCAGTAGTTTTGAATAGCATATAGCAATTTGATTATTCTTAAAAGACGTATCTTCTTAAATAATCCTATAGTCCTGGCTTAATTACATGTGAATCTTTATCTTGCTTGCTGAATGAGTATTATTTTGCTTCCCTTTTGATCTTGAAATGCTTCTCTATTCAGGGCTGGATGATTCTGATAAAAGTCTCCCAAAGAGAACAGAGCAAGTATTTTATTTGCAAATCAAAAAAGAAAAAAAAGATGACAAGCCCCAGTAACCAGAATAAAGACAGCAGATGAGAAATTATGCTGTGTATGTATGTACAACTTGAAGTAGCACAGAGAATGTGGTGAGATTTTATAGTGAAGGTGGTATAAATATCAAAGCATATTACAGGGGAATACATTAGCTCCATAAGAATGTATATTATTTAGTGTCTGTCCTTCTAAAACACTCATCAATCATCCTGTGTAAGATACTATTTGTGAGACTACTTTTTCCTTGTCTGAAATTCTCATCCCTTTTCACAGTTTTATTTTCTGAGGGAAAAGAACTGCTCTTCAGTAAGTTTTTATAACATTTCCTCTTGCCTTAGGATGCAAATCAATTTCTTCAGTGAGTGCACATTCTTAGCAGTTTCCTACTTTGGTAAGCACCTGCTTTTGAACTGATGATTACCGCTAGCGAAGAAGAACTGCAGGTCCACTTCAATTCATTATGCAGTCGTATGTTCCCCATTTAACTCCAAGAGAAATGGAAGTTTCTCTCATTAGGCTCCTCTTGTTGCACCCAGAACATTCTGTAGCTATCAATAGACTTTTAAAAAAAGAGAGAGAATAAAAAATTGGCATGTCCATGCATGGAAGCTGCTGAACACAGCCAACAGCCATCCCAGAGGAGTTTGTCTACACTTCTGTGTTCCAGAGCTCCAAGAGATGGCTGTGCATCTTTATACCCAACAAATACCTTGTGATGCTGCTGCCCACCTCCTTCTACCTTCTCCTGCCATTCTCTATCCACAACCTCCCTTTCTTGGGCCTCAGTTTTTCACATTCTTATTGTATCACCTTCAATAAAGTTAACGGGAATCTACTGTCTTTTTTTCCTTCATTCTTACATGATTTATCAAAATCCTCTTCTGGACCTGATATTGGGCCAGGCACCAAGGTTCTGTCACTGGAGTTAGTGTGTTTTCCTGCTGGCTGTCTTGTCTTTGACATTAACCCTAAGTCTTAGATTACCCAACTCTGTGGGTTAGGTAGGGAGGTACTTCACATAGCTGCTGTCTTGGATCAAAAGGCTGTTTTTCTTTTATGGAAAAACTGCTTCTCTCCCATTCCATAGAGTCAGACACAGACTTAGAGAAGAGAGCAGCAGAGCCACGCCACAAGCACTTCATGACAGAGTGGCTCTTAAAGGTCTTCCTTTCTTTCTAGAATGGATGTGGCCCTAAGAATCCATCAGTACATTGAAATGTTACTAATTGACTCCTCCATTCCCATGGTCATTCTGTAATAACTGATTGACTGGGTGTCAGGTCAGTCCACTGTCAAGCATTGATGTCTATTTATCTGAAAAAAGGTGGTTTTCTCTTTTGCTCTTTGGTTTTCTACATACCACCCCTCACCCCTCAGCTGCTCCTGTGTCCTTCACTGCTAGCCCAGGTATTGTTCTATGTGTGGCACTGCCCTGGACTCCAGGACAAAGTCCATCCGAGGGGATGCTGTGTCCACATTGCAAGACCCAGCTTACACTCCAACAAGGAGTGACTGTAGAGCAGTTCTTAGAGCCTGAATTGTGTCTTCCCCAAAACCCACATATTGAAGTCCAAACCCCTAATAACTCAGAATGTGATTTTATTTAGACATAGGGTCTTTGAAGAAGTTATTAAGTTAAAATGAGATCATTAGGGTGGGCCTTAATCCTGTATGATTGGTCCTTATCAGAAGAGGAAATTTGGACACAGACGTGAACAGAGGGAAGAAGACGCCCTCTACAAGGAAAAAAGAAAGGGACCTCTTGGGAAATTTTTGTAAGCACTTTATCTCAGAATTTCAGCCACCAGAATTGTGAGGAAACAAGTTTCTGTAGTTTGTCATTCAGTTTTCTGCATATTTCTATGCCTTCCCTAGTAAACTAATACAGCAGCCAGACTTTATCTACTGACCTGCCCCTTCCCCTCTCCTCATACCGCTAGCTCATAAGGCTATTTAAAAGGACCAAACTTGACTAGGGGACTGGAGCAGTTTCAAAGTAGGAGTAAAACACTTCCCTACATGTATGATGGCTTCCATGCTCTGTGCTACGTGTGCCAAGGGAGAAGTATTTTCCCAGTTAAAATTTCCATGGAAGGCCCTCTCACGGAATGTGGTGGCTCATGGCTGCTTTCCTACACTTTTAGGCCCCTATCTTCTGAGGGCCTCCTTCTTCCACTTTTCTCAGTGAGTTTTTCCAGCCTACCTTCCTAGAAGTCCTGATCCTTTCCAACAGAAATTGTTCTTGCCCAAGAACAAACCGCTCTCCAGTTGTAGATTTCTCTAATTATGTGATTCTTAAGTCTAAGGCCTGTCAGGCAGGGGTGGCCTTTGACACTCCAAGTACAGATAAACTAAGAGTGTTGTGGTGGTGGTGGTGATAGCAATGGTGGTGATAGTGGTGACACAAAGAGTAAATACTGAATCTGACACATGCAAGCTTTTCAAGGAAAACAGTAATTCTCAGAGTAAGCACATTGAAAACAGAGATTGCTAGATGCCCAGAGAGCTTGGCAGGTAATTCCAAGGAGCTGCACTCCTGCAGGGAAGGGTGGAGGGGGAAGGATTATGGGGTGTAGCCAATGGCAGGTATGAAAGCAGACAAGTCTGATGTCATCAGAAAGCTTAACTTATGAAAATGGAAAAAAAATGGAAAAAGATCTACATGCCGAATACCCCTAGTTTAAATGTTGAGAATTCCATTCTTTAGCACTAGGAGCTAAGGAGTCAGCTCCCGTTTTGCAGCATTTGATAGAAAGGAAAATTTCTTTTCTTATAGGTCTCATAATTTGTAGTCCTCTCACAATGAAGCAATTCACACCTTTGGTAGGATGGAATTAGTTTCCTGTCTTCTCTTCACACCACATTTTTTTTTTTTCTGAATGTGCCCTTTTGAATAAAAGGAGAAAAATAAGAAAGGACTCCATGACCCTGTCTTCAGAGACCTGTGGGGGTTGGAAATGATGATGTGTGGAGATTTGATTAGGATTTCAGCTGAGTGCCCTCTTCAGACCCCTTCTCTATCTGATCCAAGGAAGAGAGGGATTGCTGTGGGTCCTTGTGCTGCATAAACTCGCATGGGCATCTTCTCTGTTCTGTTTCCACCTAGCAGTAGTTCCTCACTTTTTCAGTTTGCTCACCTGTATCCCTGGTTAGCCTCCAACTTAGTAACCTACAAATACTTATATGTGCTAGGAGAGATGTCTGGGATAAATCTTTGAGTCCATATATAACCACTTCTAATTTACCTATTTGTGAATGGATGCATTTGTTTTGTTTTCCCCTAAATCAGAACACTGATTAGCAGACCAATATTATAAGACCTGTTTTCTTGGACCTGAGGGGGTCCTTCTATGCAGTGGCTCAGCCCGGAAATGGAAATGAGCTTTGGCTGCTTTGCTTACCGGTGCTGTGCAGGCAGATAATTGCTTCAGGCAGGTCACAGCTTGTTGAGCTGTGCACACAGGCTGTAGGGAGCTGAAGGTCTGCTTTGTTTTCACTTGTGAATGGTTTCTGAATGTGGTGCTATATTGCTGCTTCCTTTAAGTCTTCCGGGGCAAGCAGCTATAACATCGCCAAGCACTGCTTAGATTCTTGGGGTGAGTAGGAGGAGGGGGACCTCTTATCTCATAGGTCTTGCACAAATGACTTATCCGTCTGACAGAAGAGGTTTACATTTCCTCCATGAATCTGAACAATCAAAAGAACTCCCACCTGCCAATCACACATCCAGAGGGCCCAGACTGCCATCTCCTCCGTAGGGGAAGAATGGGGAATTGGCCCTCTACCCTTTGCTCCTACAATTCCTTTTCCATCACTTTCCTCTGTGTTATTTTCCTAGTTTATTTTGTACAGCACACTCTGAGTCACAAAATGATCTGTCCAGAATAATTTCAGTTGGGGTTTTCAGAAACCTCAGATGCCCGTGCCTAACACCAGATTGTGTGACGCAGTTGAGCACTTCATTTGTCTATGGGAAAATAAAAAATTCTATATAATAGCAGCACATTGAGAACATGAGAGCCAACTCAAATGTTCCTATTAATAATCAGACTTGTTTCCTGTTTACTGCACAGAGCTTTGTTTAAACAAGTTGTTGTTTCAGGACCTTTCAAGAGACTTGCTTTTCTGGCAAATCAGAGGCTACCAAACTCAGCTACTTTGTGGCAACACTGGTTTGGTGAAATGCTGAGATGGTTGACAGCATCAAGATACAGAATGCTGTAATCAAAACAAATCACAATTGCCCTAGATGTTAGAGCAAGGCAAATGCCCTTAGTATCTACAAAATTGGGGAAAACAGCAATAAATATGGCTATATATTTTTGGATGTAGCACTCTATGTATTTTACATAATTATCCAATCCAACTTTCTGAAAAATAAAACCTCTCTCATAAAACTAATTATAGTAGTCTTTTAAAGTTCATATAAATTACTCTTACACTATAAGTATAAATTGAGATGTTTAAAACACAGGCCTCGGAGATAGAAGTAGCTACTCATTAGCTCTGTAAACTCAAGCCAAAAAATTTAATCTAAACATCAGTTTTCTCACCTATAAAATTGGGACAGTGATAATACCTTCTTTATAGGGTTTTTATGAGGATTGGCATGTTGCATGAGCAATGCACATATTAAGTGTTTAGTAGTGTAGTTAGCAATTATGACTGGAAGCTTAAATTTCTTCCTTATGATTCCTGAAATAATCTTCTTAAGACAGAATTCAGAGTACTTAGTCCATTATATTATGCATTGTATTAACGGTTTGACTGAGGTGTTGAATATACTTAAGGCACTTGAATAAGAGTATTTTTAATATGCCTCGAGAAGTTCATGTAGCATGGTATGTTCCCAAAATATTAATTCTTTCCTTCCTTTTCTGAAGAAGAGCCCGAAACTTCAGAGCACGTAATACTAGCTTCCACCTTTCCACCTGTCCACTTCATCTACATGGCCTGCGGTCGGATAATTTGGAATACTCATTCTCCTAAGATAAGCTAATGAGTCAACCAGGAGTTTGGAGTGGCTCTGAAAAAGACTGCTGGGGCTTTTCTATTGGATCTGCGTTCCCTCTGCTTTTCTAAGCCAGAATTTGAGGTGGGAACTAAGGCATCCAACCTCACATGACAGAGCAATAGCATTCTCAAGAATAGAGGAACTTAATAAATTGGTTAGTCTAGAAACTAGAATGGGACAGCTAAGCAATTTCCCTAGGTCAGCTACCACTTATCCATCCTTGATACTAATCCCAGAGCTTTTCCCCAAGACATCTTAACCCGTTTACGGACTTAAATTGTATTTATTCATTAACAAATAAATGTGCTTAATATTAAACAATGAGAGAGAGATAGAGAGTAATTCTTTCAGATGCAAAACCTCAATTGTGTGGCAATAATAACCTGGGTATGGATATTAAACAGATTCTCAGTAGAGGTCTTTAACAACAAGGTGGATAGCTAACAATCAATACCATAACTCAGAAATCATAGCCCTTTGTAGTTTCAAATGCCACCTCTCCTTCAGGCCATGCTCAACTCTGGTACCCAGCTGCAGGATATACTCCATGGAGATTTTGTATTTTCTCTTTCATGGTCCTTCCTCTGGTGAAGGTCACCAGTAAGAGGGAGGGACAGAGATGAAGTACTGCTAGTATCTGGAACGATGCCAGGTACTCATAAATACTGACTGATATGAAGTATAGGGTTTTAGGTAATTCACAACCAGATAATCCATTCTTTGCTTAGAGATCCACAGAAAGTAGGCTTATCATACAAAAGAGGTACCTGGATGAATGGTTCATGGGGTACCCAGAGTGCCAGGTTGCAAAGGATGGGGACCAGCTTCACCCCCACCCTATTACATCCCAGGCTACACAAAGGCTGTTGGCCAAACCCAGCTCCTGTTTGGAGTCTAAGAGAAGTTCCTAAATCATATCTACCTACCTAGAATCCATCATCTTCATGAGGTCATAAATATATAATTCAAGAGGAAGATCTTAGATTTTTTATGAAGTACCCTGTTATAATTCCTGGCATGCCACAATCCACTTTTAAAGATTCTGATAAATCAAAATTAGACATGAGGCTAACTCTTTGCTAACGTGTACATTTCTGTTGTTATTAAGACATGATCTGGGGCTGGAGAGGTGGTTCAGCAGTTATGGAATGTGCCTGGTGTGCTCAAGTAACACGAATTCAAACCCCAGCAGCATGTACACAATGATGTTTCAGAGCAAGGAAAGCCATATGAAAAACTAAATATAATTGATTCTCTCTTTCTCTCTCTCTCTCTCTCACTGTCAATATCTCTAAAAACATGATCTGCTTTTAGTTAACTATTTTCAAATAAAATAGAAAAATGTCAATATCTTTAATAAATGTGTTAGTACTCATTAGTAGCCCTCTTATGAAGATTCATGAAGACAAAACACTTCAGTCTGTGCAGAACCCATAGAGCAGGGAGCCTCTGTCCTCCATGCATTCTAACTTTCTCCATGTGAAGAAAGACTCACTTCTCATTCTGTTTTTAAGTTGAGTGCTGTGAAAGCAACTTTTAACCCCTTTGATAATCAAATGATTGAACTGTTATCTTCATACTGTAAGGCAGGCATCTTTTCACTGAGAATAAGTTTGGCAAAGCCTTGCCTTTATGTTTTCCATGACTACCATCCAAAGGCATTAGAACTTCCTTAGGTGAAAAAGAAGTCAAAAAGGCTGTGTTATATCAATGCCACATTATAGTCTGCCAGCAGAGAGCTGTAACAGCAGCAAACTCTCATGGTATGCAGGAATTAGAGATTCTCTTGTTTGGTTTTGGCTAGAGAGCATGACAAGCTTTTGTTCAACGTTTTTATAACAGGAGAGGTTGTTCTGTCACTATCAGCAGTAGCCAGGGCATGTTTGCTCTACCTCTGGTTGAAGAATTACAAATCTCCCTGTGCAAGGCTGTGACAGACCCATCCTATGTGCTTCAATACATGCACAAAACCATCTTCAAAAATAATGCTTCCAGGAGCAAGTCATTTTAAAGTTCCTGTCGTACCACAAGGACATTAGCATGTAAGACAGAGTGAACTCAATTTCTGATGATTTGAAGCATGTGAGAGGGATAAAATGAAAATCTGTTCCAAAACTCTTCTAAAAGAAATTTCACAGTGCCTGTAAGTTTTCTTAAACTGCAATTATTTCTAGTTATAGAATAATTAAAAACATGCAACTCTGATGCAAAATAAACATATATGATAAAGATTATTGTCAAAGGCAGAAGCAGAGAGTAACAGAAAAAATGACATAAAGATAAGCAAATGAGACAACATTGCCTAAGACACATAATTTCCCCAAGTAATGATGATCACATCTTAGGTTTGACACATTGTCTTTCAGAACTGTTTTTGCATTTATGTATACATGCATATTACGTACGGGGGTCATCCATACCTTTCTCTAGAGCACTGCAAGTTTACAGCCTAGCTTCCCCTCTCTGTTCATACTTGTGTACTGTTGGTCTAGTACCCACTTTGAGGCTATTTACTTATCCTCCCTTATGCCTCTGGGTCATTGCATAGAAAGACACTGGCATCTCCTAACATATTCTTGATCATTTCAAACACTTGGCCAGTCTGCATACAAATATGAGCACATTAAAAACTTCTCTTTTTAAATTTTTTTTATTAAGGAGTTGATTATGCAATCATAAATGCATATAAAGAAGCAACATAATATGCATGTGTCCCTAAACCAGAATTATTATTACCCCCATATCACCCATATCCCACTCTCTCGATTCTTCTATATTTCACCCCTATGAGCAATATCAATGTTTAGATTGTGAATTTTCCAGAATTAAATGATTGTGTAAGCATTTTTTGGATACTTGGGGGAGGGGGTAAAGAGTATACTACATTGTTCATTGTTTTCCTAGATCTCTCTCTATCCTCCCACCCTCTGCCCTTCACCTGCCTATTTCTTCCCTCCTCCTCCCCTCACATATCTATGGTTCCCCTTGATTATGAATTGCTACACCTCTGCTGGGTCTAATACATGTGTTTGACCACCTTTCATTCAACCCTGGGTTTTGCTCTAGCCTCCACAAAGGAAGGAAAATATTCAACCCTCTGGGTTTGGCTAATAACTTCACGCAGCATGATTTCTTCCATTTACCTTCAAAGGTCATGATATCATTGTTTCCATTTGTTGAGTAGAATTCATACGTGTGTGTGTGTGTGTGTGTGTGTATACTACATCTTTGGATCCATTCATCCAGTGAGGGGAATCTGGGCTGGTTTCATAATTTAGCTATTATAAATTGAGCTTCTCTGAACACAGATTTTGTTGTGTCATGATAATATGCTAACATGATAATATTCTAACTCCTCTGGGAAAATACCAGAAGAGGGATAGCTGGATAGTATGGTAGATCCATCCCTAATTTTTTGAGGAGTCTCCACACTGCTTTCCAGAGTGGCTGTACCAGTCTGCAATTCTACCAACAGTGTGCTAGTGTTCTTGCCTCCCAAAACCCTCCAGCATCTCTTATTGTTTATATTCTTCATCTTCGCCAATCTGACTGGAGTGAGGTGAAATCTTAATGTAGTTTTGATTTGCATTTCTCTGATTACTAGTGATTTACAACACGTTCCCATTTATTCTTTGGTTTGCTCAATTTCCTCTGTTGAGAACTTCTATTTATTTTAGCTCTCTGGCCCATTTATTGATTGGATTATTTGTGGTTTTGGAATTAAGTTTTTTGAGTTCCTTATAAATTTTGGATATTATTAGCCCCCTGTCAGAGGAATCACAGACTATGATTATCTCACATTCTGTAGGTTGTCTCTTGACAATTTTGACAAAGTTCTTGGCTGAACAAAAGCTTTTTAGTTTAATGGCATCCATTCATTGATTTTTGACTTTAATTCTTTTGCTTTAGGTGTCCTGTTGAGAAAGTCTTTGCTTACTCCCTAATGCTAGAGTTTTGGTCCTGAATTTTCTTCTAGCAGTTGTATGATAGCTGGTTTAATATCTAGTTCCTTGATCCATTTTGATTTGACTTTTGTGCAAGGTGAGAGATAAGGATCTAATTTCAATTCTCTGCACATGACTGTCTAGTTTGTCCAGCACCATTTGTTGAGTAGGCAGTCAAATTCCTCCATGTTATATTTTGACCCCCTTTGTCAAAGATCAGATGTTTAAAGATTTATGGATTTGTCTCAGAGTCTTCTATTCTATTCCATTAGTCTTCATTCCTATTTTGGTACAGTACCATCCTGTTTTTGTTACTACAGTTCTATAATATAGTTTTAGATCTGGTATTGTGAATTCACCTGTTTAATCTTTCTTGCTTAGTAATGTTTTGGTTATTCTTTATTTCTTGTTGTTCTAAATGAATTTGAGAATTGCTTTATCTATATCTGTAAAGAATGCCTTTAGTATTTTGATGGGGATTGCATTGAATCTGTATAGCTCTTTTGGCAGAATGGTGGTTTTAATTATATTAATCCTGCCAAACCAAGAGCATGGAACATTTTCCATTTTCTAAGGTCTTCTTTAATTTCTCTATTGACCAGAATTATACTATTCTACCTTACAGGATTCACTCATTGGAGGAAAAAATACACAGTGTAAGAAAGAAATATTTTAAGTATCTCTAGAACATTTGGAGAAAGTACTACTGCATTTTAACTCATGCACTTGGAAAAATCAAATTCCTGAGCATACAATCTAAATATATGATCATCCATATAGGCAGTTTATTAAAAAAATATGAACTACTTCCTCAGTGTTGATTAATATTCTACCCTTCACATTTTCTCATTGAAGACAAAATGATGGAAATACCTTTTCGCAAAAGTACAAATAAATTCAATAAAATTGTACAATTTCAGAGCTAGATAGTACCTTAGTAATCATCCAATCTAGATGATGTACTATGTAAATCCCAAATGAAAGATCTGGGTAAACATTTGCCAAATGTGGGCATGCAAGCAACATTCACATTTGGCATAGCTGTCTGCATTCTCTACTGGTGACAAATTGTACTGTAAAAATAGGGAAAGGATCCAAACAAAACTGTAATGGAGGCTCGACATGTCTTTGAGAGGGTACATATGTCTTCCTGTGTTTTGCTTTTAGAGCGAAACCCCTTCAGATGATGCAAGTAGAATCAGTAGAAAGAAGAGCAGCCCTAGGCTCTCTTCACACATTCCCCATCAGCTTCAACACAGAGTTGTTCAGTAAAAGGGACTCTGGAAAGAATCTAGTGTGCATGCCAAGAAAAAGTCATCTCTTCCCTCAGTGAAACTCAGTTTCAGACAACCTTGAGAGTGGTTTTCAGTGAGGACATGCAAGAGAAATAATATGCTTCTATGAAATATTCTTTTTACAAATAAAAATATGAATAAATATATAATTTATGTGTATGAACATGTTTTGAGAACACAGATTACAATGTCCTTAAGATTATTTTTGTTTTCTTCCTGGTACCAAGAGTATACTTAGACGCTAAGTAAGCATTTACTGAATTGAATTGGAAAACTATACTCTTCTCTATTGTGTTTAAACAGAGGAAGGAAAAGATGAATCTCAACCTAAATCTGAAATTACTTCTTATCTGGAGGAACTTTAAGCTATTTAGGCCTGTGCCTAGATAGTTCCAAAGACATACATATGAAACTGTAGACGCCTAACAAGCAAAAATGCCAGTTCAGAAAATGTATGTGGGAGGCCCATAGATGAGATTGCCAATTGCTAACACAAATATATCTGAGTCACGGTTCAACTTCATGATATCATCCATCAAAGGGTTACTTGCGCCCAGAAGGACAAAGAGTATGGCTTTGCAGTTGCTCAATACAGGGTTATCTAGAGATGCCTACATTTCCAAAGTCCAGCCCAAGCAAACAAGATTGAACCAATTTGTATATCACATCGCACTAGAACCAATTTGTATATCACATCGCACACTGCCTTCCACTTCAAGCAGTTGTCCAGGTACAAGAGCAACGTAGGAGATTAAGCAGATCAGCCAGTAAAAAGTACAGCTGCCAGGAGCCGTCAGTAGGCCCAGAAATGGATTCCCGATCTTGGGTGATAGGTGAGTCTCTGAGAAAGGAACTGCCCTTGACTGCCACAACTGAGGTTTAGCATAAGAGTTCAGAACCACAAAGAATTAAAAGCAGAGGGAAAAGCATTGTTCCCACTGCTCTTCTGTTCTCTTTTTAATTGTCACACATTTCAATGGCATCCAGATGTTCCATTATTTAGCTACCAACTTGAGAAATTACATTGTAGCTACTTTCAAAGTTGTCAGAACACTAAACTCAACAATGACAGTTTATAACCCATTTTCTGTAAAGTGCTTAATTTTTTCCCCTTAACCCTGATGGGCTGGCATTTAAATAAAGAAAGTCAAGATCCTGAAACTCAATTAGTTTCCACGTATGCAAAGTTATTCTTTGTGCTCATCCTCATGCATATTGGTTCTTATGTATATATATTAGGCACACTGTACTTTCACTATTCTTCCATTTGTGTCTAGATTTGTTTAAAAATAGGAAATTCACTTCATGCTTTAGCTTTTAATAGTGGCACTCTAAGGCTAAACTTTTAAATTGGGATTCAAATGTATATAATTTTCTGAAAATTAAAGGCTACTTACAGAACCAATATTATTAAATTTGAAAATACATATTTTCCTACCTGAATAAAAAACATAATAGTACATATATCACATTTTACAACTGATTCAAGATTTCCCAGAAAACTCCATCTGTAATTTTCTATTGCAAGGGGGTGAAGTTCTTCAGTTTAATGCCTACAGCATTCTTATGGTAATTTTGAAATTGGGAGACTTGGCCACATTCATAAATGGTAACTGTAGAAAATCGGCCACTTTCAAATCAAACAAAGGCGTAGAGAACCTTGAGGATACTTTTGAAAAGAGACTATTTCTAACAAGGCTAGTTAGAGTGTCTATTCCTAAAGCAGATGAATGGGAGAGTTCTTATAAGACTGTTGCTTTTTTATTTTTTTGTATAGACTGCTGGTATTATCTGTCTGTACAGTACTTAGCACCCTGTTGAACTCAATAAATATGCAGTGGTGATAATATTATTGCTCAGAATTCATTTAGCACTTTCACATCTTTTGAGTTTCACAATGCTCTGCCTACTAGGTACAGGGAATTTTAATTTAATGCTCATTCTGAGGCTTAAAACTTGGAAGTGTAATGACCCATGTAAAATAATCCTCCACTCCAGCAGGACACTTTTGGAGTAAAGCCACTGGGTTGTCGGAAAATTCATTAAAACTCAGAGAAACTTTACTTCCCACACTAAAACCAGAGGCTCAGTTTGCTGACTTTTCCAATCTCTACCTTCTGAACCATCCACATCATAATTCCACAACACACACACACACACAAGCAGAAAAACAGAGAAAATTTGATTAGATCTATGATAATTAAACAACTCAGACTAACCTCAAAGTGCAATCCACAACAAAAGTTGGAATAGAAATCAAAAAGACCTGGAAGAAATGCATTGTCCAGGCTAGCCCAGTTTATCCTTCAACCTAACTTAGTTACCACTAGATTTCAGAATAATTGACAGTTTCTATACATTTTCTCTCATGAAGTTTTATTTCTTGGCTTAATACAAACTATCAACAAATAGTCTTCATACCAATAATGTCCTTTGTGTATTTACTATCAATTGCTGGCTTCTAATAGGCACTATGGAGCTATTGTGTCGCATGAATGAATAATCCATGAAGGGAAATATCAGGGTTCCCTAGAAACTCCTATCTTGGTTATTTTATTGCTTCATTTAAAAGAGAAAACAGAACTATGGTAGAGCACTTGCCTAGCATGTACGACGCCCTGGGTTGGAACCCCAGCACCACCCACGACACTAAGAAAAATATGCTGTTTGGGTTACTAAAAAAAAAAAAATCTTTAAATTTTTCTTTTAACTAATTTGAAGATTATAAGGCAACCAGCCTAATTTTAAAAATCTAATTTATTAAGAAATATAATAAGGGGCTAGAGAGGTAGTTCAGTAGTAGAGCACTTGCCTGGCATATGCAAGGACCTGGGTTCGATCCCCAGCACCACATACACTTGTGCAGGAAAAACATAAAACAGATGAATAAATAAAGTTAATTATCTATTTCTCTCTCTCATATACTCTCACTAAAAAAATAAATATGATTGAATAATATGCAATTATTTAAATTGATATTAAATCAGTGTAAATTATCATTCATGACAATACACAAATATTTGGTGTGAAATTTTGTTAGCAGAACATGGTTGATACATAACTGTAAACATATACATAAATGTACATACATGTGAATCCTTCTGCCACATAAAGCATAGTAACCACACTAAAGGTGTTATGGTTTAGATATCAGCTATTCTCCAAAAACTCATTTATGAGACAATGCTGCATTCATGGGTGAACTTATTAGGTTATGAAAGCTCTGAACTGATAGTGGATTAATCCACTGATATGAATTGACTGGGTTGTAACTGTAGGCTGAAACAGTGTAGCTGGTGGATGTTGTCCTTGGGAGTTTTAGCAGTATATATTTTGTACCTAGTGAGCAGAGTTCTCCCCGCTCCTTCCTGGTTGCCATGTTCTAATCTGTTTCCCTGTGTCACATCTCCTGTTATAACATTTTTTTGCCTCACCTCAGGTCCAGAACTACATAGACTGAACCTCTGAAACCATGAACCAAAATAAACTTTTCCTCCTCTAGGATTTTCTTGTCAGGTATTTTGGTCATAGTGATGCAAAGTTAACCAAAACACAGGATTACCCTAAAATAGTTGGATATACCAGAACAACACAAAGGAAGCACTTGCAAAACAGTTAATCCTTAATACAAGTACGACCTAACTATGAGGAAAAAACTTGCATGTTCTGTGAGGTTAAAGGCTGGACTATCAGACAGAAGGAAGGATTTAGGCCTTGGATAAGAAAAGTTACAATGTCAAATAAGAGAAATTCATTATTTAAGCAAATATCAAAGGGTTGGCACCCACGGGAAACTGTGACAAAAGTAGCCTGACTGGTAAGGAAAGCAGGAATTGGAGAGCAATAAAGGAAGAAGACTAAGATAGCTCCAATTTAATAACATGACAAATACAGAGCCACAAAAGGGTTTTGAGCATAATAGTGATGTGATAAAAGTCATATGCACAGATATTTATCTGGTGAAAGGGAACTTTGGAGTTGAAAAGAGACTGCAATCAGGGAGATCTGGGTTTGAGGATATGACTATCCAACTACAGCTGGCAGGATCACTAAGATATACGTTAAATGGGCAAATGAGTGGGCAGAACTCTGTGACCGAAAAGGAGGTTTCAGGGAAGAACTGTGTCAAGGAGGCCAGAAGCTAGTATGAGCAGCAGACCTGTGTAGACTTCATTAGTTCCATTAGCTTCATCCATGGTTCTTCTAAGTGAGTAATATGTGCATCTTGCCAGCTGCTACCTGACTAATCAGCTCCTTGTTCAACATAATATATAATCTCAGGATTACACTTTTCTTATGCTTTGAATTTCCAGGGCATAAAAGAAGCCTTGTATAACCAGTTTTTAAAGAAATAGGAAGATCATTTCTCTTCTTTTTTATTGCAAATTTGCATGTGTTTTCATTTTACTCATTTCCTTAAAGTTCTTTACCCTGTATATTATGTTCACTCTGGCCAATGGCATTGTTTCTAGAACAGTTGAGTGTGACTTGGGGCTGTGTATTTTAATTTTCTTCTTAAGTGCATGTTTGCTTGGGGTTTGACACCAAGGAGTAGAAAATTCACTCGGTATGATGAACACCTCATCATAACTGAACTGCTGTTATGTAGAGAGAGAACCTAGAGAGAGACTTGTTTGGGCGTGGGAGGGAGTTTTTTTTTTTTTTTTGTTTTTGTTTTTACTTTATTAGTGTTTTGGTGGTCTAACATTCTTGCAGAGAATAGTGACTGATGGAACATTTGCATAGCTGGAAGAAGCCCATTGTTGCAGGCTGACGTTGAGTGGTATTGATGGAAAGTGGCTGATTGTAAGTTCAAGCAGTCCAGGGTTTGAATCAAGATTCTGCCATATACTTGCTGAATGATCCAGAGCAAATTATTATTCCATGATAATTTCAGTGTCCTCAGTTGTAAACAAGAATAATAACAACCAATTCATTGGTTGTTTTAAGTATTGTATAGAAAGGTTATAGAGAAAGAATGACAGAATGTCTTATAGATAGCAATATGTTTTTAAAGCAAAGGAAAAAATCCCTGCGTATTTCATTGTCCCTAATACTGCCTACTACAATCTTAACATATTCAGTAAGTATTTAGCTCCCCGGATGCAAAAGAAGGACAGTTTGAGGACTAGGAAAAGTGTCAATATCCACCATCAAATGGATCTGTTTTCCTTCCAGTGGTAGAGGGCTAATTCACCTCCCCATCTAAAGTGCCTCCATAGATTGCTGGCATGTGCATTGCACTTGCAAAGGTGAGTGGCTTTATTCTACCTTGCAGATCCATCAGGAGTCTCATCATGACTCACCCTCCTACAGACTGGGTGGTTAATTATGTTATTAGAATGTCAGAATTATCTGTAACGTCTTTGTCACCCACCTGACAAGAGACCTCAATTTGTTACTGCTGTGTTTGAAATAGCTGAAAAATGTGGATGTTATATGAGGTAATGTATGAACCTATATGGAGAAATTTTTAAACAATGTTTTATGATGGACTTTCCCCCTTATTACTGTGTTTTAACTATACATTGTTCTTAATTTTTTAATTTAAAAATTAGTAATTTTTAAATTTTTCTACAATATAGAACATACAAATGCATGCATTAGCGGTTAGTGTGATCAAATCAACTATATATGCATTTCTATAAAAATGTGATGATGATTATTCTGCTTTTTAAATTGTTCTTAATTTAAAGTTGATTTTAGTTCACTTTTGCAACCATTCCTTGAAAGTTGAGGATATGCCATTTGTGTGCTCAGTGTGATACAGACATAAGATGAATAACATGTGGCCCATGGAGACTCCAGTCCCCACCTTTTCAAAAGAAGAGAAGACCTTTCAACAGGACACAACTGTCATGGTCTTCATTAAGAGATTTTTTTCACTCATAACAAAAAGAGTAAAATGGATGGTGTCGATGTGGATTTAGTGAGGTCGTCATTATGGATTGTAAAGTAGCCACAAATTTTTGTAGCTCTTCCTATCAAGAGGTAGAGACTATTTTCATACCCTTTATGTCTGGGCTGGGACAAAGACTACTGTGACCAACAGCATACAGTGAAAATGACATTGTATACTTTCTGAGGCTTGACCTCAAGAAATCTTGTTTCTGCTCTCACAGCATTGTAATCCTGAGCCACTGACCTACTTTCATGACATGTTCCCTCTTTGAAGGTGAGAATAACCCCTCCGTTCAAATTTTGGCTCAAAGGTCAAGCACTCATGATGTCACACACACCACCAAAAGGATATGAAAGTGTTAATAACTCCCACATGAACTTTCTGGAGAAAGAGAGTGGACTCTTAAAAGCTGGTCTAATAGCAGCATTAGAAAGAAGGGAAAGGAGACTGGCTTGGAGTAATACAGTGGTTGGGAGTGAAGGTGGGTTAGTGTTTCTGCACTCAAGCTGGGGCTGACATGGATTTAATTCCCTGCCTGCACCATACCTGCATATGGGGCATACAGGAAAAGGAGTGTTATTGGACCTGAAAGCTGTCAGTAATCACACTGAAAATCATGGTCATACTCTTCATTATTCTTTATTCCAAGCGTCTTCATAATGCATAGCAACTGAAATCAACATAAAATAATGTTTCTTTACTGTTTATCTATTTCTGTATCCTCTCTACCCTTTCCAAACTGTAAGCTCAGTAACGGCTAGGACAAAAACAATATTATTCTACACTGATTCTCCAGCTTCTAGATTAGTGCTTTGTACTTACTAGGTGCTCAGTAATTGTTTTCATATAAACGAACCTTTGCAATTGAACATGTTTTCCTGTATCAAATCCTGATGCTTGAGGCCCATCCACTGCAGGTACTGCTACTGATTTTAAGTTCAGGTTCTCTGTCTGTATCTCCTATCAGTTGATAACCCCAAAGAAATGATTAAGAAATGTGAGCCTTTGGTTCCTTGAGCTGTGTCCTTGTACTAAGTCAGATTATCAGGGCATCATGTGCATGGACTAGATCCCTCTAACTTCCATGAAATCACTTTTACAGTATTATGTTCAGGATGTTTACTGAAGTTGTTATACTATGTAGCCATATACACCTATCATTAAATATTTTATAGAAGTAATGCTCAGGGCACGGTTTTCATTATAATTTACTGCTTATAGGTCTTTCCTAAAGATATATGTTTGCTTCCTAAATTTTAAATACAATAAGCGTCTTAGAGTTAAAAGCTGGGGGATTGGTCAGTCAACTATTATAGAATGAACTGTGGTGCAAAATCATAGTAGCTCCCCTGTTCTAGATTTTCTCATATTGTGATCCCCACCAAACTCCCAGTACTTATCCTTGTATAGTTATTTTAATTTTACATATATTTTTCTGTAACTCTTCTCAAACTTTCTTGGGAAGTAGGTATGATATTAATAATTAATAAATGGATGCTTACTCTGTAAGCGCTCTGGGAACAATACAAATAAGACTTTACTTTCTAAGGTCCATCCAAAGAAGATTTTACTCTCTAAGATCCTTCCCCTGCTGGTACCTGGGAAAAAGTTGAGAGTAATGCCATCAGGTTGTGTCATCCACAGTGGTGTGGTATTCATGACACTTCCCATGTATCATGTTTCAAAGTCAATAAATGTCTGGTTGCTTGTTCTCTCCTGATTGGGTTTTCCATGCCACAGGAACCTGATAATGTAATCTGTGACCAGAACTTGTAGGCTATATGGAGCTACAATTTGAAATACATCTACTTTCCAAAAATAGCTTAAAGGATATATTCTAGGTATAGTAAGAGATTGATTTGTATCTGTATTTTTCCATTGCTTAATATAATGACTAACCCTCAGGCCCTAAAATGTGTTGTGGAATAATTACTGATTGATCCTCAGGAGCAGTTTAATATCTTTGAATCTCCGAGATTTATTATATTATACCTAGAGCTTGAAACACAGAAAACTAAACAAGAATTCATTGTTAATATTTAACCTATAATTTAAAATTCATTTAAAATACAATCCAACTAATCTCTTGTGTGTGGGGTGGGAGTAGTGGGGATCAAACCTGGGAGGGTTCTATCTCTGAGCTATATCCCCAACCCTTTTCTTTATAAATTTTATTTTGAAACTGCATCTCACTAAGTTACTGAGACTGGCCTCAAATTTGCTATCCTTCTGCCTCAGACTACCAAGTCACTGTGCAACACTACACTCAGCCACGTAACTATTTCTTTAGGGAACAGATAGGTTCAATAACTTGGGCCATATTGAATCTATGTTCCTGGACTTTTATTATACATTTGGAGAAATGCATTTGCTGAACAACATGTCTTAAGATAATGAACTGTGATGTATTTGATGCAAGACTTATTTCAACAATATAACATACTGAGTTCAAAGGTCATTTATATTAAAGGAACTTCTTTAGCAGATTTTAAATTGGTGTAGTTAAGTAATTCATTATACAATGCAAAATAGTCAGATTTAGATGGATACTAGTTTACTTCAAACTACTGTTAAAGGAACAGAGAAGAATTATTTCCAGAAACTGGAGTATGGAATATGGAAAGGAAGATGAAGAGAATGAAACAAATGAATACATTTGAGGATATGTAGCTTTCCAAAAAGGAAGCAGTGCAGGATTCTAGCCTGGCATATAGGCATAAAGTGCACAGTATGTGTGGCAATATGAGCAAATCAGGCTAATGCAAGAAATATGTTATTACAAAATAAAATGGGAGGGTGAGGTCTTACCAACCATCAATAACAGAAAAATATGAAATAAAAAGTTATGTCCCTTTGGGGATGATGAAAGTGTTCTAAACTTAGATTATAGCAAAGATTGATTGTGCAACACTGTAAATTTACTAGAAACAGTTCAATTGCACACTTTAGTTGAACTTTATGTTATAAGTTAGATATCAATCAAGCTAATATTTTAAAAAGCTGTGTCCTGATGAATGAATGAAATACTGGTTTAATTTATGTGTACTTATAAAGGTAGCAGTGGTTCTAATAAAACTTCAGCTGAAGTGAATACCAATTATAGCATCAAAGTGCAAGCATCAACTGCCTAAGGAATTTTCTGAATGTTGTATGTTGTCTGTGGTTATGGTTACATCTTATGAGATACAAATTCTGGATGCCCATGCCAGTCAGCAGATGTTTGATGAGTCCTGCTGTGATAAGGGCTGGTCTTGGAAAGTCAGAGGTATATAAAATAAAACACAATTGCATCAGTCACCTTCTGTCATTTAATAATATTCAGTGGCTTAAAACACCCATCATTTATTTTATTTAGCTCACAGAGCTGGAGATTGCTAGGTTCTTCTTGTCTCAGTTGGCTTAGGTAGTCTCAGATGGGTCTGTATAAGAAACTACAGTCAATTGACAGCAAAGCTGGTTAATGATCTGGGATGAATTTGCTCGTGTGTCTGGCAGCTCACAGCTATCCTCTGAGGCAGTTAGTTCTCTTTGTGGCCTCACATCCTCTGGATTGGCTTTATAAAGGTCTCAGTTTTCAAGAGCAGCAAGGTCAGAAACCATAAAGCCCCTCAAGGTTCAGGATAAGCATTTGCCCCACATCACTTAGACTACATTTTATTGGGTAAAGCAAGTCATTAAGCCAGCCCAGTTCAAAGGGTAGGACAATAGAAGGAAATGAAAAAATTTGTGGTCATTTTTGCAATCAACTACAACAATCCAGCTAAATCTACTCAATTTGTCCCTTCTTTTTTAATTAAGGCAGTTCTCATGTTAAAGATGACTTTTCCTTCGGTATTTCCAGATATAAACATGTAAACTATGTGTAATCGTAGTATTGCATCTATATTAAACTTTGAATTATAATCACCCCACTAGAAGTAGGTAGAAATAATAGCAACTTTTGCTCTTTAAATTTTTCTTGGGGATTCTGCAGTAGGTCTACCTAGCATAAAGATTGCTTTGCATTCCTAAAGCACACACCATTAAATAGGATTCCAAAGCTAGAGAAGTTAGGGAAACATGAGGTGGATTTCCATTATGGTGTGGTTAGTGAACACTGGGTAACTCAGAATCAGCCACATTAAATCATCTGTTCAGATTCTGGTAGTGTGCCAGTTAGAACTTTTCCTACAGAAGGAAAAACTCAGGAGTAGACCAAAGCATTCGGATGAATACAAGACAAGAATGGAATAAACACCCTAAACTCTATTGATTAATGTTAGAGAAGAAATTTATAAAATCTACAGTCTTGGTTAAGCTACCATCAAAAGGAAAATTAGTAGCAGGTAGTGGGAATTCGCCAAATGTGATCTCACAATTGCGTTAAAACTGTGAGATCATCATCCCACTGACAACTGACCTAAGAACCTTCTCAGAGTAGAGAACAGAATGTCCAGGGCCAGCCAAACACTCCACTCTCAACTCCTCTGGTGCTTGACATGAGCTCTGTTAGTGCCAAAAAACCTTTGTCCACAGCCATTAATATATTTTTACATTTTTTAATTGAACACTTTGAATGGATGAACTTTTTGGTTTACTAGTTATACCTCAATAAAGCTGATTTGTCAAAAATATAAAAATATGTGTCCTGCTGAAGGAATGAAATAATAGTTATATATATATATATATATATATATATATATATATATAGGCAGCAGTGTTTCTAATCCTCAGTAGAAACGAATAGCAACTGCAAGATTAAAGATGCAGACAGCAACAGCCAAGGGAATTTTCTTAAAGTTATTCCTTGAACTTTGAAAATCTTTAGGATCAGGTTTGGGCTCAAAGGTAAAATCTATTCCCCCACTACCTCGTCAAAATGTAGTGTTCACTTTGACCTCCTGTCTCTAGGCATCCATTTTCAATAAACAGATTCCAGTGTGATGTTATCAAATCAGGTGCCAACTTCTAGCTTATCTGATAGAAGAAGAGATAAAAGAAAAAAGGATCCTCTTGCTCTAGAAATTTCCTTCAACTGAATCCACAGACACAGCAGCCTAACATCTTGAGAGGTATCTTAAATAGCCTTTGCTTTCTGTATTCTGTTGCTCAGACATAGTAGAGATTTTTCTAATAAAAGTACTGGGCAGGTCTCTTCGTGGCATACTAACAGGCTGATAAGGAATTGATATGTTTTTCTTCAAAACAGAGATCCTTCTTCTATGTCACAGTCCCCAGACTAATATGCTGTACAAAGACTTATTTTGTGTTTGTCTATTCAGCCAAGAGTGATATAATGGCTAAAGCCTTGACAGAGTGCCACGGTGAAGAGGGTGTCCCTCTCCCTGTTGACCTTCTACAAGTAGACACATTATCTTTGCATTTGAGATAAGTTACTTTTTAATTTTAAATTAATAAATTACTAAAATAACTGCTTTCTAAAGCTCTCAGTCACTTCATCAAATTTATTAACATACCAACTACGGAGGGTACAGAATCTCACATTATGTAGAATTATTCTAGCAGCTATGACAATGTGTCGGGTGTTCTGATTCAGGAATTCCCTTTTCTGTTTTTATAGTAGCATTTTCAAGACTATTCGATTTCTACAAACTAAGGGTCTCAAATTATTTAATTTACTCATCAATATGTCTAATATTCAGCAAAATATATTTTATAGCCAAGAACCATAATATTATAGGTGTCCCATATATTTCTCATCAATATGAATGTTTGCTGACATAAGACCTGGAGCAACCATATCAACAAGAAATGGTAATCAATGTTTATAGCAGTTCAGTTTATTATAGCTAATATAGAACCATCCCAGATGCCCCTCACTGGACAAGTGGATTCAAACTGTGGTACATACGTACAATGCAATTCTACTCTGCTCTTAGAATGATATCATGGCATTTGAAGCCAATTGGATGGAGATGGAAAAAATTATGCTGAGTGAAATATCCCAAACTCAAAGACTCAAGGGCCGAATGTTTTCTCTCATATGTGGAAGCTAGAATACAATCAGAAATAGACTGAAAGTTGGCTAATAATAACCTCAACATTGGTGAATTTTTACATGAGCAGGGGAAATTTTGCCTATGATGCTGGGGGATGAAGGGAGGGGGCCGGGAGAGGGAGTGGGAATAGGAGGAATATCAAGACAGCTGGAGGGAGGGAATAGAGGGGTTATCATCACAGTGGGGAACCTTCGAGAAGCTCAACTAAGATGAGGGTAAAGTAGGGGAAACATGGGATCAGGGAAACCCGAAGGGGAGAGACAATGGAATGGCATCAGCCTTGGCTTACTTTGTCATTATGCATGTGTTCATGATTGTGTGGCAACGATTTGCTCCTATATGGAAGACTATGTTGAATGAATTAAAAAAAAAAACAAGAAATGGTAAAATTTCGATGACTAATTGTCAAAAATATAAATATCAGGTATGTTTATATGTGACACACATGTATCTTTCGAGGCATTAGGGAAAGGATAGTAAAATACCTAAAGTCCAAAATTCAAAAGATTTTAAATGGGGGCTGGAGCAGTGGCTCGGTGGTTAGAGCGCTTGCCCAGCATGCGGAAGTACATGAGTTCAAACCCCAGCACCCATGTACACAGCTAAGTGTCAGAGCAATGAAAGCCATGTGAAAAACTCAATAAAAATTGATTCTCTTTCTCTGTCTCTCTCTCCCCCACATTCTCTCTCTCACTGTCCTACTCTCTTAAAAAAAAAGATTTTAAATGACATTCAGAGAATAGAAAGTTGCTTGGATGTCTCAAATAACCCCTTCACATGACATGATAAAATTTAACAAGTTGTCAAATTAATTTACCAAATTAAGGCTAATAAGTCACTGTGGTTGAAAATAGAAAAAATGGCAAAGCTTTTTAATAGGAAAACAACTCAAGAAACCTGAACTGCCTAAAGCCATTTTTCTCAAATGATGCGCTAATTTGCTACTATCTACTATCCTGGGTGTATAATAAATGGGATGTCCACTTTGGAGCAATGGACAGAGTCTACTTGAGTAGTGAAAACTGTCCAAAGCAGTAGAAAAGAAAATGGGTGGGATTACTCAAGAGGGCAGGGCATTGTTAAGTTCATCTGACTGTTAAATCTACTCAGTTGAAGTCTAAATCACTTTATGATTCTTAACCCAAAAAATGACCATTTTGCTAATGCTCTAAAGACAAAATGAAAAAAAAAAAGTCCATCTAAAGCTTCCCTAAAGTCTTTAAAAACTGTTAAACCTACCCAATCTAATATGAATTTCCATTAACTTCATAAACAGTTACAGTAAAGAATGTTTTGGTAAATTTAGCACATTGATTTTTGGCAAATTGGCCTCTGGAAGACTGGTTGTTTTATATACCGCTTATTTCAGCATATTGATTTTTAGCGATTTGGTTTTCTTATCATATCTAGTGCCTTCAGAGAACAAACTGGATAATCCATGATTCATTTTTAGAAATAAATATACATCAAGTACCAATGGTTCCTCGTTAGGAAATTGCATACACAATGGTACCCATCTCCTGCAGGAATCCTTTGTCTTACTCACATGGTCTGAGATGGTCTTTGTCTTTAAGGGAGTGTCGCAAACTCCCCACATGCCTCTGTCTGTGGGCTTCATGTAGGTGCCTATTCTCTCAGCCTGCTGCTCCCTGATCCTATTACCATTCACCCTTGCTACCACTGAAATTAGACTCTACAGTTCTTTTTCCTTGTCTTCTTTTTATTCTTATTCAAGCAATTCTCTGTCGTCTGCTGCACTTCTTGGGTTTGAGAGAACATACTAACTGGTTGTGGCAATCCTGTGTCTCACAGAGGTGGATTGAACAACTGAAATTGATTACTGCATTGTTTGGATCTGACAATCCACAGGGAATGGTTTTACGTTGCTGTGATATTCTAGAGATTCTACCCCCAGGTAGAGTCTGGATTTAAAGTCATCAATGTTTTTTCCTTAATACTGGAAGACATATATCTTATATATGTTATCAATATAATTAAGAGACATTCTAAATATTTTAAACTTGTTAAAAAAGAAGTAAAATGTCAGAGATGAAATTGTATGTGCAATGTGATTAAGGCTATCCCATGTAATGCTATACGTATATAATACATAAATGGCTATGTTAAAAAAAAATCAGGACCAAAACCTTTAGAAAAGAGAAATGTTTTCACTTGCAATGCTTACAAGGAAATTCAGATTTCAGAAGAACAGAACTACTATAATAATGAACGCAATCTGGGTTTTGTTTGCTTTTAATCAGCCCACATTTGTTTTCTAGTGCCACTATAAAACAGATTACCACAAACCTGCTGGCTTAAAATAATAAGAATTTATTCTCTCACACTTTTGGAAGCCAGAAGCTCAAAGTTGATTTTTCTGGGTCAATATTAAGGTGTCAATAGGGCCAAACTCTCTGGAGGCTCTGGGAAAGAATTTATTCTGTGCCTGGGGAAGGTGGCTGTCAGCATCTGGATTCATGGAGACATCCCGCCAATCTCTTTTTCCTCTGCCATGTGTCACCTCCTTCTGACTCTCATTAATACAGGTATAATGCATTTGAGGACCCACCAAGATAATCCAGGATGATCTCCTCATCTTAAGATTCTTAATAATATTTGGAAAGACAATTTTTTCAAATAAATAATATTTACAGGTCCCATAGATTTGGATTCAATATCTTTCACTCTATCATTCAGCCCCACTACACAAGGTTTATACTGGTTTTTGTAGAGGATCAAAATATCCAGAAAAGGATTTGAGGTATCATTTATGTTGAAGTTAGGTATTCTATTGTATTTGATTATTTCCATATATAAAGTAGTTGTTTTTCTGCCTGACTGACCTACTTGATGTGCATGATCATCAGGATAAGTTTCCTGTATTGCTTTCTTAGTTGTATCCATACAAAAAAGGAATTGACTAGCAAGTGTAGAGCCCTAAATAAAAATAAGTATAAGTAGTTGATGTTAGTATTGTTGCTATGTTTAGATACACAGGCAGGAAAAAGGTTGAAATTCTTAAAAAGAAATGAGGTGACATGTTATGTGGATAGAAAAATTGGGTGGTCATATTCCTTTTACTTTAAAAAAATTAAGTTAAAATTCAATTCAAAAGATATTTTAAAATGTCCATTTAATCTGAATGCTCTTAAGACTGCTCTAGAATTCACAGTAAACTTCTTACTCATAATCTGTGAGATTTCTGTGAAAACAGAGGGAAGAACAGAACAGAGGAAACCAGGGTTATTGGGAGGAGAAAGGCAAAGGAAAGGGAAGGTACTGGAGACCAAAATTTACCACATTGTGCTGTTCTCTTGTGTGCATATACAAATATGTAACAATAAATCCAACTATTATGTATAGTACAATCACCATAAACATTTTTTAGAAGAATCTATGAAATTTCTTGTGGTTTTCTCCAAGTGACTGAGATTGTGATTTTCTTTTTATATTTCATTTTCCTTTTCTCATGATCTCCTACATTAAGCATGTATTTCACTGTAAAATTTGCTGCTTTATGTTGGGATTTGGAATTTACAATCATATATATCATCTAAGTCCCAGCTCTCTGAGGTGGACAATATTTCCCAAATTAGAAGGCAAGGACACAATCCTGGCCTTCATACAGCAAGGAAGAATAGGATCATAGTCCTTTTCCTCTTAATTCCAAGTCTGTGGGTTTTTACCAACAATTTAAATTGCTGAGAGGTTGGTGATTTTCCTTACAAAATGTATGTTTATCTGCTTTTTAAATGTGTACTGGAAAAAGAATTTTTCTTATCCAATTCCAATTCTCATGTGGGATTTCTAGAAGTTTTAGAATGTGTTTATTGGCATATTGATTAACATTTGCCACAATTCCATTTATGAACACAATCACTATTTCTAGAAACTTCTGAAAAATGCCAATTTACATGTTGAAAATACCCGATTCAAGTCTCATAAAGGACAACTTGCAATAAAGTAGATTTTTAAAAAACTCTTCCACCTCCCTAAATTTATCTCTTCACAGCTTTACGTCATCTTCTATCCAAGAACCCATGCAGTTCTTTTAAGGTGAGCAAAATAGGGGGGTTTTTTGCTGGGAAGTTGACCCTTCTTTACAAAATTTGTCCTAATCAATTTGATTCATAGCTGTCTCCTAACACCAGTATCCTCACCTGCCAACTTGCACATATGGAAGCACAATGCTCCCGAACATTAGTGGTGTCATTAGAATGTCCCTCAGTCCAGCAGTTTCCATCATCATTCTAGAGCTTGGCATTGTACTGTTGAAAATGAAAATGTACACAAGGAATTTAATTAATGTTTTGCTTCCAAGTTATTCTCAAAACTAGAAATGTGTTCAAACCATCACATAGATCGTTAGTTCATTACTAGGGCCAGTTTTACCCCAAGGGACATTTGGTAATGTCTGCAGACATTTTTTGGATGTCACCATGCAGAGGACAAGCATCTGTGGGTAAAAGCTAAGGATGCTGCTAAACAGCCTCCTGTGCACAGGACAGCCCCTCATAACAAAGAATTATATGACCCAAAGCATCAGTAGTGCTCATGTTGAGAAATGCTAGCATAGATCACTAACTCCCATCTCTCAGCTCTATCTTTCAGATGTTCTCAGCTCTTTTTCTGTGGAAGGGCACAAAGATACAGACTTGGCATGCACTTACACTAGGAGAAGCACCTCTATTCAAGTGCTTGAGATTCACTCTTACTTCTTCTTCATAACTTTGCATAGGAAATGGCCTTCAGATCATCCCATATTGGATAATAAGAGTGCCTTGCTCTCTGGTCCTTCAGGATTTCTTATGAGACCTGAGATTCATTAATTTGGATAAAAAACCTGTAGGACAGTAAGAAGACCCCGAAAGGTACAGTGAATTGTGCCTTCATCTGCATCATCTGTTTACATCTCTAGATATTTGGTTTTATTAAAATAAAATAATTGAAGGATGGTGTTTTCACATCCCCAATTAACTCAGTTATGGCACCATGCTAGCACCAAGCATAAAGGCAGCACATAAACATCACTTAATAAATGTTTGCTGAATGAATGAGTTTAATTCTGTTGTTTAGAGCTTTACATCCAGGCAGAGGTCATAAATTCCAGTAACCAACAGTTTGCCACCACATTTTCAGAATTCCTCTTCCTTCTGACTTCTGTCTTACGTTTTCCCCTGGTTTTCTTACTGTCATCTGAAGATCTATTTTTTTGCCCATTTAACTCACCAAATTACTAATTATTTCTTATTGTAGGTGCTGGTAACTTTGCCAGAAAGGAATAAGATCTTGCAGCAATGAGGAACCAAAACATGAGTCAAGGCAATATGTAACTTGATTATAATGCATAGAGAGGCTAAATGCTAAAAGCATCTATTCATAGAAATACCAAAACAGAAATTGGGTCATAGAGGAAAAGCTTGTGGAAGTAAAATGACTAAACCTATACTCCTGTAAGTAGGATGGCATTTATTTTTTCATTGATTACTCACTCACTCTTTCACCTATTCAGTAAGCATATTGAAAGAATAGAATGTTGTCATGGCTTGGTGACACAGAAATGGACAGTACACAGACCTTCTGGGACAGTTTGATAAGTGTCATCAGAGGTATCAGAGAGCAGTTGGAGGATGGAGGTGATGAAGGGCAACATCCCTGAGGGGTGATCACTGAATTTCATGTTAAAATTATTGAAATTTATAGCTGAAAACTACCTGAGCAGTTGTTCAGACAGAGAGAACAGTCATTGGGGACAGGTACTTTACTGGAGGCGAGAGCAGGGGAAATATGGAGTGGGAAAGGAGACAGAGACAGTGAAGGGGACACAAGAGCCATGGAGGCTGGCACAAAGCTCGATCTCACCAGGCCTTTTGTGTGCCTTGTTAGTGAGTTTGGATACAACCGGAGGCCACTGTGGGGAAATGGAGTGCTCAGTGGTCACTTAAAAAATACATAAAATAATTCTGTGTTCTATTTAATGTTAAGACAAGTGAACTGGCACATTCTGATATTATTAGCTCAAGACTTGGGTTTGAAAGTTTAGGAAATTAGTTTTAGTAGGTAAGATGAAACAAGCCTATGGTAGAATTTTCCGTTTGGTTGGTCTCTCATTTGCAAAGATATACATTATTTTAGCATGATGTGTATACAGTGTCCTAGATTAGAAAAAGATCTGAGGTATAAATACTAGATATATTATTGTTACTTAGATATTAAAGGATAGGGATCAGATAACAGGGAAAGCAACTTAGCAGGAATTGAAGAGGTGATAGCAGACTTTGGATGGACGAACCAACAGTATAAATGGAGGACCTACAACTCCGCAAACTTAGACAAATGAAAGCATGGAGGTCTCTGGGTCAAATAACCAGGTCACATGTGCTTTGGGAGAGATAATGGAAGTTGTGTTTGGCACATTAGGTTTTAGAAACACAGGAAGCAAATATGGAAACCTCCCATTACAACCTTGGATATATGTGATAAAAGCTTGTGCAGTAAATTGAGTCAGTAACCCTGGGAGTCCAGATTTGGATACCCTCAAAATAGAAATGATTGTCCTGAGGGTACCTACATACTTCTACATGCTCTTTAAGTCATTTTTTTTTGCTTTTTTTTTTGTTTTTCTAAGTCATTTTTTGAAATAAGTTTTCTTAATGTTAATTATTTGCTTTGATGAGACACTCAATTAGCTGATGAATAGTGAAGAACTTTAATTATACTCTTCTTTGAGGAAAATCATTTGGTTAATAAATACTACTACCTAATAAACCAGGAAGCCCTGTAGCCCAGTAGCTGTCTTGTGATGTATAGGCACATTTGGAAGCTGCATCAGTTTTCCCAACCTCTAAAATATTGTCTGACACTCTTTCTTGTTTGAGGTACTAGGGATTAAACCCAGGGTCTCCCACATACTAAGCACATTCTCTACAACAGCCCTAGCCTGATATTCTAATACATGGAAGAACATTGTTAATTAAATCATAAATTCTTAATATCTGGACGCTGTATATGGGAGGTAGCCTGTGTCATTTTTCTGAATAAAGGATGATTTCCAGACAAGGGAGAAAAATGAGCCAAGATTTGGTTTGAATCACATTGTGTCCATAAACCCAGCCTGATTGAATGACTAATATGTACTGGGAACTGGATTAGCTCTTAGAGGTGCAGCAAATTCTTATTGAGGCCAGTCAAGTGAACAATCACAGTGAGTGTGAAGAAGGAATGAAACAAAAACCTGACAAGCACCAGAAGAGGCAGAAGTGACCCTGCCCAGGGCAGTAGGGTTAAAACAAAACAAACAAAAAATACCATGTAATAACATTTGAATCAACCCCAACAACTAAGTAAGATCCGTTTTGGCAATTCAGTGTGATGATGTCAGCTGGCCATCCTAATAATGTTCTGAAAAATAAAGTCAATTAATTTTTATAAGCAACATACTTGTTTATATGGAACATTATAAGTAGTCCCAAATGGAGGGAGGAAAGGGCAGTTATTTGTCAGCAAGGCAGGAAGAAAAGGAAAAAGGTACATGTATTCCAGAAAGAAGAAACAAGCTGTGTGTACAGATGGACAGATATGCAAAGAGTAGGCATGCTACACATGTTTGCTGGGATGGTGCCAAATGAATTATCACAGTTTCTTTACAGACTGGTCTCTGAACCTGTGAAGTGGGAGCTTGAATTGTAAACAGAGCAAGACCAGATAAAAAGAGATCAATCAGGAGGCTATTCCCCTGGTCCAGATAAGAATGAATGGGTACCAGAACTGAAGATGTAGATTTTTCTATAGATTTAGGTGGAAGAAGTAACAAAACTTGACGGCAAATTAAATGTGTGAATAAATCCATGAGAATTCTGGAATGGCTTGGTTTAGGGGTTCCTGGTGGTATCTGAGCAGACATGTCTGAGTTTGAGCCTGAGTATCTGACCACAGCTTCTGCAGAATGATGAGCCTGATTTTTCCAGCACCAGTATTCTGCTCCTTGATTGTTTGCTTGACACTTTGGGAAATAGCATTAACACTTTCAGGTCACTAGGGGGCTAATCATAGCCATTTTTGTGATTGTAAAACTGAATTGCAGTTCTGAGAGAATAATCATGGCAGTTTGGTTCACACAGGGGCATTTCCTGTAAGATGATGTCACTGTCTTAGAACAAAATCATTTGCATTAAGACCATTCCATGAGGCCACTGTCATGAAAATTATTATTTATACAGCCTTTGTTCTCAAATTCTTAGCCACCTCAGAAGTCCACTGAATACTAAATCCTTAATTCATTCTAGATGTTTATATGTTAAACTTATGGATGCAGACTATTCTCAAATGAATGATTAAAACGTAGATGGGTGGACATAGGTAGATAAGTACATACACCAACAGACAGATAGAAATCAATGAAAAAAGTCATCTGCTTCCATAAACATATTAGCATTTTTAAAGAAAAATTAACTTACAATGACTCAGCATAAACATGAATTTATATTTATTGCACATTGGCTCGGTATGAAGCACTGTATTGGGCTCTCACATACCAGCAGTTGGAAGACAGTTGGACAGTCATTTGCCTTTGAATCCCCTGTGCCTGACCTAGTTCCTGTCAAGGAATTATTCTGCTGAATAATTAATGTGATATTTCACTTAAATCCAGTGAAATCTCTGTGAGGTATATATTGCTATTCCTTTAAAACAGACATGGGTGTTAAGTCATAATTTAAACTTGCCTGAGGCTGTACAGGTCCAAAGTGATGGAGAAACCAGAATTCTCATATAAGCCTGTCTGATCCAGAAACACTGTTTTTCTCTTTTTCTTCACTGTCATTGAGACAGACCTTTCAAAGTCACTTTGTGAACTTCTGCACAATTCCTGGTTGGGAACTGAGTTACTCTTTGAGATTGTGGAGGAGTCCCATCAGAATTGGCAGCTGACCTGTATGTGCTGCCACAGATGTTTCATACCTCCATCTGGAGCTGCTCATGAGAAGCATCAGCAGATAGTTCAAGCTGAGATGGGCCACAGCCCACCAGCTTCAAGAAAAGATATCAACTTTCATGACACCAACTTTGCAAGATGCTCACCAAGTCCAAATGTGCACCTTATACAAAGCAAATCATAACTCCACACCCACAGAACACCAGACCATGTGCAGATAGCCATGAAAATGACTCCCATTGATTCAGTAGGACCCAATTACATTGCAAAAGGGTGAAATGGAGCAGAAGAATGGCATTGGCAGGCAAAACGTTTAAGTAATAGAAAATAAGTAATGCCAATTACCCTTGATCAGACCCACATAACACTGATAAGAAACTAGGTATAGGGGATCTGCACCATCTCAGGATCCCAGGCCACCACCACTAGCCTGTCAAGCTTTCCAGAAAGTTGTCAGACCTCATTTGTCTATTGATATAGTGTATTACAGAAATTTCACCTTTATAAAGTAAGTCATAAATGTAAAAACACTTTTGAAAATGAAAGATTCCTAGTATCTGGATTATGTAGTCAGAATCTGATCAATGTATTTAAAAAAATCTATTACTCAGATGCAATTTCAGTCACTTCTGGGGTGGTCTTTCATTTTTCCTCCTTTCATATCTGTATAAAGGAGATATGATCCTCCTACCCTGCCCCCTCACTGATATCTTTAGAAAGCTGGAATCAGACTGATTACGGACCTTTGTTGCCATAAAGAGAAAACAGAATGTAGTTAAGGAAGAAGAAAGAGCCTTAACTATGAATTCTTTTCCCGTGATGGCTAATTTTTTTCTCTTATACCTTTCCAAAAAGGTGGCAAGGTGACATCTTCTTAGAGAGCGCTTAATTGCAACTTTCGGGAGACTGAAACAGTAATACCTCAGAGAATCCTCAGTTACAATTCAAAATGTTTGGAAAAGCAGAAGATGAAGTGTACTGTCAGAGGAGGGGGAAGAAACTGGAATTTCGAATAATCTACCTAGTGATTACACTCTGCAACAAAGAGGATATACCAGCCCTGATTTTAGTCTCTGATTTCCATTCATCTGAGGGCTTTTCATTGTGACCAGGGTCTTTCTGGGTAGCCATGGCACTTATGGTCTAAGGAATAGCAAAAAGCATTTTGTTCTGTTGTAATGTGGTGGCCTCAGATGTAGTAATTTGCTAATCCCAAACTGCAGCAATCCACAGGCAGGTTAGAAGCTTCACTTAGAGTATCTCCCTAAACACAGTCAAAAGTGTGTTTTATGTATATGTGTATGTATACATCACTATGTACGTATATGTGACTATGTGAATGTGAATGTTTATGCATATTAAAATACAATAAAATCATGTGAATAACAAAAATCAATGACCTAGCCATAAGGTAAGAGCTGACACTGTTTAATTTTTGCATAGAATTGCTACAAAATAAGCAGTTAAGATTTTTGGTATAAAGTCAGCTTTATAAAATTTCAGTGGCATTAATTACTATAATTCTAGAATAATATTTGAATAACTGTTTTACTCACATAACTCACTAATCATGAGTCCAGGAGCCATGTGCTATCAGGAGATGTGCATCTGTGTAATGCTGCTAACATAAGCCCCAGTCCTCAGCCCCACCATGCTGGGTATCAGGTCATCCTGAACCTGGTTCCCACTTACTTCTAAGACACCCACCCAAAACAAGAAAAGCTACTGATTTCCTTATTCACAGTGAGACAAGATGTTGGAGTGGTAGTGAAAAATCAGGACAGATGAACTCACTATCCTACAAATTCATAATGTTTAAAAAGGTTGTGTAAAACTTATACTCTTTTGTTCTATACAATTTTGGGAGAAGTACAGTTCTTAAGATTAAGCAGGAGACTGAGGAATCATCTTGGCAGCTATCCAAAACTATGCAAACACATCACTCCTGATAGATTTTAAAATACCCTATTTTATGAGGAAGAATTCCATAATCACTTTATAAAAAGAGAATTCAGTAATGCAGATTTCTTTTAGGGGGACATTTGATTTCTCAAATGTAAAGGGCATTCCAACCATATTTCTCAGGACACAAGGGTGGTGTCTAAATGGTACACACAGCATCGGTGACCACTGAGAATTTTTAATCTGACTACTTTCATACACAGCCCATTAAAAAGAGCACGCTTTCTTTCCCCTCATCTCTTCATTATTTATAAATGTGACTGTCCCCTCCTAATGTTGGAGTTATCTTCATCTGAGCACATTTGCTTTGAAGATCCTCCAGGGGTAATTAGTACAAAACACATATTACAGATCAAGGGGAGTGGATCCAAAGTATTCTGATACAAACAACAGAATATTTTGACGGATAAAGACATGTCATTTCCCCATTTATGCAGCAGTTACTTTTAGTTGATCTTTTCCTGTGAGTGTATATGAATTTCAGCTGGTACCACATAAGTCTGCAAGGGTTTTATAGCATCAGCCTGGATTTCACAAAATGCTAAGTCTGTTGAGACCATACTCTCACTTACGAGTAGAGTGATTTTCAGCAAAGCTTTCAACCTTGCTGGATTTTTTTATCTGCTATCAGATGAAATTAGTATTGTTCAACGTTCCTAGTGAAGCTGTTGGGAAGATCAAATGAGATCACAAATAGGAAGTGTTCTGAAGGAATGATTGAGGGGTCCTCAACTGTGTTTTGTTACTAAAAATCCAGAACATTGTGGATCCCCTCCACCCTACTAAACTCAAGAGCACTGACACTTGAGATGCCTCAGCGAGCTGTCCAGGGAGAAGCTGTATGAGAGCTGCATTAGAGGACAGAAGGCCTCACAATCAGCCTGCCTTGGATTGCAACGATGTGTCCTGGGCCTTTGACCATCAGGGTTCAAAACCAGAAGGACTAGAACAGAAAACCTGGAAAACAGTCATTCTTCGTTGCCAGGTGGCATCATCTGTCTCCCAGACAATGTCCAGGATCCTTGTACACTCTTTGTGTTTGTATAATTTCTAGAAATTTCCAGGGAAGACTGATCCCACATGCTATAATAATGGTCCTGTTCATTGGAGCATGGAAACTGATAACTTTATGAAGCATCAATAACCCCATTTCCCTAAAGTCTATTTAAGAATCATTTTAATCACATTTTTTATTCTACTATAAACCTAATCAGCTTGGGAGTTTCATGAACTGATTCCTCTTACTATCATACTACAAGGCTCCCCCAGACCTTCTCCATATATTTTGGTAAATCATTTTTCCTCCTTTGGTCTAGAATTCCAACACACTCTTTTGACAAAGCCAGAAGGAAAAGAAAGATGCTTATTCACAAAGTAACATGCTTAAGTCTGGAATGAGACTTTTCAGGACAATTGGAGCAAATAACTCAACCTTCCGTGAGCATGCACTGTGGTGTTAAATCTTGCCAGTGCTTGGCAGTCTTCGCTGCCTCTCACACATTCTGTAATGTGGTTTGGGAATATTTCTCCCAAAGTGCTTTTGCCATAAAGTAAAAATAGCTTTGGCTGCCCACGAAATAGAGTTCTTACAAAGAGACATTCATTATTCATTGCTCACTTTTCTCCACTGCTTCCCACCAGGGATGGCAGAAGGTTTTGCACATAGGTACTTGTGGTCCTGACCTCCTGAGAAGAGCATTCTGGGAGGAAGTGAAGGAAGTAGGTCTGTCTTGGCAATGTCATGGCCTGCTTCACAAACAGAATGGTGAGGAGATATCTGTTCAGCTCAGGGATGTCTCTGGCCTAAGTTAATTCAGTTCATAGTAGGGAGTTAACTTTAATCAACATTATAACACATGGAGAATAAAGTTCAAGATTGTAAAACATCTGTAAAATCTACTTTTATTATGTTGTTACTCAGCAAAGAGACTGAGTACTTCCTATAAATTTTTCTTTTCAAATGCCTTTCCAGTGTTTTGGCTAGGCAAATAACTCTTTCTGGAGTTATAAATATGCAACTAAGGTGTACATTTTTAATTGACACCTGGGGTAGTGTGACTCTCACTTATCTTTCATGACTTAACATATTTAATGCAGTTTGTTTTTGACATGGGCAGAAAGTTCACCAGCCACTGTCTTTACCCTACTTGGGCCTGATAGATAGGGCCTCTTCGGGACTTAATAATGAGAATTTTATTTAGCCATCTGCCTCCATTCCTGAAAAAGCAAAAGTGAAGAGTCATTCTTAGGCTTTAAGTGGAATTTCAGCAGATGAATGCTGATTGGGAGTAGACTAGAAGTTTCAGTTTTTAAAATTGGTTTTTAGGAGATTATTTATTCTCTTATTAAATTTCTGAACCCATATGATTTGATGGTGAAAGGATTAAATTATTCCCCCCATGAAAAGGGATTTGAGAAATAATATAAATGCTTAAAAGAAGACTGTTCTATTCTTTGCAATAGTCATTTCAAATTTCAGGATTTTATAACAAAGAAGATACTAAAATATCTGTACTTTTTTTACATTCTTTACTACACTATTAACATTTCAGACTTTTTGCTTGATTGTTCATTTTATATTTTATATTTGTGATGAGTTTCTCTTTCTGGATATGAGGAGTTATTTCACTGCTAATATTTTTCATGTTTGAGTTTTACTATCTTTAACAGTTTACTTCTTTCATACATTTCCTTCCCTCCTCTGACCTAAGCCCTGGGAATGGAAAGATGAAAGACATAATTCCTGACCTCAAAAAACAGGCAGTTCTACTTCGGGGAGAGACAGATTTATACAGGCTCCAGGCAGTTCAATGGAAATGAACATGAATTTTGAAGGTACTCAGAGGAGGAAGAGTCTAGACCTGGGACTGCTTTTGTGTCTTACATACTCCTGAAGGCAAAAACTGGTGAATATAGATATACCTCCAATAAATTTTCCAGATATACATACATGATAAATACTCCCCAAGTATTGATGATTATTGATATTGATATTAATATTCACCCTTCAATTTGTTGGTCTCAGTCTATTTAAGTATGCTGAGTTATCTTTACTTAAAACTTACATATACTCTGAGGCATCTTTGTGAAAGTAATTAAGATACTTTTTAAAAATCTAAGATGAACCCTCTTTCTCTTTTAGCAGCTGTATCCTGAGATGTATTTCCCCAGAGTTTTTAGTTTTATTATGTGGAAAATATAAACACAACCTGTTGTGTGATGAACACAAGAACACACAGGGTTTTTAATAGCTCTGTTAATGGGATAATGAAGAACATTTGCTTCTAACCACCAGGATATCTACCTAATTTGTTGCTATGACTGAAAATTAAAATAGCATGCCATTAGAAGTAGGAGAATAAAATAGGATAAATATTTCTTCACTGACATGGGGCCTTGTTTCTCATGTCTTTGTGAAAACTAAAAGGACATGGTATTACTACAGCATCTATTATGCCTCGGGATGCTGTTCTGGATACTGACACTCCAGTGATTTATGTAGCACTGTCATTTCCCCCAGGGAACTTACAAGTTTGTGTAATGTACAGAGGTTAAAGAGAACAGATACATAACACTTAGATGTGTAATTTGGGAGCATATTAGCTTAGGGACACAATCAAGTGAAGCATAAAAATGAGTAACTATTCCTGAACATCATATAAGAAAACACAAGTACATCAGGTCTCAGAATATTTTGTAAGAGCTACAAGAATAGGGGAGTAAAAGGGAGTCCATGAAGTGGGAACCCCAACAGAGCTGCAAGGGCCTTGAAGTACATATACTATGTGTTGAGTGACAAAGCAGCAAAGATGAGCTCCATGAAAAGAGCTCATTGTGCTTAGAAGTGTACACCCAATGTCGAAGACAATGTGCAACACAGGCACTTAAGAGCATGTTGAATGGAATGATCTGATTGTCTGCATGCTTGGCACTGCAGGTGTAGATAGTTAGAAACCAGAAAATATGGATAGCCCAGCGGACAAGTTGTGTCAATACTGAAGGATCTTGTATATTATTGCTATAGAGTGTGGACTTGTTCTGGTAATTAAGCACTTCCTAAAGTGGGTTCCTTGAAATGTCTGTTCTGAAGGATGTTAATAAGCATCACTCAGAGTTCTTCCTTCAAATGAAATTGGGAAATATTAAGTTAAATCAGTGTTTTTGCTTAGACTTTAATTATGTGTTTCATAAAGTTCCAAGAGGGATCCCTACTGTTCTTCAAACTTCTACAGTCTGGATCATCTTTTAAGGCAAACACCTTGCAGATCTGGTGCTCTCCACAGCACATTTTACGCAATCTGTTCTAACAAGGAGCCACTGAAACCCTTTCTGAAAGGTATTGACATATTCAGAATTCAATTTTAGAAGACTATGTACTGCTGAGGAATGGAATGGGGTAAGGCTGGATTGGAGGTAGAGAGAGCAGCATGGAGACAGGTGCAAGAATTTGGGCAGCAAATGATGGCAATTTGACACCAAGAAGAGCAAAGGGGACAAGAGATACTCTAATATTTCAGACGTAGAATTTATCAGGGCTATCATGGTAGTCATGCGGATTGTGCCCTGCACAGGGATACATAGCTGAGTGAGTTACAGGCACTGAATCTGGCCCACATTCTTTGTTGCCAAGCTGTCTGATCCAAAGTCAGGACTGTTTCCGTCCTGAGGAAGGTCACCCATCTAATCCACAGCTAGCTGTGTCTCTGGTTAACGACTGATAAGATGCTCAGAGGGAGCAAAAGAAATGTCCAAGATGACTCATATTTTCATGTCTTAATTTTCCTTCACACTGCTTTTAATTTTTCTAAAATCTGAAATTGTGATTCCCTAGGGAAGGAATGATGATTGTGCAACCCTCTTGCTCTGAAGAGTCTTTGCCCAGAGCAAAAGTTTTATCTTTACATATGAAAAGATACCTACTATCATATCAGATGGATTTTTACTTTGACCTTGCAATTCCAATGCCTTTGGAGCCCACTCAGGCATTATAAATAAGTGAAATGTGTAGCAGGCTAAGTGTTTGCATATTAAACTTACATGAAAGTTCTTCATTTACAAAAAGAAATACATTCCCTTCCATTCATCTTTAAATACGCACTCTTCTCCATCCATATTTTATAACCATTTTTGATAGGAACGTAAGTAGCAAAAAGCATTTCTCTTTTCTAAGAAAAACTTCTGCACAATAGTGGTGATGAGTGACAACTGGCACATGTGCAGTGTTAGAGACACAATAGGGACTGGTGGGCCAGTTATTTTTATTTTTCTAGAAAAACAATTTGGGTTTTTATGTGAAATCTCTCTTGTTTTAAACCTTGGCAGATATTTTTTCAATAACTACATTTGCCAAACAAAAGCATATCTCTACCTTAGTCCCCATGTGCTAACATACATACATGTGGGTCTAATTTCTTTAACTTGATAGTTTAAAATTCATATTTTTAGGTAGACAAGGTGTTAAATGATCTGCTAAGTTCCCCTGTAAATGTGTGTGGAACTGCTGAGTGAGAAGAGAAATGCCATGATTCCTGAGCCAGCAATTAAAGCAGGGTCCGTACTCTTGCATTAAGACTTGACTGCGTTTTTGACTTTACTTCCTTCACTTTTAGAAACCTGTTGAGAAAGTCTTTGCCTACTCCTAAATGTTGAAGTGTTGGACCAATTTTTTCTTCTACCAATTGCAATATAGCTGGTTTGATACCAAGCTCCTTGATCCATTTTGATTTGATTCTTGTGCAAGGAGAAAGATATGGGTCTAATTTCAACTTTCTGCAGGTGGATGACCAGTTTGTCCAGCACCATTTGTTGAAGAGGCTGTCACTTCTCCATGTAATATTTTGTCACCCTTTGTCAAAAATTAGATGTTTAAAGATTTGAGGATTTGTTTCAGGGTCTTCATAAAGCTAAAAAGCTTTTGTACTGCTAAGGAAACAATCAAAAGAGTCAAGAGGTTTCCTACAGAAATGGAGAGTATCATGGACTTTGATTCCTCAAACAAGGGTCTCATATCCAGAATCTATAAAATACTCAAAAATGTCAGCTACAAAAACACCAACAGCCCAATTGATAAATGGGCCAAAGAGCTAAATAGAGACTTCTCACCAGAGGACATTGATCAAGCCAATGAATACATGAGAAAGTG